>JANRMT010062803.1:2304241-2335930 GCA_026402145.1 Polypterus bichir lapradei | reverse complement strand
TTTATTAGTATAGATAAAGTATTAAAGAAAGAAAGAAAGAAACATCCATCCAGTTCTAAAAGCTGACAGCCATGGTATCTGAGAGTAAATCACAAAAAGAAAGGTTCTTTGGGCCAAAGTAAATTATAACAATGATAATTTTATGAAAATGATACATATACTATGAAGAGCATTAACTGACTCCAGTTGTCATATAGTCATCAAGACTGATGGTCTATTACTCTACGTGTGACTAATATTGCACTGCTTAATTAATTAATTATGTGTGAGAGTACAGTGCACCTCTGATCTCTTCAAGTGTATTTAATAAGGTTTTTTTTTGTTTTATTCTTATCTATAGTCTTCCTGTTCCTGCTGCTGAGAAGCACCCTCATATCATAATGCCACCTCCAAGCTTCACTATCAGGATGTTATTAGGCAGGTGATGAGCAGTACCTGGTATTGGTAAGATATATTGCTTGATGTTCAGCCCAAAGAGTTTGGGGTTTGTCTAATCAGACTGCAGGATCTTCTTCCTTATGCTCTCAGAGACCTATGAACTGTCACATGCCTTTTACTCAAGATCGGCTTCTATCTAGCCACTCTACCATGAACACATGATTGATGGAGTGAGGCTGAGAAGATCAAACTTCTGACAGGTTCTCCCATCTCAGCAGAAGACTTCTGAAGCTCTATTAGAGTGACCACTAGGCCCTTTTTCTTAATAATTTAGTTTGGCCAGACAGCCAGATCTAGGAAGTATCCTGGTGGTTTCAAACTTCTTCCATTTTACAATTACTGAGACCATATTGATCTCCTGGTATCTCTCACATTTTTTCAAATGGTTTTACACCCTTGTCCTGATCTGTACTACACCATAATTTTATGGTGGAGATCAAAATTAGACCTCATTTAAAAAATCCTCTTTGGATCCTGAAGTAATAGCAAACTATTGTCTGATCTCCAACCTTCCATTTTTGTCTAAGGTTTTGGAAAAGGTTGTTTTGGTTCAGCTACAGGATCACCTTAAAAAATTAAATCTGTTTGAAAATTTTCAATCTGTTTTCTGAACTTCTCACAGTACAGAGACAGCCCTGGTCAGAGTCACCAGTGACCTCCTGGTGGCTGCTGACCAGGGCTCTCCATCTCTCCTTATCCTCCTGGACCTCACAGCTGCATTTGATATGGTAGATCATAATATTCTCCTTCATCGTCTTCACTATATAATTGGACTTTCTGGTATTGCTTTGGAGTGGTTCGAGTCCTATCTTACAGATAGGGCTGAGTATGTGGCCTTGGGGGATGCTAAATCTCATACCTACACTGTCACCTGTGGGGTCCCAAAAGGATCAGTTCTTGGGCCGACTCTTTTTAATATCTATATGCTACCCTTGGGTCATATCATCCGCAAGCATGGAGTTTCATTGCATTGCTATGCCGATGATACGCAGCTCTATGTGAGATCGGATTCGACTTCTCTCCATCAACCCTATCCTCCTCCTTGGATGAGATTGAGGCCTGGATGTCCAAGAACTTCCTCAAGCTGAACAGCACTAAAACTGGAGCTCTTTTAATTGGCATCCCCCATCAACTTTGTTCTGTAAATTGTATTTCCTTTTCTGACTGTACCATTGCCCTCTCCCCTTCTGTTACAAAACTGGGTGTCAAGTTAGATTCCCATCTGTCATTTGATACACATGTCCATCACCTTTGTAAAACTGCATTCCTTCATCTCCGAAACATAGCCAAACTCTGTCCCTACCTCTCCCTCTGTGACGCTGAAAAGCTGGTTCATGCCTTTGTTTCATCCAGGCTGGATTATTGTAATGCACTCTTCATCGGGATCCCCAGCAAGAGCCTTCAAAAGCTTCAACAAATTCAAAACAGTGCTGCAAGAATCCTGATGAGAGTGCAGAAATATGAACACATATCACCAATCCTTCGGTCACTTCATTGGCTCCCTATCCACCTCTGCATCGAAAACAAACTGTTTGTTTACTCACCAGCATATCCATGGAAATTCTCCACAATATCTGAAGGAACTCCTTATACTACAATCCACTGCAAGAAACCTCCATTTTGCAAATACCTACCGCCGTCGCCCACCTGTGAACAAACTTCATACAATGGGCGACCGAGACTTTGCAGCCGCTGCTCCACGGCTCTGGAGATCCCTACCAGAGAGCCTAAGAACACAGCAGACTGTGAGCTATTTTAAAAAACAGCTAAAGACTTTTCTATTTAGGAAAGCTCATAAACAAGAATGCTATAATTACTGTTGTTTTATCTCTGTTTTTTATCTTGCCTTGCCTTTGTTTAAACTTTTTATGTGGCACTTTGAGATTTACTGCTAATATAAAGTGCCCTATAAATAAAATGCATTATTATTATTATTATTATTTATTATTATTATTATAACAGAGAGTCTCAAGGACTTCATGGCTTGGTTTTTGTCCTGACGTGCATTATGAATTATGAACCTTATTTACACAGGTGTGTGAATTTCCAAACGATGTCCAATCACTTCAGCTTGCCAATCAATCTCTGGCCATACTGTAAGGATAATCAAAGCAACAGGATGCACCTGACCACAATTTGGAATGCCACAGCAAAGGGTCAGGACACTTACATGAGCAAGAGATGTCAGTTTTGATTTTTAATAAATATGTAAACCTGAGTGTTGATTGAAGGACATACAGTAAAATGGCAACTTATCAGTTTAAAATCAAATAAAGTGAGAAGATAGTGAAGTTGTCTGTATACTGTAGGCGTCCTCAAGTCTGGTCCTGTATGGCTGCCGTTGCTGCAGGTTTTCATTCTAACCCTTTTCTTAACTGGTGTCCAGTTTTTGCTGATAATTAACTTCTTTCCTTTCATTTTAATTGACTTGCTTTTTTTAAGATTTGTTCCCTTGTATTACTTCATCTTTCCTCTGAATTGCTTAATTTCTTTTCATAAATGAGAAAGGAAATAAAATGTGAAGTGAGTGAGCCAACTGAAGACAAACTAAGTCAAGGGCTCAAACTCCAACCAATTACATTCCAACCAGTTACTTAATTAGGTGCCAATGGTTGTCATTGATTAAAACCCGTTCTTTAATTCCATGGCTTGTTGCTGCTCTCATTGTGCAATAAGCATACATTTCCAAAATTGTCGATTTTCTCTTTTCTAAGAGCACTGGTCAAATGATTAGAGGACCTGAGAAATCAACATTCCTGAGACCTTCATCTTTCTTAATTTTCAGATTTTGCATGATGGACACAGTTTGCTGGTCATGTTTTGGCACACTTTGTATCTTATCATTGTTTGGCTGCTAATTAAGGAAAACAAAAAAAACAATTAAAATAATTCAAAAGAAGTTAATTAGGAGCAAAAACAGATCATTAATTAAGAAAAAACGGTTAGAGTTTAAACCTGCAGCCACTGGTGCCCTCTGTGACCGGAGATGGGAACCCTTCATATACTGTATGGTGGTGCGGTGGTCACTGGTGTCAGTGTGATTTCAATTCTTAGACATTTCTAAATGCTTTGTTATAGTGAGGTATTAAATGTACATTGATGTAGGAAAAAAATGAACTGAGAGGATTTTAGCACAGGGCTACAATCTAACAAATCGTGAAGAAAGTGAAATGGGGGTCTGAAAATGCTTTGAATCCACTATTTGAATCTAAATGTTTCTCTATAAGGTCCTTACGACACCCCTGTGTGCTCTGATGCATCAAACCTCCGTTCTTTTACATTTTGCTCATTCAATAATTTTCAAAAATTTACACAGAGATAAGGGGGATTGATTGCTCTTTCAATTTCCGAATCCACTTATTCCAATTCAGTGATGTAAGGTGTGATAGCTTATCCTGGCTGCACTGGGTACAAAGCATGAGATTGCCCTGGACATGGCATCAGCCCATCACAAGACACAATCCCTCAGACAGGAACAGTTTGGGGTATCCAGTCAAGTAACTCTGCACTAGGACTTCCATTTGACTTCAATAGAATGAAGAAAGTGTTGGGTTGACTCCATCATTTGCAGTCCGGTACAGGAAATGTTAAACAGTAGGCTTGGCACTACCCTTTGATTTAAAAACATGAAATATAACTCAAAAGTTTCAGAATGTTCCTGCCAGATGGATGGGCTGATAGAGTGTGAATGTTCTCTGTGAAGAGTTACTTAGTTACATAGAAATGTGTCTGCATATTATAAATAATTGAGTACATGTTTGTTGCAGTGGAAGCAGAGTTTTAAAAACATTCACTTATCACCTTTTTTTTCCCTTTAAAGTAAAGCTTTCAGATAATCTGCCTAAAAAATAGCACAGAGAATTATAATTTTTCTCGGTATGCAATGTTTTGATTTGTATTCCTGTTCAGATTCCAAGTAAGTTTTGCAAGCATTTGTTTTTTCAGAAAATTACTAATTAATAATGAATTACCTATGAAATGATTGCATTTGAATGTACTATATGTTAAATTAAACATCGCTAAGAATGTGCCTCTTGGGGCTCTTACTTTCCAGTATAATTATTACGGTGTATCTAAAATCAATTAATATTTAATGCATTGTAATGTAATGCAAAATCATTTATCCAGTTTGCAAATCAACAGCTGCCCGATCAGGCATTAGAAGCCAGAGTGTCAAGGAGTAAAGGAGGAATTACCATCAGCACATTACAGTGCACACACATGCACACCTCAAATTTCCCTCTATCTATCTATCTATCTATCTTCTTAATCTGTGTATGTTAGTCGTGGCCAAGGAAAATTAGATCCAATCAGTTTATTGCTGAGCACAAGCCAGTAGCTCTTTTTGTTCAAGGCAAACTCAGCAACAGCCTTCCACATTCTCCATAATGCAATCATCAGATGCCAATCAACTTTTCAAGGGAAGAAACTAATGTGTAAAAATGCAAATGTTGTCTAATTGAAAGGATATTATTATTAGCATTAGCTTTATTAATCAGACACCTTTATCCAAGACAATTTACCAGAGCAAATTACAATAAAAAAAACTCACAATGCTGTGTCTCACTGGTCTTTCTTGACTCAATTCTGACATTCCCTTTTTGGTGCCTGGACATCAAATTTTAAGTTGATTGACCATCTTAACATGTAGCAGTTATAATGCTACTTTTTAGAACAGATAACATGTAGGATGTTATGCATTATGAACAAACGTGCCAAGGAAAGACAATTAAAGTCTGACCCAAAGGAGATGGCTGTGTAGCAGTTTTACAACAATGTGACATTTCGAAACTTTTTTGTTTTTTGTAATGTTAGGTCAACTTTACAAAAACTCTTCACATTTCTGAGCTAAACAGATGACATTTAGGAGGACTGTATGAGTTGCGTATAGTGAAGAGTTAACCCTACTGAATTCACTTTCCCTCAAGTTTGGCAAAAATGTGTGAATTTCAGCAAACGCAATGAAATGCATTGAAGGCAGTGGTGAATTCAAACCTGAACTAGTTTGGAGCAGATTATCATGGTACAATGACCTTTTAAGTGTCCCTGAGGGCTAGGGAAGCATCTGACCGATATATGCCAGACTGACCATTGTGGCCAATAATGTGACCTGAGCTGTGAGGCAGCAATGCTGACTACTGTGTCACTGTGCCTCCCTTAGATAGAATTATATAGTTCTTTATCTCTCACTGAGCATCCCTAGCTCCTATCACTATGACTAATTAACCCCCTTAGCATTACATTTTTTCTTGAAAAAAATATGTAAAATGTTTTTCATTTTTAGTCTTGATATATTTATTAAATCTCATCCTTCTACTGTAAAACGTACAAAGTCAGAAGCATAAAAAGTGTAATAACGATAAAAATAATAATAATGAATAATAATAAAAATAACGGTAATACCTTATATACTGTCAAAATGTGTCATTTGTGTGGTATATCTTAAAGAAATGTGAAATACACAATCCAACATCACAGTTGGGACAACAGTAACGTGATTCCTTATGGATTTTCTTTACAGAAATTACAGGCGATTGACACGAGCGTCACTTTCGGATTCATCAGAATCATTTCGATTTCATCGTCCGTTTCAGTTTCACTGCCTGAAAACAGTCATCACTGCTCATCTCACTGTCAAGAGCGTGCAACACCTGGGCTGCTGAAAAATGTTTCTTACGAGAAGCCATTAAGAATGTAGGGCAAGACATGTCTGCACTGTTGCCTGAGTAACACTCGGGCCTGCTGCTTATGCAAGACACACCTATATCGATTCCGGAGAAATGCTCAGAACTAAAGCTGTTGGTACTTTTACAGCCCGAATAATCCTCGGGTTTAATGCTTACATGAGACGCGTCCATAAAGTTGCCTGAGAGGCGCTTGGAACTAATGCTTTTAGCACTGTTTTTACAGCCCAAGTAATGCTCGGGTCTAATGCTAAGGAGGTTAACACAGACAGAGTCTGTGATACAAGGGACCAGCATTATATATTTGGGGGATCACTACCCGATCTGCACTACAAAGTGAGAGACATTCACTGCAAATGCACAGTACAGTTAATCTATGCAAAGCAATAAAGTATATTTATAATGTGGTCATTATGGGTTTTTTTCATGTAAGGTGCAAAGACAGTGATCCTTTTTCTCATTTGCTGCCTGAATGGAGTTGTAAATTTTATATTAAGTGCCTATATGTATGTGTGGAAGTGAATTGGTGTATGAGTGGGCTCTGTGTTTGGCACTCAGTCCATTCTTGCCCCAATGCCTTCAAGTCTCCTGTAACCCTGATTTGGATTATTTATATCTGAGAATTGTATTATATATTCTAATTTTATTAGACAGCATGGTGGTACAAATGTTAGCACTGCTGCATCACTGATCCACTATGCCTGCCTCTGTGAATTTTTTATGAGTATGTGCAGTTTTTTCCTCCTTCCAGTACTGCTTGTTACTTTAATTGGTAATTATATATTGAATGAGTAGTTGTGTACATGAGAGAATCCTGTGATAGACTGGCATTCTCATTGCTCCTGAATTGGATTAAGGAGGATTGAGTGTGTTATTATTTTATGAATATTTCTATCAGAGGAACAGTAGAATAATGCAGCGTTTAGTATTTTGTGGCCCGAAGGTAAAGACTTTGTTTAGAATGACAGATCAGGAGGTGAAACAAAGTCAACAAGCCAGTGAAGAATTGATACCAAAAAATCCCCAAATATTAAACCAAAAATCTTCAGTGGGAAAACACACATAGAGAATCATTAACTAGAAAAACAAGCAAAGAAAAAATGTACTGGTGGGTCTTTTCAAACAGTATCTACTGACCGTTATACCCCGACTCAGACATATCACGTGCTGCACACTCCCATTTGACTTTGCCTAACAACAAAGCAACCTTCAACAAAAATTTCTCAAAATGGCAGTGCACAAGGGAAAACAAAATGTCATCGTGGGAGAATGCTACAAACTTTTAACATTGTAAAAATTAGTCTGAAACAAAAAACTCTACTAAATTAAGGCTGACAGAGAGAAAGAAGACTGTAACAGGATCGGGAAATGAAATGAAGACAGAAGGTGGATCATAACCAGAACAACTTACATTTACATGTTTGGTTGACATCTTTATCCAAGGAGACATGCAACAATTGGTCACATTCACACAGTGTCAGTTGTGGGATCTGAACCCACAAAATCAGAGTTTGAAGTGCAAAGCCTTAATCACCACACCACACTGCCTGCTAGAGAAGGTTCAGAATACTAAAAGAATAAGAAACAAAGCAAAATAATTTTTTTAAAAGAACTGACTACAGTCATATTGGGAGCTGTGTCAAGCTTATAATGTCAATCGTCTACCGCACAGGGCCATGGCCCTCGCAACCAGGTGAAAGCCTCAGTGACAGAAACACAAAATGGTGATGTTGTAAATAAACATTATTATTATTATTATTATTGTTATTATTATTGTTATTATTATAAACTTTTTCAAAAATACAAATGAAAATGACAAACCCCGACCAGAAAGACACATACAGTAATAAGGAAAAACATAATTCCACACAACCAAAATTAATATTAACCCCAAGAGGGATAAGAAGTACAATTTACAAATAAATTTTACAAACTAATACTTACAAGATTAGAAATGAGAACATTAGAGGGTCAGCTCAGGTTGGACGGTTGGAAGACAAAGTCAGAGAGGTGAGATTGCGTTGGCTTGGACATGTGCAGAGGAGAGATGCTGGGTATATTGGGAGAAGGATGTTAAGGATGGAGCTGCCAGGGAAGAGGAAAAGAGGAAGGCCTAAGAGAAGGTTTATGGATGTGGTGAGAGAGGACATGCAGGTGATGGGTGTAACAGAACAAGATGCAGAGGACATGGAAGATATGGAAGAAGATGATCTGCTGTGACAACCTCTAAAGGGAGCAGCCGAAAGAAGAATACTTTGTAAAAAAAAAAACAAATGTCAGGAATAGATTCCTTTGGCTTCAAAATTTTATTCTATGCTTACAAATTTTGATAAAAGCCCAAGGAATAGAAGATAACTTCAAACCAGCATATTAAAACATTTAAGACTGTTGCTTCAAAGATTCAAAACTCTAGTTTCAAAAGCAGCATGGAGCTTGCACATTCTAGGCATGTCTTTGTAGTTTTTTTGTTTTTTTCTGTGTACTCCAGTTTTATTCCCACATCACAAAGATGTGCAGGTAAGGTTATTGGCAGCTAAAACTGTACTCTGTTTGTGTGTATATGCAAGTACACCCAAATGACACCTTTATTATACTAACTTGTGAAAATTGAAAATGCCCGGGAAATACGTGTTAATCAAAGAAATAAGCAGAAGACAAAACCACGAGTCAACTGTAACTGTTCATCAGAGCCAAGAAAGGAATCTGAAAAGAAACCAGAGCAAGAGATTTGTTACCAGGATGTCAATAAAGAAAAGGCTTTTAGTAAATTGCAAAGGAAAGGTTGCAACCACAAAACTCAAGTAGGGAATCTCTGTCAAGGGGACCATTTGATTACTTCACATAAATGACGCCTGATGTCGTGACCCTTGTGACCATACCATCCTGGAAATCAGGACCCATTTTCTGATGATGGGATCACAAAATAGCGGCACTCACAGAAAATATACATAGTTAATTTACTTAAAAAGCAAAAACTAATGTCAAATTTATAATCCTCAGGTTCCAAAACCCTGTACAGAGTGAATAAATTGATGATGATGCTAAAAGTTCATATGATAAACTGATTATAACATTACTGAAGTGTTGGTCCCTGCCTTATGACCAGTACTACCAGAAAGAATACCATCTTTGAGCCTGTCCATCATAAACATTAATGTACAACACCTCATGGCTCTCTACTGCACTATTATACACTTCAGGAATTTCTCAGTATGCATATAATTTAGAATAGTATAGGATATGCAGAATTCTATTGGGGACTCTTCCATTTTTATATATATTTACTTTATTTGTTTGTTTATTTTTATTGTTTATTGCTATTTATTTATTTTCTTTGTAATTGTAATTCTTTCTTTGACTTCTTGTAAAACAATTTGAGGTACACCTTGCATTAAAATATTGCTAAATAAATAAATACTGATTTTCTTCTTCTGCTTCTCTTTCAAAAATGCCATAACAAATTTGTTCCATTCTTTTTAATCACATTAATGTCTTTTTCTAAAGAAAAAGAAACATTTCTAAAGAAATAAACCAAGATGAGAATAGACATCTGTAGCAGCTTAGGATTGACCACATACAATACATCTTATTGAATACTGAGGAATGCAAGCTATGTTTACAATCCACAGCTAAAGTTCAAAATAAAACTAATGCTCTTCATTTGAAACGGACTCAGAATGAACAGCTTACAAGCAGACAACCAAATGCAGGTTATGGATTGATGTAAATCAAAAGCTGATTTATATTTTTGGTGGTATAATATAGTACTGTGGACCATCAACTTAACTAGGATTTTAAGTGGAGTGTGTCATAATGTATGCAGACTATTTATATGCAACTCCAGCAGACACCTACAGTGGCCATCTGCCAGTGCAGAAATCTCCACAAATTCTGAAATTTAAGTAGATCAATCCTGAAAATTCCTTCCTTCTGGATGTAGCCTCATATATTTTCATTTGTTGCACTCACATAAAGATCACTGTGGCAAGGTTAGTTGGTCATTGATGTGTGTTAAAAGGATTCATGTCAAGTGGTGGTAGATGATGAGAGACATCTCATCACATTCCTTGTCATTTTTAAAGTTCTGCATCTACTCTCCTGGTAACCTATCTAATTGATATGTCACTAAATTCATAAAGCTTTATGGTGAGATCTCATGTCCTCCTAAACTCTTTCATTTCATTAATACAATACAATACAATACAATACAATACAATACAATACAGTTTATTTTTGTATAGCCCAAAATCACACAGGAAGTGCCGCAATGGGCTTTAACAGGCCCTGCCTCTTGACAGCCCCCCAGCATTGACTCTCTGAGAAGACAAGGAAAACTCCCAAAAAAACCTTGTAGGGAAAAATGGAAGAAACCTTGGGAAAGGCAGTTCAAAGAGAGACCCCTTTCCAGGTAGGTTGGGCGTGCAGTGGGTGTCAAAAGGGGGTCAATGCAATACAATACACAGAACAGAACAAATCCTTAATACAACATAAAAATAAAAATTTTAGAAGTACGGAGCAGAATTTAACAGTAGATGATATCACATAATAAGATTTGGATATTTTTAAAGTCCTGGAGACCTCATCCATCAAGCTGCCTCCCCCATTTGGCCATTCCACGGCTAAAACAGTGCTGGGCCAGCCAATCCGATGAAAGGACCCCTCTTTCCCATGATTCTTGCAATCCTCCATCAGGGATGACTTTACCATAGGCAGGCAAACAACTTGGCAGGTGGGTCGTGGCACCAATTGCCACATTTGAGTACTAATAACAGTTAGAATTCAGAACAGGCTGAATTTCTGGTTCCTACATTTGTACCATGTTTGTTTTTTGTTGCCTCTCAAAATGGCTGTATATCTATACATTATTAGAGCAAACTGGATATGTCAGTGGAAGACCATATGCACACAGACAGAAGGTGTATACCTCTCGAAGAAAATTATATGGTTAGGGAATTATTATTGTCCTAAAGCTCTGAGGTGAAATGCTCCCATCATTTACACTTTTAGTCATCTCCTGGACCTGACAACTACATGGCTTAGGGCCATTCATCCCTGATTACTGGCTCTTTCACTAGTCATCCTTGCACTTTGTTCAACAGCCATGTTTTCTTCTTGGGCTTTGTTTCATCGCACATTAAAATTAAAATCAAATCGCTGTCTCGCAGTGCCAAATGTTTGACTTTAAATACCTTCCTTAAAACATAAATTTCCTATTATCAGATCCTTTTCCTGTAGACCACAGCTATATGTTACACCTTTGTTGCTACTCCTTTGTCTATTCTTACACTTACCAACCTTGATATTCAGTTCACAGTTGCGATACACTTGTATTCAGGACTATAGTCCACAACCATAAGGTGTCACCCAGGTACTGTATGACTGTCACTGTAGCGTCTCTGTTGGGCGTGTTGTTTCTCTTCCTCACCCCTTATTGGCCTATCTGAGAAAAGACCTTGTCAGTAACATAAAGCAAAATGTACAAGCAGGATATGTGAGGTTAATAAGTTTTAATCTATAAATTTTATAGTGCTGTAAACAAAAGCAAATAGAATGTGGCTAATCAAACCATGCAACTTTATTTTATAGTTACATGAAGACCCTCCACTCCGCACTGTAGTATAGCGGGTCCACGGCTTCAAAAGAAAAGGGGCCAGGTTTTAAATCCATAAAGCCGTGTCACTCTCCGTGGGCGCGACTGCACGGCTGCAGGGAGTTAATTGAGGTAGTTGGAGCGAGTCGCACGTCACACGTGTGGGTGCGATCATTCGCAATTGATTCATTGCTGTGTGATTAAGGCGCTGCGCCTATGGAGGTGGGTGTGTGTGTATATATACAGGCCGGCACAAAGGAAAGGGGATGGATGGATCGAGAAATCAGGATGGATGGATGAATCGAGAAATCAGGATGGATGGATCGAGAAATCAAAGATGTCGGGGAATCAATCGGGAATCGATAAAGAGAGAAAGAGGTCAAAGAATGTGTAAAGGCAGGTTTGGAAAGGAAAAAGGATCTGGCCACCTGACGGTTTTGAAGCAGAATGAGCTGGGGTCCCCTGAAGGAGTGTTTGGCTGTGGCACTCTAGGGACTAGTGCGCCCTACTGAACATTCGGGTGGAGTGAGGTGAGCAAGGCAGGTGTCCTCCCGCTCGATCAGAGAAGCGACTACGTGAGCATGAAAGAAAAAGGGAGGAGAGCCGCCCTCGGACAGTCTGGCTGTGACGTCCTTAAGGCAGCCAAGACGAAGGTTGGCCAAAAGGAGCTTGTTGCTGTTGGGTCTCCGCCGGCTATGCAAGTTATGGGTGAGCCAGGGAGAATGAAAGATGGAGATGTGCTGAGATAGTGTAGAGTAAGACTGCATTTTTAACCTCGGATTTTAAAGGATTTATTTATTGTTTTTATCACAGCTTTGCACTGTTTTTATGGATTATTTATTGAAACTGTGGAGCACTGTACTTTGGACACTGTTTTGACTTTTGTGTAATAAAAGCACATTGGCACTTTTTACACTATCCCCTGGCTTCATTAGAGAATTGTCCTCATTTGCCAGCTCATCTTGGTGACATTACCGACGGTGTTGGGTTCAAGAGCTCCTGGAAGTCGGATGGGAGCATGGAGTGAACCCACATCATCACACCCACTCTGGGCTGCTTATCACCCTGGTCAGCTCTCTACCTAACCAGTTCATATCTGATGTTATATAGCTTACGTCATTGGTGGCCCTGTCCCAGCTACTTGTGTCTAGGCTCATAAATCTAAGCTTTCTTCCTGGTAAGGGAAGGGATACTAAAGTTTCCTTGTCTTTGATATTCAGAGCTCATAAACATATAGCGCACTTATGTCTCTTTGCATTGAAATGCAGCATCTTCAACACCCCATCACAAATGGCACACCCTGGCGCATCACTTAATAGATGTTCTTATCAGTGATAAAATTCCTAAAAACCCTAGCAGGTTAGAGTGAAATGGCTTGTACAATCATAAAACACAGCAATTCTTGTCAGTTAAATATGTCTTTCTAAAATCTATGGACTTACAATGTCTAATGCTATATTCATACTACTATGTTTTAATTTAAAATTGGCATTTTTTACCAAAAAAAATTATATCCATTCACACTAGCCTTTTGATATTGATGTGTTGTAATGAGCATCATCCAATCTGGGAAGGGACACGTAATAAGCACAAACTAATCAGAGTGTATCTAAAGCTCTCCGTTTTCACCCATCGACACTGCATCGTTGAGCATGTGTTTTCAGAAAGCACAGAGTGTTTACAAAAGTATTGATTTTAAGGGGTTAAACACGCCAGGGTAGTGTGATGAAAGGCAAATACGGTGACTAATGCCTGTGTTTTTAGACAAAATGTAGTAGGGTGGATGTAGCCTCAGAGTCTTTTTGCATGTTTTTTATGGATACTGTATGCTTACTCTGCGGTGGGCTGATGCCCTGCCTGGGGTTTGTTTCCTGCCTTGCGCCCTGTGTTGGCTGGGATTGGCTCCAGCAGACCCCCGTGACCCTGTAGTTAGGATATAGCGGGTTGGATAATGGATGGATGGATGTATGCTTACTGTCAGTAAGCTACTTCTTTCTTTAAAACAACCAGTTCAAACTCTTCCTATAAAGATAGTGTACAGACAGTTATCACAAAATGGTAGATATTACAAATATACAGCAACAAAGTGAAACAACAGAAACATAGAAAATATGCATTTTGTACAGTCCTTAGCTCAGTTCATTTTTAATTCTCCATTACAGAGCTTCTCAAAATATCAATCTTTGCTATAGCTATTTTATGCTTCTTATTCCAATTCAATCCTTTGATCCTTGTATTTGCACCTTCAGTATTTTAAGATTAACTTTTCTACGTCACTGTGTCTTGCAGTTGTCTGTCTCATTCACCTTAATCCTCCCTTCTTGCTTTTCTCGAGCAGTCTGTCAACCATGGAGGTACAAGGGGAGGAAAAGTAGGCGGCACCTTCATTTTCTTGATTATTCTTTTGGATACTCTCACTCCGGATATGATCTAGCCATTCAGAAAATAGTAAAAAATATTTTCCGGTTGAAATATTATTTCAAATACAAACTGGACATTGCTAAACTTGATGCCACACTTCTGTACACACTTACACACACACACAGTAACAATGCATTGGTAATATCAAAGCTTAATACCACATAAATGAAAATACAAGCAAAATGAAAGGAAGAGATAAAACAAACTGCAAAAACAGTATAAGCTCTGTAAAAATACTGCACATCCATAACCTTCAAAGTCATTTAAAAATAAAAGAAAAAACACGCCCAGATTGTAAGATCACCATCAACTGTGGCTGCTTTTTGCTCTGCTAACCAGTGTCTATTGAAAATTTGTGAATTGCATTAAATCTAATCCTTGATTTCAATTATAGTCTATTACAGTAAGTTAAAACACCTTGCCCTTAACCTTTGTAAGAAATGTAAGAATATACAGTATGTGAATGCAAAAGGATATTAGGTCCTCTGACCTTTCCTGTTTACATTATTCTCGTTATTTTTTCCTTAAGTACTCGTTTTTCTTTGAATGAATACAGACAGGTACCATTAGCACTAAATGAGCTGCCCCTCTGTGATATCCGCTGTTTTTACAATTGGATTTTCTCATTGTAATGGAGAAAAGAATGGAATCAGAAAATGACAAAACTTTGATACTAAAATCCTGTTCCTTACAAAAAAACTTGGCTTATCTAAGCATAAACTAAAAAAATCTAGTTAAACATGAAGGGCTAAAATGGAGCTGACACCTTAAAAAAAAATCAATACTTATATTACATCTATTAGTCATATTTGGTAAATAAGAAGACATTGACATAGGCTTTTTTTGGTCTTGCTAAGACTTACAAAGCATCCAGGGGATAATTGAATAACTTAAACTTTTACTATTCAGATAGCACAGCCACATAAATGGTGAGTGTGCATGTTTTTAGATAGATAGATAGATAGATAGATAGATAGATAGATAGATAGATAGATAGATAGATAGATAGATACTTTATTAATCCCAAGGGGAAATTCACATACTCCAGCAGCGTACTGATAAAAGACAATATTAAATTAATGAGTGATAAAAATGCAAGTATAACAGACAATAACTTTGTATAATGTCAACGTTTACTCCCCCCGGGTGGAATCAAAGAGTCGCATAGTGTGGGGGAGGAACGATGTTTTAGATATTTGCTTGCCTTTGTAAAATTATGAGTTTGCGCCGAGCTAATTTATCAGTGAATGATTCGGTCAGCAGTGGCATCCCAGAAGCTGACAATCTGGATAGGACTCCAGCTCAGAACACAAGTCAGTATTAAGAGCACCCTTTACAAGTTAGAAGGAGAAAGGATTTCTGGCAGCATTTTGACCAAAACAGATTATTCCTGCACTTTGTCACGCCTGTGTGCCTGATGATCTTGTTCTGGGCTCTGAAAAGGTTAGCGGTTCCATCCCAGGATAAGAGGGGGCTCTGATGCTAGCAATATAGTCTCTTTCGTCACAAGCAATGAGACGCCACTAAAGGAGGGCACCTAGGCCCATCTACAGTGCACTGGGAAGTCACTATAAAACAGAGCTGCTTCCAGAAGGTGGCGTAAGATATTGACCACGTCCTTTGAGAATGACAGAGCTACAACTCTTTAAGTTATAGCAGTTTGAAGGCTGACTGGAGCTGCTTTATTTCCTGCTGATAGGTCCCAAAGAATTTTATTTTTGTTCTAATTAAAACGGGTGGCATAGCTGATACCTCAAACTTTTGTCTACACACCCTGGTCTGTTCTTAGGGCAATGTGACAACCTCAACTATTGTGTTTGATGAGACAAGAAGTAAAACGGCAGTGATATCGCCATTGTGGTTTTTAAACTCTTCATTTCTGAGACAGAAGAAGAGTTAAATATGGCTTTCATGTGAGGTGATTTCAGTTTTGATGTAGTGCGGCTCATTTATCTTTTTCTCTGTTCTTCAAACTTTAGCAATAACTCGAGCCAGTTGCAATAGGCACAAACGTTTTCCAATTTAAAAGCGTCGTGTTAAGACAGAAATGTGGGCTTTGACAGATATGCAGCTTAGGTTGTCATCCTTTGAGGTAAATTTGAATCTTGCTTTTAGGATTTTAGATGCCATGAGAAAAAGTTTGCAATTTTTTTTATCTCCTTTTGCTGTTAATGTGGACAGTGTGCCAGACATCTTGCAGTTGAAAGTACTTAAACCTTAGAGCAGCAACTTAAAAATACATTTTCCAAAATTTCAGTTCCTGATTTCTACAGACTGTACTGTAGCCACCGGAGGGTAAGACAAGTGCCAAAAGAAATCTCTCAGTCCAAAAGTTCATTTTAAAAAAAATTTTGTGAAAATTCAAAGCAAATAATCCACACAAGAATAAAGAAAAAAGTTGTTACACATGTAGAATAAAATGCAAAAAAAGGAAAAATGTATCTTCCATAAACTTAGCTTTTCTTGTAAAACTTTAGTTGTTTCTATACTTAAAGATTCTTAACTTCTTCTTCTGTACGCTTTAAACGTACAGCGTGCTTTATCTTACATGTTTCTTAGCACACAAAACACACACACAAGGTACGCACGGCTCAAAAGGCACGAGAGGCACGGTTTAAAACCATGTGCCCTCTACACCTTACACATGACAAGGCTGATCACTAACTGAGAATAATGTTTAGTCAGAGAAGTTAGAAACAGCTAGAATATACCAATTCTGTTCAACTGATGGGGGTTATAGGAACCTCCTATAGATTATGCACTATCATTTAGTTAAACATTTATGATTCTTATGTAATTAGGAAATGGCTCTTACAGTACATGTGCATTACACAGAATTTGTTTCAAAGGCTTTACAAGCGTGCTGTGCACACAGCATCACATTTGGGTGGCCCAGCTGTGAGAACAGCTTTTCATATATAAAAATTAGAAAAAGCAAGTCTAGAAGCCTACTAACAGATATAAATCTTTGTAATGAAATAATTTGTTGGGACATCCAGCATGACCAGAGCAATGTCACAGAAAAATCACTTTAAAATTATTCTGTTACTGGTGTTGAGCAATACTCTTAACAGTTTTTAATGAAAACGTCTAAAATCGAACCATTTCTTGGAGCAAGTACTGTATTATAGAGTAATACTTGCCATTAATTCACATGCTAGATTGCCTGGATTCATAGTCACACCTAGATTTTACTTACTGCCCACTGTATGAGTCATGAAACAATTCAGTGTGCCACCAGAAAAGTTTGCCCACCCTGATTTAAGCCTGGTTTATATTTGATGTGCCCCTGCTGGTCCTGCAAAAATTATGTTGGATGTGCTGGGTTTTCACCGGATGCAGAACTGCATGTATAAAATGACACATTTCAACAGAGAGGTTGATGGCAAAATTCAGTTGCTATAGACACCAGTAGGATTTCTCCCTCTGAGACAACAAAGACAATTAAAACGGAAAATGCACTACACAAAACAAAGGAGCATGTAAAAAAAATTTAAGGAACAAATTCATCAACACCAAAAAGAAAATGAAAGGGCAAATTGGAGCTCTAGCAGGTGAGAAGAATATCCCACCTATTCTAAATGAATTGGGCACGTTATCCACTTTCATCAGATCTTGAGGCTAAAATACGAAGTGTGACAGCTTGCCAGTCCAACCAAGGTTATGTGGGGGCCAGAATGACAAACAAACAACTAAAAATGATATAACAGTTTAAGAACGTTCAAAAAGACACTCAAAAATACTCAAAGTGCAGCCATACCGCATGCACTTCAGAAAAGGTCATCCACCTGAAGCCAAACATGCTCGGGCCTCACCAGTACTTGGATGTGAGACCGTCTAAGAAAAGTATGGGTTGCTGCGGGAAGAGGTGTTGGTGATGCCAGCAGGGGGTGCTTACCCAGTGGTTTGAATGTGGATCCCAATGCCCCAATGCAGTGATGGTGACGCTGTGCTTGTCCTTCAGATAAGGTCATGACTCTATATGGTCATAAAAGATCTTTGGGCATCCTTTCTAACTAGTAGGGTGTATCCCAATATCCGGGGAAAATTGTTCACAATGTCCGAGTCATTCTAGCCCCTTAATCATCCCCTATCTCTAATTGGCTAACTATCTCTCTGTCACAATTTCACCACCTAACAGTTAATGTGTGGTGAGCGTACTGGCACAAAAATGGCTGCCGTCACATCATCCAGGTGGATGATACGCATTAGTGGAGGTTAAAGTGGCTCGCCATTCACTGAGGTGCTTTGAGTAGTGAGAAAACTGCTATATAAATATAAAGAATTATTATTATATCTTCATCATGTAGGTCATGCATCTTTTCAATGAGAAAAATATACTCGTCCTCCCTTTGCCGCTTTAGTTAAAGGGTCTGACACTCCACCTTCTCCTTTTTTTAATTCTCTTAAAGCCAACAGGAACAGACACAAATATTCTTCCTCATCAAGTGTGGCCATTCTTTGCTGAACAATCATGTAAGCAATTTACTTCCCCTGCTGTGAACTTCTTAAGTATGCAACATTCACCAAACACTGCCACCTACTGACTAGGAGAATATTGATGTGATGATCAAATGGGCCAACACAATTATAAACACATTTTTATTCTGTAATGGGCAAGGGTAGAGAAATAAAAAAAAAAAATAAGAGTAGCTTTCAAAGGTTGAAAATTAATGAGATCTTAGAAGGAATGAGCACTTGAACAGAGCAATACATCAGGACTGAACAGCAGGTGGGTAGACAAAAGCTCCTAATTTAGCGATTAAAGATTATAGAGCACACAAAATTTGCTCAGCAACAACAGCTTGCTATCAACACAGTGCCCATCAGATGGCCTGAATGTGCCATATCATGCGCTGTAGTAATGAACCCTTAAAAGCCTATGCTTCCTTGCCGCTTTTAGTTAATTAACTTTTACAGAGTGTGCATTTGCTAATATAACAGAGAGTACAGTGTTAATGCTATAATACATATTTTCAGGATTATTTGTGCATTACATTTAGTAAGATTAAAATGCAAGAATACCTTTCTCATATGAGGGTGTTGCAGGATCCCTCTTTTAGAACAGAAAATGAAGGAATTGCTTTTTGAATCGTACCACCACTGGACCCTTTGATTTTACACATTGATTAGCAGTTCAGCTTATTTTTTCCTAGATTCCAATATATTTGACTTCTCCATGGGTAATTTACTAGGCCTGCTGGATTATTAGCACAGGGTAATCAGATTGTGTATGAATACTTGAGAATATTCAGTATGTGATTTAGCTTAAGCCGCTAAAACTCAAGGATGTGTTCTTCTGCAAATAAAACCTAGCCACTTGTAAAACATTCCATTTATCTCAAGTTAACAATAAAGTGGTATCAAGGTTATTCCCCACTGTAGAAGAAGTGTAAACGCAGATCCCTAAGGTTTTCTGCCACTTGCCCTGGTGTTTGGATGTGAATTGCTTATTTGGCGGAAGAATGGTCAGAAGCATCCTGCTGCTCACCAATCTCAGAGACAGATATTTGATAAAAGGCTGCAATAATATCTTGTGTGCCAGAGAGCCATGCTGCTTGTGGAATTACTTGCTGACCAGTCAGTCAAAAGGCTTGGCTGCTAAAAGTAAGTGGTGCAAAAGAAAATAAGAACTTGACAGGCCAAGGGCAATCAACTAGAAGAGGCTTCTTTTTTTTCCTGAATAAAGTGATTTTTTCTTCCTCTTTTCTTTTCAAGAGGTTTGATAATGTAGCTTCTTCAATGCTGCCTAAATGCAAATTTAAGTTTCTGTGTATTATTCTGTCTTAAGAGGGTAAATTAGTGCTCTTCACGAAACTCTGAAATAAACATGAAAGTCTTACTACTAGAAGAATATGTGCATTTCATTAATGTAGCAAATAAAAAATAAGTTATTGCTGAAGAATTATGTTTCATATCAGCCACAGGGCACCTCAAGCAAAATACATTAATACAGTGGATTCAGAAAGTATTATGACCCCTTTATTTTCTGCACACTTTATTGTGTAGTAAATTTAACTTTAAATGGATAAATTTACCATTTCATTCTTTCAGTCACACCCATACAGACAAAATGAAAATACATTTTCAGAAAGGTTTGCAAATTAATTAAAAATGAAAAAAATGATTCATGTAAGTATTCAGACCCTTTGATCCAAATTGTGGTCCGGTGTCCTCCTGTTTCCTTTAATTATACTTGAGTTGTGGAGAGAATGGGATTGGCAAACTGAATTGACTGGACATCAGTTAGAAAGGCACACACCTGTGTGATTAAGGTCCCACAAATCACTAACCCTAATCCTAATGCCAGGTCAAAAACCAAGCCATGAAGTCCAATAAACTCTCAGTATGAACCTCCATAATTAGATTGTGGTGAGGTATAGCTTAGGGCAAGGGGATTAAACCATTTCTGAAGCTTTGACTTTTCACGGGATCATAGTGGCCTCAATATATACAGTATGTTAAATGGAAGAAGTTTTTAAACCACCAGGACTCTTCCTACAGTTGTCCATTCAGCCCAATTGAGTAACTGGGCAACTTGGGCCTTAATCAGGGAGGTACTCAAGAACCCAATGGTCACCCTAAGAAATCCACTGCTGAAATGGGAGAACCTGTCAGAAGGAAGGCCATCTCAGAAGCATTCCATCAAACTGGCATTAAGGATTGTAGCCACTTTTGACTGAAAGTCAAATGGCAGTTTTTAAGGGATTCAGAGAGCATGACGAAAAGAATTCTCTGGTCTGATGAAACAAAAATTGAGCCGTTTGGGCAGAACTCCAAGCACTATGTCACTGCTCATCATCTGTCTAATACCTTCCTTATGGTGAAATATGGAGGTAGCAGACTCATTCTACGTGGGTGATTCTCAGTGAACAGGGACAAAGAGACTTGTCAGAATTGAGGGAAGGACAAATGCAGCCATATACAGAGAGGCCCTTGATGAAAAAATGCTCCAGAGTGTACAAAGCCTCAGACTAGGGTTACAATTCACCTTTCAGCATGGCAATGACCCAAAGCTTACAGCCAACACAACACTGGAGAAGCTCTTGGACAAGTCTCTGACTGTCTTTGAGTGGCCCAGTCAAAGCCCAGACTTAAATTCCTTAGAACATCTGTGCACAAACCTGAAGTTGGCAGTTTAAAAACTAGAGCTTGAGAAGGTCTGCCAGGAGGAATGGGATAAACTGCCCAAATTCAGGTGTACACAACTTGTATAGACTTTCCTAAGAAGACTTGTAGCTTTAATTGATGCAAAAGGGGTTTCTACAAAGTACTGAATTAAGAGTTTTTATTTGTTATACATTTGTAAACCTTTCTGTATACATGTTTTTATTTTATCATTATGAGTTAATAAGAGTAGATTGATGGGCAATAATGTCAAATGTACGCAATTTAAATTAAACGTACAACATGATAAACTGTGCATTAAGTGAAGGGGTCTGAATATTTTCTGCATCCACTGTAAACAGCATAGAAGCCATATCAATAAAATGTTGAGATGTAAAATGTGGATCTGTCTTGACATGGTACTGCGTAATAAGGTAAAAATGACAACCTTTGTTTCTATTCAGTGACTTTTCATTGTATTATTAAATTCTATTTTATAAAATCACATCATTCCCCAACCTGCTTAATCCAATTTGGGACTTTGTTGGCTGAACCTGTCGCAGAAGCACTGGACACAAGGCAGGAAACAACCCAGTCCATTCCAGGTCCCACTCACATACATGAATATTTGCACTCATACAAGTCTAGTTTAGGAATCACCATTTAACCAAACCTGCATGTCTTTGGGGATGTAGGAGTAAAACCAAAAAACCCAGAAGAAAACCTACTCACTTATGAGAAGAATGTGCATACTCCACATGTGCAGCAATTCAAACCTGGGAGGTTACAGTCTATTTGTGAAGTAGCAGTGAGTCCCATAATGAGACTGCACGGTTAAATGGGTTTGAGAATGTTATTTTATAAATTCAAGAAGAGTACAGCATGAGCTACACAACTGTGCAATGGATAGGAATCCAGCCTTATGGCTGCAGGAGACTTGGTTTGAATCCAAGCCAGAGATTGTCTGCATGGAACATTCTAGTTCTGCCTGTACGTAGAGTACTCCAGTTTCCTGTTTAATTTTAAAGTTCAGTGCTAGGTGTACTAGGTTGGGTGTGTGTGAGTGTGCACCACAATGAATTAAGGTCCTACCCATAGGCAGTTTGTGCATTGTGTCTCCCTGTGAAGCAGTAATGGATTAATTGTGAAGGATGGGTGAGTAGATGGATGGATTGTTTTTTGTTGAGACTATTTCTAATTCATATACAGTATATCTATATATCAAGTCTTACGTAACATTAACATCAAAAAGCAGACAGTCACACATTATATATCACTTAAAGTATGCACTTTAGTTCTGCACTACTTCTACTTGTGACAGCATTAGTGATACACATAGTAGAAACTAAATTTCAGATGACAGAGGGATATGGCACGTGGTATTAAATATAAGAGTTCTTGAATTTACAGCCACAGCAATTGAATTTTATCGGTTCCAGTCATTGCAGAACATATTTTGCAGTGCTGGTGTGTCAGGACTCGGTGGCAATAAAAAACATTTATTCTCACATTTGCTCTCTCTCTCTGTTTCCCTCCTTCAGTTGTCACTGCAAAAGAAAATGACACCCATAAGGCTATCTGGGAGTTCTTAAAAGGGGATTGATTCTGTGTACAGGAGTTTCTATTTGCTGCTGTTATGCTTTAGCCAAATTTACATCCCTGGCTCAGGTGTGCCTCTTATTTACTTACTCCTTCTGATGGTTTCCAGATATTATAACATTATGTTATTAATTCTGTTTAAGGCTTTTCTTTATGTCAATTATATTTATGTAACGTATATACTCGCGGATTTTACCGTATAATTTCTGGTATTTTATAATGCCAGTCATATAAGTCGAACGCAGATAACTCACGCTATTGGTCCAAGAGATTATGATATGCTAACGCCCACCTGAGAGAGTAACCATGGAGCACACTGCCTTTTTTTTCTATGTGGGTGCGGCAATGCGATGTATCAGCTTCTGCTCCTAACCTCTCTATCTCTCTCTCTCTATTGTGCCTACGTGACCACACGGTATTACCTGAACTATTCCGAAGGAACATTTGCACTGATTTTTGTGTTTTGTATAGTTTACACCCTCATACACCTTTATCATAAGAGCATCTCTTATCTACGATGGAGCATTTGATCAGAAGAAAATATGAAGCTGGTTTTAAATTAAACGTCGTTGAAGTAGCGAAAGAAATTGGCAACTGCACTGCTGCAACAAACTTCAATACGTCTGAGAAACTGATCCGAGATTGAAGGAGGCAAGAAGATGTAAAAAAAAAAAAATTAAGTGTCGCATTTTTGAACGGGCGTATGAGTCTGGTCTGATTTTACGAATGGTTTTTCGGGTTTCAAGACCCGACTTATACGAGAGTGTATATGGCAATATTATACTTTTTGTTAATATTGTGTTATTAATTACTGTGTAATTTTGCATTATTTTAACATTAAATGTATTACTTTCCTTTGTTATCTGCCCTGTTTCCTATATGTGGAGCCCAAAGAGGTGAGGCCACCTGTGTAAAAAGAGAAACCAAATATGCAAAATAAATAAATAAAGCACTAAAAAGCAAAAAATGAACATCACTAGAATAGCATCACACTTTCTTATACTGATCAAAAATGTATTTATTCACCAGTTTTCCTGAGCTCCTTTGAAAAAAAAATACTGTCTGTGACATCATATGCCAGTGCATATGTGCTAACACACCTACTGCAGCCCTTGATGCATATGACTAACAACACAAACACTCCCACACTTGCAGTCACTTGTAACCAACTCCTGCAATATTTACATGGTAAGTGGCATCCCACATTAGTTACAAGGATATTATGAGTTCCTCAAATAGTAGTTGGTCTTTCTGCACCCAAAATGCCTTAGTGGCCACATCTCCAAGGCAGTACTTCTACTGCCTGTTCTGTTACAGTGGTGCTCCATGTGCCACTTTGGAACAGGTGTCATGCCTTTTATAGAACAGAAGGTTGATGGCTGGTATTCTACCACCACTTATCCTTAAGCTGCAACCTTCTGTTTACAGATCACAATGAAGGTACGACTGAATATAAAATAAAACTTCTCAGAGAATCTGGGTACAGTTAAGGTTGCAAGCTCATCAGAAAAGGTGAAATAAAGTGCATATCTTATAATAAATTTTTTAAGGTAAAATAATTTCAAGCCATGGCAAAAAAACATCCATCCATTATCCAACCCACTATATCCTAAATACAGGGTCACGGGGGTCTGCTGGAGCCAATCCCAGCCAACACAGGGCACAAGGCAAGAAACAAACCCCGGGCAGGGCGCCAGCCCACCACAGGGCACACACACACACACACACACACCAAGCACACATTAGGGACAATTTAGGATTGCCAATGCACCTAACCTGCATGTCTTTGGACTGTGGGAGGAAACCGGAGCACCCAGAGGAAACCCACACAGACACAGGGAGAACATGCAAACTCCATGGAGGGAGGACCTGGGAAGCGCCACTGTGCCGCCCCAAAAAATACATATTTCTGAAATTACTTGACATGTAATTATCATACTATCACGTTTTTCAGTATGCAAAATAAGTGAAGAAAAAAAGCTAGTAATTAAATGTAAGAATAACCCACTGATGTGTGAAAATGACTGGAATAAAAACCAAGACTGAACTTGAGAACCCCTGCTAATTCTAACTTTGAGGTAAGGTAATTATTTCAGATAAGGGCGAAAGACATTTAGGTAGATTAATAAATAAATAGAACTTTATTTGCCCCCAGGGAGAAGTTTAGCTTTTCACAGAAGCTCTTTAAATAACACAGCAAGGCATTATGCAGGCATATTGCTGTTGGTATAAAGGAGCACTGTAGGGTTTCTTGACACACTTCTGCTGAATATGTTGGCTGAAAGTCTTTGGTGTTAGTGTTTCACAGAGAACACAATGCAGCATTGTTCATAATGGTACACAGTTTTGTTTTAATTCTCTCCTTTGCTACAACCTCCATGGGGTCCAGAGTGCATCCCATAACTGAGTTTGCCTTTTTAATTAGCCTGTTGATTTGGTGGGCCTGCTCTTGAGGTGATGTCACCAGCCCAGCATACCACAGTGTAGAAAATTGCACTAGCCATCACAGAGTTATAAAAAATGTGAAGGATGTCACTTCCCACATTAAAGGAATGCAGTCTCCTAAGAAAAAAGAACCTGCTCTGACATTTCTTATATAGTCCCTCTGTGTCCAGAGACCTTTCAACCTGTCATTAATGTGGACCCCCCAATTACTTGCAGGGGATGGACCACTTTTACATCCTCTCCTTAACTAGTGACCAAACATTTAGGCTCTTTGGTGCTGCAAAAGTCAATAACTAATGTTCTCCACCTGATTCCTCTCCTTTGTCTCATCTCCCTTTTCAGTACACCCCATAAGTGTAGAATCATCTGGGAATTGCTGCAAGTGACCTGACCTGGTGTTACATTTATAGCCAGAGGTGTACAGAGTGAAGAGAAAAGGAGAGATGACTGTTCCTTGTGGTTCTCCAGTGTTGCTCACATCCTTATCAGAAACACATCTCAAGGTAAGGAAGCAATACTCACTAATCATGGAGCCTAAGAGTGGCTACATGTTGCATGTTTATTAACACACAAAAGTAAGAATTCCACTGTTCTTTGTACATGTAAAAACAATAACTCTATGAACCTGTGACAATTCAAGCCCCACTGTTGCTGTATTAGTCCAGTAGATACCACAATCTTCTTCTCCTTCCTTCGGCTGCTCCCGTTAGGGGTCACCACAGCGGATCATCTGGTAGATACCACAATTACCACTTTATTTTATACTTTACATCTTGTTATACAAGTCTTAAATACATATAATGGAAAGAGTAGGAGAGGCATATTTTATATCTTTGTAAACTGTATGATAAATATTCTAGAACTGTTTTCAGTAGGCAACTTGTGTAAATAAATGGTTTTTCATATTCAGTAAAGTCATAAAATCCATACAGAAGGAGCAATAGAAGTAAATTACTGTCACTCAACAAGCCTGGCAATGCTGCCTCTGTGTTTTGAGGAGATACACAAAACATCTTGCTATAGAATGCCTTGATGGCTCTCAGATAGGTCTTAATTTAAATGTATGGTTATCAATTAAATTAATTTTATTTCTTTAAAATTTCAAAATACAATGGTGTGCTGGGACTGAAAATTCAAAAAATAGCTCCTCACACGTTTAGCCAGCAACATCTCAGGCTGTGTCTGTCTGTGTGTCTATCAACAGCATTCTGAGGTTGGATTGGTCGTAAGAAGTCATTTCAAGCTATGTCTTGTCCTGAAATCTACTGTAGTGGTCTCAAGAGGACCACATCACATACAGTATGAGAGATACTTTAACCTTTTCCACTGACAGATTTGAAGTAATAAGACTTAACCTGAAAGTCTTGTCAAGGTGAACAGGAGTGCAGTGTAATATGCAAAAGATGAAAGTTTAAGTGGGATTTAAAGCATTCTGCTTAGTTAGTGCAGCTTTTGATCCCCATATGAATCAACCTTAAGGTTATATGATAATGATTTAGTACCATTTTCTGTGTTTTGAAAAACTTTAGAAAAACCAGTTGGTCCATGAGAGAGTACTTGCTTTTTCCATCCATCCATTATCCAACCCGCTATATCCTAACTACAGGGTCATGGGGTCTTCTGGAGCCAATCCCAGCCAACACATGGCGCAAGGCTGGAAACAAACCCCGGTCAGGGCGCCAGCCCACCGCAGGGCACACACACACACACACACACACACACCCACACACACACCAAGCACACACTAGGGACAATATAGGATCGCCAATGCACCTAACCTGCATGTCTTTGGACTGTAGGAGGAAAACCGGAGTAGCCGGAGGAAACCCACGCAGACACGGGGAGAACATACAACTCCATGCAGGGAGAATTTTTGCTTTTTATTAGACTTTTTCAAAAAGAGATCTCTAAGTTCAGTTGTTCATATGGACAGTCTCCTTAAGTGGAGCTTTCTGTCTGTTGCTGCTTGACACTTTCTAAGGAGCTCTTGTAAGCAAACTTTTTCATTTCATTTTTTGATTAATGCTATACAAGTAATTTGCACCTAAAGTAAAAAAAAAGCCTTTTGGAAATTACCATCTGGGATTGAATGAAGACTGCATTAACCCACCCAATTTGCATGATTCTTTATATTGTTTCTTTTTTTATGCAAACAAATATATTTTTTTAATTAAAAAGCTTAAAGCCAAGTATCTTTGCAAGCCAGGGGGGTTATATTGTCATTCCTTGCCTAGCTGCTGTCCTCAAAAAGCTCAGGAGGTTGCTGTTATGAAGCCCTCCTTTGGTGGTAAACTGAGCTGAAGTAAAGGTTTAGAAGGTAAGACAGTGCCATAGAGGGTCCCTAGGGTAGAAAATGTGAGGTACAATAAGGCCAGTTAGACAGGTAGGTGGTGATAGGTAACAGATGTATAGCTGGTTTTGACCTTTCTTCCTATCTCCCATTAAGAAAAAAAAACTAAGATGTTAATTGGTATTTATTGTGTTAAATACACATAGTTGTGATAAAACACACTGTTATTTATTTCCTTTTCAATAATAAGGCCCCTTTTTCCACAAGAGTCAGACAAATTTAGAATTTGAACTGGAAAAGGTGCTTTGTGTTAAAAAGTTTGTTTGCTTCTATGGGCAAGCAGCAGATCTTTAGGTTATCTGGTAGCTATCCTCTTTATAACAGAAGGTACTTCCATTTAGCAAAGGGAACAATGCTGTCCAGCCAGATGGATGGTCAATGTGAGTAAGGCCTCGCCAAACCTCTAATTTTATTGTCCCAAAAAGTGGAAAAATATATATTTGAAGGTTTAACGCCAACAGATGATGGATGACCATGCATCTAATGTACATTTACCACCTTGTTTCATGTGTATCTATCCATCATGATCTTATTTACTAACAGCGTATATGTGTTATGAAAGGAAAAAGTGTTATCACTACAACCTGTCTTTATGTTTGAACCTTCAGGCTGTTGAACATTCCAGATTTTTGGATAAACTACTGTTTTGAGTGCTAAAGCTGCCTATCATATATAGGAAGTCTAAACAATGTGTCCAGGAATACACAAACATTATAAAGTTCACTCAATATATAAGTGGCTTGCAGGACCTCCAGTGAAGAAAATATGTAGAGCAGAAAGGAAAGAGAAAGCAAAGATAAACAGAATTATCAGCAAAACTGACAGAAAGGGAAATTTCAGGAAAATAATTGACTATAAAGAAGACTAATGATATAAAAGAGGAAGAGAAACATAACACGAGTAATTTTAATCATAAATGCAACCTGCATTCCCAATGAAAAAATAGAGTCAGCAATAAAAGAAATGGATACTGTCGTTATTCACCTCGCCTGAAACTGTATTTTTTAATCACAAAGAAGGTGAAGTTCTTTTCACAGAAGAAGATCATTGGTTGAGTTAGAGAAAGCCTCTCCTCCCAGCCATCAATACAAAATAAGCTGTGAATCTGCTTATCTTACAGAAAGGATGCCTGTGGGAAGTGCATGGAGTGACTGAAGGGACATACAGTATGTATCTGTCTGTCAATTACAGTCTATCTATCTATCTATCTATCTATTTTTTGTAGCGCATTTCTTATTTATCTATTGGTCTATCTGTCTACATATTTGTATGTCTGTACCTCTGCAGAATGAGGCAGTAATATTTTTAATTAATTTTACAATATACCTTTTGTATCTACATGATTGACACCTGGGAATAAAAAAAAAAATTTGCTTTCTTGCATCTGATCACAGAGAGTAAACTCAAAGACTCATCTAACGTGAAACGCTAGTGTAATGAGGTTTGTAAGTGAGACATCTTGTAAAGTATGTTCGTCTCTCTTTTTCCTGGGCCTCCTTGTGTGATATTTAGTTTGATATTATTCCTAGAGGGTTTTAGGTATGCTGCTGCTGGAAAGAAAACATAAGAAAGACTAAAGTAGATTAACACACAAGTAGCCTGATAGAATATTCATAGTTTACCAAACAAACTCTTCTATCCTGAATAACAATCACTTCTCTCCATGCTGTAATTATGCCCCTAGTGGATTGCACAAATGTGTCTTCATTAACATAATCCTTTTGTTTTAAGAATTCCAGTTATAAACTTCACAATAAAATGTCTACAGGAACTTGTTTCAGGGCAAGGGGTGGAGGGATGCTGCCTGCCAGTCTTGCAATGTGATTATAAAGAAGTTGTTGGCACATCCTCTGGACATCATGTTTATAGCCTCCTGGTAGAAGGAGAAGTATTTGCAACCCAAAGTGTTTGGATTTATCAGGCTGACCTGCACTTGAGTTGGTGAGTTTGCTTTGTTTCTCTGAGATATAGAAACACAGTGATATGTGTCTGTTTTAAATTGTATGGCTTAGTTTACTTGAAACTGGTCATTAACATAAATAAAATAGACCATAATGATTATGAAATCATTCCTATTTACCATCATCTTACACACACACAATAAACACACATTTATATACCTATACTGTATGTGTGTATGCATGTTTATATATTGTCACGCATGCGCGAGTAGGAGGCCGCGGACGGACCTGAAACCGCTTCGAAAGACGTTCGCCGGCAGGGAATGGCAGGGTACTAACCTTTCTGCTCTCTCTTTCAGGAAAAAAGACACTCCGCCATCATAACCTGCCCGCAGTACGTCCACTTCCGCCCTTCATCCCTCACGCTTCTTTCCCAGCATTCCTCCACTTCCGGCTCCTCCTCTATAAAATGGCCACCGACGCCTTTGAAGGGCGTCGCGCATATGAACATTTATGTTTATATATTTTGACCTGTTTGTGAGAAAAGATTTGTTTTTTGTACAGTATACCGGGCCGGAAACCCCAACCCTTTATGCTGTGTGTTCTCTTCTTTTTACAATATACATATATATATACTAACTGTATGTGGTCTTCAGGACAAAAAACAACCCTAAGACTTCCTGGCAGTTTTACTGAATTGGTGAACTTGCAGTGGCATTAGTTAAGTGGGTTGGGACAAGTCGCATCTTATCTGAGATGGATGTGTAGTTAAGTGCAGCTGCGGCACAAATTGAGTATGTACCACAAAGCTGAGTTTGTTTGCTTGGGTTAAATGAGAAGAGTGGTGCATGCAAGCGACAAAAAAATGTAAAAGTGTATGCAAGCACCATCTCACCAAATGCAGGTCACACTTCTATAGGCTTCTTCATATAGAATTCACACAAACTTCCATGACTATGATTGGGCATGAGGAGAATGGACTGCTTCACACACACACACACACACACATTTTTTTGTAGTGAGAACTGAGGTGCATCCAAGCATCGAAAAAATTTAAAAGTGTATACATGCACCATCTAGTGGCTGTGGTTGAGTGTGAGCAGAGTTATTATTATATACAGTATTGTATATAACATGGGAAACTATATATATATATATATTGTAAAGGGAGAACAGGCATCCCAGTCAGGAAGGAGGAGAATTCATTACCCAGACAAGAAGCCACAGCAGAATGGCAAACGAATTGGCTGGAAGGAAACATAACTTTGTGCCCAACCGGTATTGTTTAACTGACAGACTGCTAGAAGCCGAGAATTAGGAGTTGTTCCTTCGCCTATAACCAGTCAGTACACCCGCAGGGCTGCTTGGGATATAGAGTCTGGAAGTAAAGCCCTGTCAGGGTCCCTATGTATCAACAGAGGGCGCTGTTGGAGGAGGACCTCCATGCTTTTTCTATGCTCTGAGAGTGTTTCCTGGAAGACATGGCATGGCACTGGAAGCATTGAGGGGTCAGGTGCAAAGGGGAACCTGCTGCCTCATATTATTCAGTCAGAGTTGGGGAAAAAGAGGGTAACAGAAGGAGGAAGATTTATTGGTTAATTATTCATTCATTGTGTAATTGTGGAAAGAGAACTGGAAAGAATATATACATTTTATTTTATTCTAAAAATGTCTGGTATTTTACTGTGTCTTGGGTTTGGGGCTCACTGGTGCCCCCTTGTGGTCACTATATCTATACTAATAAAAGGCAAAGCCCTCACTCACTCACTCACTCACTCACTCATCACTAATTCTCCAACTTCCCGTGTAGGTAGAATGCTGAAATTTGGCAGGCTTATTCCTTACAGCTCACTTACAAAAGTTAAGCAGGTTTCATTTCGAAATTCTACACGTAACGGTCATAACGGTCGATAACGGTCGACAACGTCCGCCATGTTGAACTTTCTTATTTATGGCACCATCTTCACGAAATTTGGTAGGCGGCTTCCCTGCGCTAACCAAAACCGATGTATGTACTTATTTCGATGGTATGACGTCATTGTCGGCGGCCATATTGAACTTTCCAACGTCACTAATTTTCCAACTTCCCGTGTAGGTAGAAGGCTGACCCCATCTTCACGAAATTTGGTAGGTGGCTTCCCTGCGCTAACCAAA
>JANRMT010062803.1:2281635-2299241 GCA_026402145.1 Polypterus bichir lapradei | reverse complement strand
AAAATCCAATTAATCAGAAATATTAAAAGATCAAAAAATGATTGATGTGGGGCTTCCTCCACCTTTAAAGGGCTGATGGCAGTTCCTTGCACTGTTGGGCAGGTGGTACCACCTCTTGGGGGACCACCCACAAAACACAAGGAGCACAGCAGAAGATGCATTGACGTAAAGACACTGAATGAACAACAATATTACAGTAAAAAAAATGAACACAACAAAAATAAAAGAAACAACTGAATACCAGCTAGAAGGCAACCCTGGCTGAAACCCAACACTAATACACATCTATAGTAGAGTCAAAGTGATTAGCGTTTCAAATGGGAATCATTTCAAATGAACCAATAATTAGATTTTAATGCTTCCTTCTATGGAAGGACTCTAAAAGACCACAATTCTCCCTTTTCAGTCCAGATCTACATAACTCAAGTATTACTTCTGACTACATCTACTGTATCCCAGACAGACAGATATGAACAACAATGTCTCTAAAACTCAAGTGATGTGCACCAACATCATGCCAGACACACCATTAACAGTAAATGGTGACCACCTTGACTAAGTTGAGGAGTTCACCTACCTGGGAAATCTGGTCAGTGCTGACAATGCAGAGCAAAAGGGCATCAGATCAAGACTGGCAAAAGCTCATTAAGCATTTACAAGTCTTTGGTTCTAGCCAGCAGCCATACCACACACACTTCAGAATAGGTAATCCACCTGAAGCTAAGCATGTTCATGTCCAGCCAGTATCTGGACAGGAGACCAACCAGGAAAAGCTTAGGTTGCTGCTGGAGGAGGTGTTGGTGAGGCCAGCAGGCGCCTCTTACCCTGTGATCTTTGTGTGGATCCCAATGGCCCAGTGCAGGGATAGGAACACTGTGCTGTAAAAATGTTGCCGTCCTTCAGATGAGATGTAAAGCTGGGGCCCTAACTCTCTGTGGTCATAAAAGATCCCTGAGCATCCTTCGTAAAGAGTAGGGTGCTATCCTGATGTCCTGGCTATATTATCCACCATGGCCGAGTCATTCTGTCTCACTAATCATCCCCTGTCTCTAGTTGGCTAACAGCTAATGTGTGGTGAGTGTACTGGTGTAAAATTGCTGAAAGCTGGATGCTACACATTAGTGGTGATTGAAATGGCTCCCCACTCACTATTTAAAGAGCTTTGACTAGCAAGAAAGGTGCTATATAAATGTAAATTGGAAATTAAAGCAATACGGCTTAAAAACAAAAATACAACTGGGCAACAGCAATGTAAGGTCAGTTCTGCTGTATGGTTCAGAATGCTGCTGAGTTGTTAAAAGTAATATGAAGATAGCTGACACTTTTCATAATGGGAATCAAACTTGGTTATATAGACTAAAAAGGAAGACCCCTAAGTCCTCAATCGCCATGTTGCTTTATAAAGGATTAATAATTAATTTTGAAACCTACTCACTCCATTGCTGACTCCTAAGAGGCCAGACCTTACAAATGCAGCCTTGGCTACTTACCAGTCCATTTGGGAGCACATTCTCTCACATGAGTCAGCTCAATCTGCACATACTGTACACATGTGAATAATTCACACTAGTAGTAACCTGATGGGTGCTGAACCTGAATCTGTCATGCTGCAGCAGTAACCACAGGCTAACCACGCTGCCCCTTTAGAAATCTCTAACTAAAATCTGATAACCAGATGTTGCTGGAATACAGGTGTCATGTCTAGAACACCTTCATAGCACTTACTGTGTGAAGAGTGCAAAGAATATTATAAAAGACATTACACACCCTGGACCCCATCTTTTTTAAGGTCCTCCCATTGGGCAGGTGTTTCCTGTCAATTTCCACACACACACACACACACACACACACACAGATGTGGCAACAGCTTCTTTCCAAAGTCTGTGACACATTTGAGCTCCTCAGTGAGATGCAATATTTATATACATGTCCACCAGCAGCTGATTATGTGCAATTTCTTGCAATAACCATACATGGCATTTAACACTTTTAGATGTCACATGGGCTGGACTGGCCTCCCAACCAGGAGAGGGAATGGTTCCTTACTCAAACGGGAGGCTCCTGGCAGGGAGACAGGGAAGAGAAAGGGGTCAGACTCAGAAGAGATAGCCAGAGTAGATGGACGGACAGTTCACCATAAGCGGAAGATGTCACTGGGAACTTTTTATTCCAACAGGCATTAGATGGCAGCAGTCCTGCATACTGGCACCCATTTGGGAACCAGCAGGAAATGCCGAGAGTTGTAGTCCAGCAGCACAGCCCTGCTGGGCTATGTGGGTGACGCAAGGGGGCACTACATGGAGATGCGCTCCCCAGTTCATGGGACTTCCATATAACCTGGAAGTATTTCCATTGACCAGTGACCCGGGTCCTCCATAAAAGAGACCACACTCCCTTGTCCAGGCGAGTTGGAGCTGGGAGGTCGCAGAGAAACACTCGGCTTGAAGAGGGAAGTGCTGTGAGAAGAAAACAAAAGGAAAGAGAGAGGTATTGTGAAGAGAGAGAATACCTGTGATTTGTGCTTAGTGCTTTCTTACTTTGGAGGTATTGTGTGGAATCAACCACTTGATTAATTGAACCTGGGACTCTGTGTGTTCATGCTGGGGGCTTGCTTATGGCCCGGTTCCCCCACACAGCATTTAACACAGCATTTCATAGATGTCATACTGTACTTTACTTTTAAATTACTGCTGATCTTTTTGCACCTTCATGTTGGTTGGATTTTATATTTTATATTATTTTATATACTGTTTAGAGTTTGTACTTTTCATGTCACTGACACTTTATATTTTTATCTTATTGTTGTTTTATTTATTCTCTGTACATACATGCAAAGTTTCAATTTCTATATGCAGTAAATGCACTATTTGAGCTTGACGCAATTGTAAATTCATTGAAGGTTCTTCTATCTCAAAAACAATAAAAAAACACAAAACAAATAAAAGGCTCAGCACAGAATCGTACAATTCTGAAGAGACACCGCAAATATTAAAACATAATTAAATAAATATGGATTCCTTCAAACATGCTCTCTAATTTCATTTATTATGTTAACGCTTGATATTTTAAAGCACCACTACTGATTTGCTTAGTTTGACCTCCTGCTGTTATTCCAATATCCCAATGACAACTCAGTTATTACACAATTTCTAAAATGCCTTTCCATCACTAATATGTATAGTTTCTAAGCAAAGATTTATTTATTGTTGCAACTACTTTCATTTGCTTTCAAAAATTAATGATCCCCGAAATGGAAGTGCAATCTTGCAGCTTAAAGTGTACCATACAAGGGATTTATCATTTATGGTGCATTTAACCCGTTTCTAGAGCCTTTTTCTGTATCATTGTAAAACTCCGATTATTGTGAGGAATGTCTGTCTCTTGACTTTCATTGAGATGATAAAACTGTTTATGAGATGGACTCTGAAACCCGACACGTGTAGCAGGCAATTAACACAAAACCAGAATTCTGTGCATGCATTAGCATATGGATGCAAATTATCTCCATTTCTGGCGCAATTAAGGACGGACATTAACTCCAGTATCTATAATCAGTGTTATTTATATTGATAGATTGCTAGAGTTTTGCCTGATCTCTTGAACCCAACCTAAGGTCTGGCTCACCAGTTTAAAGGTGAACAGAAAGCATTAATTTAAAAAATAATGAGAAGCGATACCATATTAAGTGAATTCCTGTCTCATCAAGGAGTCAGCATTCCACATTTTCCTTTGTTTTTTCCTGTCTCTACTCACATTGCTCTGCACCACTGAGCCATTGTCCAGCTTCTCAATGCCAATTTCAAGTGGATGGTGTGCTTTTATACCCCACCAGCGATTTACATTTAGCTTAGCATCCCAGTGGCATTCAGGGCAACAGGTGCTGAGTCACTTAGATAGCTAGCTAGCTAAATAGATAGATACTTTATTAATCCCAAGGGGAAATTCACATACTCCAGCAGCAGCATACTAATACAAAAAACAATATTAAATTAAATTAGGATTGAAACCAAGACTGAAGTTTGGCCTAATGATCTAAGTGTCACGCCTAGAAGAAACCAGGCACCACCCATTATCTGTGAAATACCACTCCAACAATGAAGCATGCTAGTGGCAGTTTCATGCAGTGTGGTTGTTTTTCAGAGGCAGGGACCGGGAGAGTAGATAGGGTGGAGGAAAATCTAAATGGAGCAAAGTGCAGGGATATCCTTAATAAAAACCTGCACCAGAGCATTCTGGACCTGAGTTTGGGCAGAAGGTTCATCTTCCAACAGGACAATGACCTAAGCACAAAGCAAAGACAACATACTGTACATTTGGGTTAATGACAACCATGAGGATGTCCTTGAATTGTCCATCCAAAGCTCAGACTTGACCCCAATCAAATATCTCTGGAGAGACCTGAAAATAGCTGTCCACTGATGGTCTCCTTTCAATCTCACAGACCTTGAGAGGATCTGCAGAAAGGAACAGCAGAAAATCCCCTAAATCCAGGTGTGTGAAGCTTGTGATGTCATGCCCTTGAAGACTCCAGGCTGCAGTCACTCGCTATATTTGCTTCAACTAAGTACTAATTAGGGTCTGAATACTTGTGTCAAGGTGATATTTCACTTTTATTTTTATTAAATTTGTAACATTTCTGAAATCTTGTTTTTACTTTGTCATTCTGTGATACTGAGTGTTTCTTCATAAGAGAAAAAGGATTTTAATGTTAGCATAAGGCTGCAACATCTATGAGGGATGGATACCAGTGTCACTATAATGGGAAAATGTCCTGGGAAACTAGCTTGACCAAAATAATGAGATAAAATTGAAATGGAACTCAAGGAAAGAACATTACTAAAATGATCTTAAAGAAATCCTGACAGTATCCACAAACTGAGAGATAATGCTATTTGACTGATACTTAAATTGTGCCCAGAAATTTGCTTTTGTGGTATTTTTTTTTTCAGGCCATATAAGATCGTAAATGGTTTATCCTGATCTGACCTTCCCACCCCTTACACAATCTCGCAGATGGTGCTGGGAGAAAGTGGGCAAAGCCTAATTGGTGTGGCATGAGGATAAAATGTGTGGAATAAGCTGACAGCTGAGAAAATTGCCTTTCTTTTGCATGTATAAGCAGAATTTCATATTTAGATGGCAAATAAAAGTAACAGACAGGAGGTCTAGCAGAGAAGATACCATCTTAATGCCTCTGGAGTGTGGGCATTGGTTGTGCCAGGGGCAAGTGACTAGGGATGGAGGGAACTCCACTTGAGATTCTGAGCATAGAAATTTTTGTTTGGAAAACTTAACTATTGCTCACATCAGCAGGGCATTGATATGCCGTACATTATCTCCACATAAAAGTGAGAAATTGGCAGTCACCCTTATCAGACTGTGAAAACACGATTCCATGTGGTAGGGCGGAATTAAATAAAAGTCCTGAAACATTTTTATCGGAGACATTTGTTCTGGCTCAATGCCTTGGCTTCATTTAGTGCTAATGTTGTGTTCTTATGTCGACTTCAAGGAAGCACAGACGTCAACTTCTTTGACTTGTGCTGTCTCCCTCAGGGAAAGATTTCTTCCAACTGCAGACGTGTTGCAGACAGCTGCACGCTTCACGCTCAGTTCAGATTCTACTACAGTTCCACTAAATGAGAAATGTGCAAAATGAATGCATGCCATAGAGGGTCTTTAACTTATGCAGTATTTCTCCAAACTGAATTGACTGATCCTTTAAAGTGTGTTAACAAAGAAATGCTTAATGCATTAATGTGCTAATATGAAGCACAAACCTGTGATAATTTGAAAGTGATCCCTAGGCATATGTTATCACCTATCATAGGCAAGTAAGTCACAAATAGACAGTATTGCTTGACTTGATAATTATTTGGATTGTCATGTATCACAGTTCTTGTCTCAAAATATGAGTTATCTGGCAACATCTATTCTGGAGTATGCCAAGGGTCATAAATCCAGGGCTCTCACCTGACTCCAAATAATCCACATGACCCCCTAGTAGTTCTCAAACTGAGGATGGGCAGTGTTGTGAGAGACAACAATTGGATTCAAAGTTCCAAATGTGCAAAATGCATGTTTATTAAAACAGAACCCATATAAGAATTTGCATAGAAGATAAAATAAAGTCCATAAATAATCCATTATATAAATCAGTGCTCTTGCAATGCCCAATTCAAAAGATCTCAAGGCATCTTCACAAGTCCCTTGCGACTCCTTTTATGTTTCCACAACTCACCTCAGTGGATCTTCCAAGCTGGAGGTGAAACCAACAGCTGTGGCCACCCTTTCTTCTAACTGCTGTCCGGCCAGTGCACATTGTCCTCAGCTGAAATGCACCTAGTCAGCAGTCCATCTTCCTATAGCATTCCCTGGATACTTGGGAGGGTCCATTCACATTCCTCTTCCAACTCAACAAGTCAGCCAGGACTTACTGTACATTGGATAGTCATCAGTTACATTCCCTACAGGGACCTGACCACAGCGCCTCCTCCTTTCTACCGCTCTCCCTTGCTCTTCCACTTTCGCCTTGACATTACACTTTCAATACTCCTCGTCGTTCTCATTTCCTCCCTATTGCTTGTGCTCTCCTCAAAAAGGTTGGCACATTTGCCTAATTACGCGCCTCATTATGCTAAGAAGGTAACTGTCTGGACCGTGACTGTCTACATGTGAATGCACAATCAGCCAATCTCTTCATCGAACCCTAGAGATGTTCTGCTATGATGCCAATCAACTGCGCCCTGCCCTCCGAGCTTAACCACAATATTTTTGTCTTTATTTTTTGTTTTTTTAAATTTGTGCTGCCATGGATCTCACTTTGTGGCAGGGTAATTATATAATTTGTATGATTCATGTAGTTGCGTATGTAAGCAGAAACAGGTCTATTAATCCCCTTTCACATATAAGACCAGTCAAAAGTTTTGACGCACCAAGAAATTTTCATGTTTTTAATAGAAGTTGATACCTGTTTAATCAAAATACCATTTAATTGATACAGGCAAGAGATTACTAATGTTGCTAATGGCTGTTATTGCTTGAAATGATTTTTAATTTATTAGTCACATATGACTGTAAAGCCCCATTTTCAGCAGCAGGTCCTTCAGTGCCCTAATAGTAAACTCCCTTAGCTTATTCTAAAATAGTTATATTTAAATGCTAATTGGTTATTAGAGAAACTTTTGTCATTGCTTTAGCCTCCTTAGCATCATGTTTACTTCCAGAAAATTGAGCCAAAATGGTTCAATTATTTTCAACAAGAAAAATGTTATTACGTGTAACAGAAACTACTAAAGTGTTAACATAAATACAGTAGGAGAGCTACAATATGTCTACAGTCCACTGATGTAGTGATACAGATTTAGTACATGTCCTTCATGGGACATGTCTTGTAACAGCCATCAATGCACAGCCTGACATTGCAATCAGGAGAGAAGAAGAGTGTTTCTCTGTGCACTTTTCTTGTAATATTTTTCTGTTGCATGTGCACGAGAAGGTAGAATGTCCATATCTCATGTCCATAATTAACACACCCCTAGTCTTATTTTTAGGCTACCAAAATGCAAGACTTAGTGACTTCCACATTTCCTCTGGCACAAATATTGACAGTTGTTGCATTGTGAACAGCGCTTAGGGAGCACTTGTCCTTCCACCTGATCATAATTATTTTGCCGTTTTGCTACACTGAAGCTTCACACAACCAAATCTACCAGGTAAATCATGGTGGTCAGGTCATACAGTGCTGTATGCATCAGTTTCACTCTCCGTGACAAAGTCTAATGTCCAATTCACATTGTCCTTCCTATCATCTGATTCAACTAATGGTTCAGTTTCATTTTGTTCTAAAACAGGCTTTACAGCTTTTTCTTTACATGCCTTTGTGTGCTTTGGTTGAAGGTTCCACCCCACTCATGAATATTGATGAGTTATCATAGAGTGGCAAAACACACAGAAATATTGTTTTTTTGGCAGCATAATGTTATTTTATTCAGTAGATGGAAGCAGATTACTGTTCTGAGCATTATTCAGGTTTAACACTTGATATTGGATCATAATTTGAGAGGCACTCGGGCTTAACCATTGTTACACAGAATTCTGGGCCTGAGAGATGCTCAGGGTTAGTGCTAAGTTATTACGTTGAAACCTGTTATTTTGTTCATTTTGGTTGCAAAGTACTGATATTCCTAAAATTCAGTTTCTTAGTTTAAAAATGGCCAAAAATCAATCAACATTCTCAAGAAACATGTCAGTTTATTATTTTTTGCAGAATGAAGGTGACATGTGACAGATCACCAAGAAACAGAAAACAATTCAGGAAAAAAATCTGTGTAAGGCATATAAGACTAATAACTCCAAAGTTAATCATAGGGTGTATGAGAACATGAGGGCAACCATTAAGAAGGATATTAGGGAGGTTAAATGACATTTGGAGAGGAATATAGCAGATGAGACGAAAGATGACACTGAGATTCTTTCAATATGTTAATAGTAAAAGAACAATAAAGGTGGAGGTGAAGTGCAACAGGGACGGTTAAAGTTAATTAAAAGATAGACATTGAAGTAACGGATGCTCTAAACTTGATTTAGAAATTGTAGAGGGAGAAGTACTGCTCAGATTAAATATCAGTCATACTAATCACCAAGACTAGATAGCTATGTACCAATCAAGTTCTTAAGGAGGCTAGCGAGTACATACAGTATATAAACCCTTGACGCATACTTTTAGCAAATCACTATGCACAGCATGGGTTCAGATGAGGGAAGTCGTGTTTTACTAACATGCTGGAATTCTATGAGGATATGATCAAAGTGGAGCATATGAAGTTATTTATCTTGACTTTCATTAAACATTTGATAAGGTGCTACATGAGATGTTGGGCATCAAACTAAAAGAAGTGGGAGTTCAGGGTTGATCTTTGTAGATGGGTGTAAAATTGGCTCAGACACAGGAAGCAGAGGTTTATGGTGTGAGGAACCTCATCAGAATTGGCCGATGTTAAGAGTGGTGTTCTACAGGGGTCAGTGTTAGGCCGCTGATATTTTTAATAGATATAAATGCTTTAGATAGGAATATAAGTAACAAGCTGATTAAGTTTGCAGATGTTACCAAGTTAGGTGGACTGGCAGACAATTTGGAATCTGTTATATCATTGAAGAAGGACTCGGACAGCATACAGGCTTGGGCGGTTTTGTGACAGATGAAATTTAATGTCAGTAAATGTAAAGTATTACACATAGGAAGTAAAAATGTTAGGTTTGAATACACAATGGGAAGTCTGAAAATTGAGAGCTCACCTTATGAGAAGGATTTAGGAGTGATAGTGGACCCTACGCTATCAACTTTCAGACAGTGTTCAGAAGCCTTTAAGAAGGCTAACAGAATGTCAGGTTATATAGTGCCTTGATGTGTAGAGCACAAGTCCAAGGAGGTGCTGCTCAAGCTTTATAACACACTGGTGAGGCCTCATCTGGCATACTGTGTACAATTCTGGTCTCCATGCTACAAAAGGACATAGCAGCACTAGAAAAGGTCCAGAGAAGAGCAACTAGGCTCATTTCAGGGCTACAGGGCATGAATTACGAAGAAAGATTAAAAGAGCCAAGCCTTTTAAGTTTAAGCAAAAGAAGATTAACATTTTTTTTTACTTTGCTCCTTTTGTTTGCCACTCATTTTACTTCCCTTTAGTGTTTGAGTTTGATCTCATTTTGTAATAACAGAAGTTATTTCATCCTATACTGCAATGCCATGTTGTTCTGCTATGTTGTTGCTAAGCACAGAAGGCTGGAAGTGTAATAATTCGAGTGCCCTTCAATAGCAAAGAGGTTGTGAGGCTACCTAAAGACTCAACAAGCCAGGGCAGGTCTTTCTAGCCTGCCTGGGATTGGCCTCACTCACATCAGTCTGACCATCTGACTCCACGTAGAGAATTAAAATAACTGACTTCCCAAGTTTTAAGCAAACTTTTATAATGTCCAAAAATATGTAAAATACACAAAAATGCCCTTCTAGGAAAAGGAACTGTAAAACCCTTGGCTAAAAAGGACAAGTCCCAAAGATGAACCTTTGTAAATGAGAACATTTATTCAGAAAATCTCAAAAAGAACAAAAATGGCTAATAAGGCAAAAAAAAATAAGGCAATCCTAGGTGAACAACTCCCAATACACAATCCAGATATCAAAAACCAAGAACATGAGCAAAAACTTAAAACAAAAAAATATATGAATAGCAAATGAACTCAAAAGAACTTCAACGGACCACTGAAGGACAGTTATATGATATCATGTTAGGTTATATTATAAAAGTTGCTGAACATAAATTAAAGGAAATCATGTTTACACTATATAATGAATCTGAAGTATTGTGTGCAATTCTGCTCACCACACCACAAAAAAGACACAACAGCACTCGAAGCTGTGCGGAGAAGAACAACCAAGTACATCCCAAACTCCTAAAAATAAAGGTGCCAGAGTGGTCCTTCAGAGAGATGCCAGAGCAATGCATTTTTCTTTCCCAAAAGACCCATCCACATGATGATTCCAGAAAGAATCTTAATTTATTAATACCAAAGGGTTGTGATTTTAAAGGAACTCTTACTGCTCACAATAACACAAGCTAACCATACATTAAAGATGTCAGTTTTTTTCTACATATTATGTAGACAGTTTTCCAAAGCACAAAGAACCAACCTCATATGCAAATAACCCTTCCCAGAATAAAACGGTGCCTTGTCAAGCAAAGGTTCTACAAGGAACCACACAACCGAACATTCTTGGATTGTGTTTGTATCTCTAATGATGAAAGAGCCCCCAGTAGGTCCTAAATATATAAAAGGCCTAAGGTGAGACTGCAAGGGCTTACTTCACTTGTCCAAACTTGTGTCAATAGCTTGAGAACTTTCCTAATCTCAATAAGGGGAAAACTTACCATAGTTCTGAATTTTTTAATAAGCATAAATGTTGTAAAGCATAAACATGTTTACTTAACAAGTTTCAAAGCACTAATGTTCAACACAAGCTGACAAAAAATACCACCAAAAATAATAAATCAAAAAATATCACAGATGCTGCAAGTGAATTTCTAAAGAGTCTCTTTTTGTTTACACCAGTTCTAGTATGTGATAAAAATGGTTCTATGAGTTCACACGCCAGCTCACTCGCTATTCAGTGGCGTAGCGTAGTGGGGGCGGCCTGCCCCAGGCGGCACTTTTAAGGGGCGGCAAAGAATTACTGTATATTTTAGTCTTTTAAATTGAAATACCTAAATAAGGGAGCGGCGAAATTTTCCTCCGCCCCAGGCGGCTGACACCCACGCTACGCCACTGTCGCTGTTTCACAACTGTTTAAGTATGACATTCACAATGGTGACATTTTCACAGGCATCATATAAAAAAATATGCAAAAAAGTCAAATAATTAGAAAATAATCATTTTTAAAAAGTGTCCACTCCACTGATGAACCTGACATAATTCAAACACCTTATGTGAGAAATGTATTTGTCTAAAGACAGTAGTATAAAATACAGTATATACATGACAATTTCAGCTTAATGGGCATAATGGTGGTGAAGAACCTTGTATCTTCATGATCCCCTCTGCTGTCAGAATCTCTAACCACTTATGCCCCTTTTTATAAATAATTTCGTTTTGATCAGCCATTGTTTCATCGGACCCAAGATGGCCACAATATATCAGGAATGTGTTAATGTTTTTTATTCAAATTCATTTATATTTTGTTCTTTTGGAAATACCGTCTTTTGGGTTGAGTGGATGGGTGATGCTTTTTAGGAGACTCATCACTGACATATATGGGCTGCATCCATCAAATGAGAGACTTATGCTTAGGCAATGTATAAGTTTAGATCTATATTCTCATCTTGCTCTTTAGGAAATAGTCAATCTAGTTATAGGTCAACCGTTGAGTCCTCATTGTATCAATCTCCCCAAGGCCAGTGTTTATGGCTTGTTAAAAGTTATTTATAGGTTCCCTACTGATGATGTAGTGACACATTTTATAATTTCAAAAACATTATCATTTTAACTTGGATTTTTATAAGCCTACTGGCTAGCTAAATACACAACACATAGGGCTGTAATGCATCTCGGAAAGTAGCAGTAAAATACCTGCATTTAATTGTGAATGAGCAACTTCCTCAAAATCCTGCAAATGATCATTCCATAAAATATCCAGTATGTAGGTGTGAAAGAAACTTTTGAACTCATTGCATTCAGTGACTTGCAGTCCTCTGTTTATTCCTGTACTATTGACCCACTTTTTAGGTGTGTTTGCATGTAATGTGAAAAGTACCTACTGCGAAAGCCATGTCTCTTTGTCTGTCAGCATGAAATAGCTCAGACCCCTATGGATCAATTTTGTTGAAATATGGAACATTAACTCTTGAAAGAAATTTGTCAATTTTTATTTTTTTTGCGATACAGTATCTTGAACAGACCACGCTGTAGAAAGTTTTGGAAATGTGAAAATCTCCCATTGAAAAGCATTGGTAAATCTGCAAACTTGGCTGCCTTAACACAGCGAAACATTCTGTGTGATTTCAACTACAAATTCATTTGCTGTTTCAATTTACCATTGGTTACATCAATTTGAATGTTCTGCATATCGTTCACTTTTTCGCCTCTGATAATCACTTCTGATTGCAAACAGATCCCCAGTACAAATTAATGAAACACCAGCAGGGTGCGTGTGTGGAGAAGGAACTTGTGGGCAATCCTTTATTGACAAGTCCAGTTCGGCGCCAGTGGAAACCTCTGTATTAGCAAATTGTTTATGCTTTATGAAGTCTTCCCAGCTGCTGGAGTACAAAAGGAAGACAACCGGTGCATCAGCATCTCACACATTCCGGTGCTTTAAGTCATAATAGTTAAGTTAAATAATCTTCCTAACTGTAAAAATATAAAATGCAAGCAAGGAAAACAGAAGGTTACCTAGATATGAATGAATTACCCAGTGGTGTTTAACAACAACAACATTTATTTATATAGCATGCTTTCATACAAATGATGTAGCTCAAGGTGTTTTACAAGGTGAAGAAAGAAAAAAAAAAAATCTAAAAAAATAAAATTAGGCAATACTAATTAACACAGAATAAAAGTAAGGGCAGATGGCCAAGGAGGAGAGAAAAAACAAAAAAAAAACTCCAGCGGGCTGGAGAAAAAAACTAAATCTGTAGTGATTCTGAGGCCACAAGACCACCCAGCCCCCTCTAGGCATTCTACCTAACATAAATGATCTCAATCAGTCCTCATGGTTTTCAGGGTTCACGTGGAAGAATTAGATGATTTTGGTCATGTGAACCTCTGGCCTTCAATCCATCAATGTAAGGACATCATGGTGCTTTGATCAGGTGGTGGTGGCACAGTTCGCCACCACAGAAAACCGGAAAAAGAACAGCAGAGAAAGTAAGGGTTAGCAGTTTAGCAGTTTTTTAAAGTGCTCCACCATATTAGCCTAGTAAATTTCTATCCGTAAGCTATTCCAGATTTTAGGTGCATAACCGCAGAAGGCTGCCTCACCACTTCTTTTAAGTTTAGCTCTTGGAATTATAAGCAGGATTTGTAGATAGATAGATAGATAGATAGATAGATAGATAGATAGATAGATAGATAGATAGATAGATAGATACTTTATTAATCCCAAGGGGAAGTTCACAAGCCATAAACCATAAGCAGTATTTTAAAGTCAATTCTAAATGGCACAGGTAACCAATGTAGTGACATCAAAACTGGAGAGATGTGCTCGGCAAGTCTGATTTAATAAAAATTACTATGTTTCAACCAAAGAATGAATTCATTTCAAAAGGTTTTAGGTTACCTTAATTGGCAAATGCAAATTGTCACTGTGTATGAATATAATAAGTGTGTGTGTGTCTCTGTGTGAGTGAGTGATAATGGTCCCTGTGATAGACTAAAGTCCCGTCCAGGCCTGTTTTTAGGCTTTTGCCCAGTCCTGGTGGGAAGGACTCTGGCCCCCTAGCTGCTGAACTTGGTCCATTGTGGGCTACGGTACCTGCACAAATCTCGAATGCACCTGAATGTTGTACCATTACATTTTCTAACTTATTTTGACTTGTGCTCTATATAAACATCTTACTTGCTTCCCAGTCGGTGCTATAATGTGACTGTTATGAACTGGTCGAGGTTTTTGGTGTATTTTTGTATGCATTTTTATTATTACTATCATCCATCCATCCATTTTCCAACCCACTGAATCCGAACACAGGGTCACGGGGGTCTGCTGGAGCCAATCCCAGCCAACACAGGGCACAAGGCAGGAGCCAATCCTGGGCAGGGTGCCAACCCACAGCAGGACACACACAAACACACCCACACACCAAGCAGAAACTAGGGCCAATTTAGAATTGTCAATCCACCTAACCGGCATGTCTTTGGACTGTGGGAGGAAACAGGAGCGCCCGGAGGAAACCCACGCAGACACGGGGAGAACATGCAAACTCCACGCAGAGAGGACCCGGGAAGCGAACCCGGGTCTCCTAACTGCGAGGCAGCAGCGCCACCGTGCCGCCCCTTATTACTATCATTTTATTTATTAATTTATTTTTAATATTATTTAATTTTATTTCAATGGGCACCACCATTTTGACTTGATTCCTTGCGACAATGCCATGTTTTTTAAAGTTGCCTTCCTGGTTGCTGTCACATGGTCCATGTCACATTTTGTATGATGTTATCACCATTAGTGCAATCCCAGGTATCTAAGCTTTGGAATAATTTCAAAATCTGCCACATACTTTTTGCAATTCTCTTTGTCATTTGGGACAAGTCCTTTTAGAGTGTGTTTCTGACACACTGGTATTGTCTTTTCAAATGTGATTGCGGCTTACAGTTTTGGATTTTAGAACTTTCTTTCTTTATAACCCAAATACAATAGAACCCAATTTGTCAATGGTAATGTTGGCCAATACTAACTCGAGTACAAGAGATAGCCGCAGCCATTTCAGTTTAAGAATTATGTATATAAAATGTTTTGCCAATTTAGATGGTACAGTATCATTTTTAAACCTTAATAGATTTAGTGTTCCTCGCTTCTTTACCACAGCATTCTGCATTCACCTCAGCATCAAAATGGCGGCAGGTATTTGTCCTCCTACTGTTCAATATACAAAAGTGCTATTTTGATGGCATTCAGACCATCTCTATGAGAAACCTTGTGTGCATTTTCTGTGCAGTCCTCATTGTCAAATAAATAAAAACTTTAAAGTCAAAGAAACAGTAGAGCATGTGAACACAGTCTACGTTAATGATACCCTGACAGTACACGAGGAGGTGCAGTTGAAGAGAGGTGAGTAAGTCAAGCCCAGATTCCCACAGTCACTAGCTCTTTGATCTCTCATTTGGTAATGGTTAAAATTATAATATTTATCCACTCAGTACAGTATTCACGGGAAAAGATTTTATGAATTCTAAGAAAAGTAGTGTATTACACTTACAGGTTCGTTTTGGATAATGCAGAATGTAGGGTGCAGATAATTTGGATTCTGCTATACAGTTTTGCACCTGGTATTTACAGTTACGGACTTTTGCTTTTGTTGGGTTTCTGAATACAGTGCTTACCTGTGACATGAAATGTGTTTGCAAATTTCAGGTGCCATGAATTAATCACATAAATGAGCCCAATCCTCGACTCTAACACGCACTGCTCTCTCCTCTTCAAGTGCTGCAGTATTTTCTGCCCTAACAATAAATTTCCTTCTTAAAGAGGACAAGACATTGAAATGAAAGATGAGCAGATACTTACTACAGCCTTAACAATGTTGATTTTGTGAGACTCCCACCGAATAAGTAATTGAGCCGTTCAGACTTTGTAGAAGAAGACGTCTTATCAGGATCTCTGTCACTGTGATGCAGCAGAAGGCTCAGTTTGACAGAAAGTTGTTCTTTGGTCCAGATCCCTTCCTCTCCTTCACTTCCTCTCATTCTGCTACTGTTATTGACACTGAGCCGACAAGAGCTAACTGTGAAATGAAAACATGTCAAAGTGAGAAAATGGAAGAACGCCATGACAGTAAATTTGTCATTACTGAGAGAAACGGATGTACAGCCAAAACACATTTAAAGTAATGGCACAAAAAAGTGAATAATGGGACCAAAACCATTTCAGAACATTTTTATCAGATTTATTTGCTTTCAATTTGAATAGAAGTGTAATACTAAAGGGATTAAATACATTCCAAAATAATTGCATTTGATTTATTTGCCTCAATTTCAAATAAACTATAATACTAATTTTCTTTAAAAAAAAACAAAGAAAGAAAGAAATCCATCTTACAAAACACAAGATACTACATTGTGCTGGCGAAACATATCACCATTTTGTGACTAAAACATTTAGCATAAAAAACTCAAGTGAGCAACTTTTTGCTACAAGTTATTCAGACAAGTTTCAATGAACTGATATTGAACTTTGACATATTTGCCTACAAATTAGGATTTTTACTTAGAGATGTTTCAGAGTTGTGAATTGTAATTATTGTCAGGTTTACTGAGTACAGTAAACTCTTACCGAATCATATCACCTACAGAAAGTTTCTGAAGATCTGGCCATAGTTGTGTATATCAGTGACAGGCAGGAAAATGAACTTTATTGAATGTTGCACACTGAGCCACCTGCACCTCAACATCAGCAAGACAAAGGAGATTATCATAGACTTCAGAAAGGTCAAGCCCACTCTGACCCTGGTTCTCATTGATGGTGAAGATGTGGAGGTGGTGAGGACATACACATTCCTCAGGGTACATCTGAATGACAGAGTACCAACATGGAGGCGATATACAGGAAGGCTCAAAATCATCTCTATTTTCTGAGGAGACTGAGGTCATTTGATTTATGCAGGCTACACTTAGATTTTTTCTCTCAGTTAGTAGTGGCCAGTTCATTTTTCTATGCTGTACTGTGCTGGAGAGATGGCAACAGTACAGGTGATGCCTAACAGACTAATTAAACTGATCAAAAAGCCTAGTTGAATATTGGGAGTCAGGTTGAACTCACTGGAGGAAGTGATGCAACAGCAGTCACTCAGGAAGCTGGACAATGACTCTCACACCCGGAGGTTTGGGCTAATCAGAGAAGCACCTTCAGTAACAAATTGAGACAACTGCACCATTCCAAGTATTGCTATGTAAGGTCGTTTTTAGCCTCAGCCATCAAGTATGAGTCACCCCTTTGCTGAGGTGGTCATGTTCACCTTTTTCTGAATAGTACAGAGCTGGTTGAGCAGACATCTGAACTGCCAATGATGCTGTGTGTACCACAATGTGATGACTGACATCCCCTAGTAGGGAAATTGCAAGTTTTAAATATGTTTCAAACTTAGTAAATGCCTACTCTTTGTTTATCTGCTTACAGTTAATTCATGTCATATGTGTAGTTGTACTTATTAGCATAGCTAAGACTATTAGAATTCTTGTTATATGTATTTTTGTGCCTTTTGTCTGTTGCTATAACACTGCAATTTATTTCAGGATTAATAAAGTATCTATCTATCTATCTATCTATGTATTATATAGTGACATTCATATCATTCTATCTATCTATCTAAGTATTATATAGTGCCATTCATATCTATCTA
>JANRMT010062803.1:2268099-2281625 GCA_026402145.1 Polypterus bichir lapradei | reverse complement strand
CTATCTATCTATCTATCTATCTATCTATCTATCTATCTATCTATCTAATCAGCACTTAAGATGTCTCTTACTAGGGTCTGCAGCCTCTCTGCCACCAAGAATAAAGAAATTGCTTTTTACTTTAAATTGGTTTTTGTCTCCCGTTGTTTTCGACTTCAGCGTCCACACCTGTGACATCATCACTGCTACAGGATAATAGGTCAGCACCATGTTATGTCAGTGTACGGACAGGGATTTGAGAGGCAAATAGGAAACAGACAGAAGAGGGTCAAAACCGGGAGATCAAAAATACGTTCATCGAAACCAAAATGAGAAACAAAAATAACGTAGTCAAAAATAACATGAATAAAATCTCAAGACAAGAGAATTGCTTTGTAAAAAAAGGTTTGTTGTCTACAGCTTGGATAAGGAAGTGATTTGTTGGCTGTTATTCAAAGATCCCGACCTCCTAGGAAAACACCACTAAACAAAAAGGGCAGCTGTTATAAACAAAGGGGGACCTAAAAATGGTGATAGTCATCTGAGATAACTCCTTAAAAAATTGTACATTTGTCTTTGTATCTGTACCCCTTGGTATTTACTTTTTTGGCCCTAACCACAGACTCTGATTTAATGTTTTTGACCTCTGTTTTCAGTTTGTGTTGCATCTACCACATACACATGCGACTACACATACTTTTTTTTTGCATCAGTGTGCAACATAGGCTCATATGGTCAGTATTGTAAGTTTAATATTAAATTATAATAGCCTAATGAGGCCAAACAACATCAAAATCTTCTTATATAATACCCTACCATGGCTGTCTGTTTGTTTGTCCAGGATTTTAAATCACTGTAGCTCACAAACCGTTTGAACTATTGACCTGAAATTTGGTACACATATACTAAATGACCTCTACTGTCCACTTTCGGGGTGATGGTTTTTATTACTTTTTTATTTTTATTTTATTTTATTGTAGAATCAACTCTCGGCAATGGGCAACAGGGTGGCCATGCGGCGCATGCATACGGGCGCCGTTCTCATCCATACCACCTTTGCCGTCACTTCCTCTACCTCTTCATGTCTTAAATCATTCTTGAGGCAGATTGAAAACTTAAGTGCCAGTTTAAGTGAAAAATTAAGATAAACATACTAAGTAATTGCAACACAAAAACTGACTTAATCAGTTTTAACGTGAAAATATGCCAATGGAAGAAGAGAAGAAGCGGGCCGCTAGGGTGGAGAAAAGAAGAGCTGCTCAGGAAGCAGCAAGCACATCAACCTCTGAGCAAACGAATGCTAAACATACAGAGAAAGAGTCTGAAAACTGTAAGTCAAGTGTATTCACTGCACATTATCATGCAGTCTGCCATTACTGGTAGCAAATAAAACTTGAAGTAAGCAAGGAAATTAATAGAAATTTCAGAATCATAATCCGTTACCCCAAAACCTTCTGGAACTAGTGTCAGATCTGTGAAATTGGTCCAAAAAAGATAGAAAAAGTAAGAATAGAAACAGATTCATAACACAGCAGGAATTTTCTAGTCATCACAATTTTCCTTGTATCTGCCTCCTTTGGTATGGACTTTTTAGCTCTGAGCATTGACTTCGATTTAATGTTTTTTACGGCTGTATTTTGCTCTCTGGGTTTTGACTTTGCATGTATCCATCAGTCCATCTGCCTCACCTGTCATAATCTATACATATTTTTTTGTCTCAGGGGTCATATGGTCAGTATCGTCACATGTACATGATACAGTGAAATTCTTACTTGCATGTGCTAATCATCACATTATAATGTTAGGTCCATTTGACCAGTCATTTGATGACACAAAAGATCAGGTAGGATGCATCTGTCCCTTGGAAAACTGGAACAGTAGAGACTTTTGTGATCTGTAATTTTTATAAACTTATTGTTTTTTTTTTTTATTATATTCATGGCACTCTAGGGCAGAGGTCACTAACAGGCGGACCGCGGTCCGGGTCCGGACCCAGAAGCTGTCTCATATGGACCCAGACTTACAGCCAAAACAGAAGGTTATGATTTAAAAGGTGCTTCTATTTTACGTGGTGCAGCTTTTGTAGTCTTTACGGTAATGTTTTAGTGGACGAGGAAATGCACAGACTAATTGTATGCGCGTTAAGCTATTTCACGTGATACCACTCAGCCAATCAAGTCTGTGAATTCTAGGTGGTGAACATTGCTTTACTTTACTTTACTTTACAGCGCAGACAGATGAGAGAGATAGAGGCAAGGAAGAGAGACGGTAGAAAGAAAAAGAAAGATAGCGATACATGTAGAAAAAACAAAGGGAAAAATAAGCCGAAGAAAGTGAGAGATATAGACGACTGCGCTGGAAAAATAAATGATGGGTGAGACGGAGAAAGGGACAGAAAAATAAAGAACAAATGGCGCTCTCCAAAAAAAGGAAAGTGGACAGTGAAAATAAGGCATTTAATCTGGAATGGACAAACTCATTTCTGTTCATACTTCCCACTGGGAGCACTAAACCAGTGTGTCTCATATGTTCAGAAACCGTGGCATTATGAGACGAAACATAAAGGTTTCAAACAAACATACCCACTCAAATCCGAGTCTCAGAGCCCAATATTAAAATTCTGGCAGGACAAGCTAGAGCTCAGTTCTCTCACTGAGCAAAAAACTGTGGTGATGAATATAAGAGGGGAAGAAAGTGATCATTTAAAACTGTTTAATTATTAAGATGTGTTGAGATTTATTATCTGTAAAATTGATTGAGACTGTTGAGTCAAGATGTGAAACAGAAAAGGGGAAATTCAAGCTTTTTCTCCATTTATTTTATTTTTCTGAAGTTAAGCACTTTACTTAAACATGCACAATTTTCACATTTGATCTATTTTGTCTTATTTAAAAATGCAGCCCTACTTTTATATAGTAAATTTAAGAACATTATATACTGTGACAGAACATTATAAATATCTGCAGTCATAGTCAGTTCTGTGTTACGTGACAATAAATATTGTCAAAACATTTTTGAATTGTACTGAACTCATTTGATTTGAAAGTCTGGTATTGATTACATGCAGATGTTGATACAACTATTAGGCTACATAAATATATATGATACTAAATAGTTAGACAACATTATCTTCCGGACCATTGCTTCAAGAAATTTTCTCTGATTGGACCTCTTTAGATTTTAGTTGAATACCCCTGCTCTAGGGTTTTCAAATGCAAGGATTTCAAATAATTGCTCAGAAATGGTATATCTGGTTTATTTTAGAAGTGTGTATTTTGTTTTTTTGCCACTATTTTAGAGCCTTTTGTGTTTGTCATTCCCTTGGGAACATTTCCCAGAATACACTTCAGCAAGCTCTTTTGTGATATCATCAGAGTGATAATTTAAAGTGCCCTTGGCAGTGCCAGGCTATCCAAGTTTGACAGCTAAATCCTTGTTTTGCTGTGATAGAGAAAATTCATTTTTTTGTTCTTCTCTGTTACTGAATCTCTACTCTTGTTTTTTGTCTATTGCTTCTTGATTTGGTTTTTTAATGCTCGGTCGTGTGGTTTGTTTCTGACCTTTTGCCCATTCACTAATTATGATTTTAATGGTCATTTTTCATTTTTTCTTTTACTGTGTTTTGTGATTCAGTACACGTACAAACACTCCTAACAAGATCAGGTGTTTTGCACATACTTTCATGATTAAAGCTCCTGGATCATGTGTTCCATCACCACAGTAGTCAGCCAATTATCTGTGATTAACATCACAGGGTCTGGAACTCTGTGTGGGAAAAATGACAAAGAAGATGAATCACCCACAGCTGAGAGTGAAGTTCATCCATCTGGACATCAGCACAAGCCTGACTTCTGAGTCACGACAAGTTGTATGAAGCCAGTCACTCCCTCTACCTCACACAGATGGACACTGATCTTCAGTCTCCATAAATATCATTTTTACATAACTTGTACGAACATGAAGGACTACATGGCTCATGTGTGTCTTGCGGGGCTGGAAACACAGGAAGCTGCAGGGGAACAAAGTTTTTTTTTTCTAGTAATGTGCCATTAGAGAAAAAAAAGTCCAAAGTAAAAGATTACCGAGTAGAAGCTTACTAGATAGAAGAGCTTTGCAGCCTATGGCATGTGGGTGAGATACAAAGACACTAGAAGTGCTGTGATCTGGTGTGGGGAACACAGGTGTAGTCTGTGTTGCCAACTGTTTTCTCATTGAGTGAACTGGAATTGCAAGAGGGGTGAAAGGAACCTCTCAATGGTTTGAAAGGCTGAAGGTTAGTTCAGCAAGTTGTGTTTTCCCAACCAATTGCTGTCGAGAGAATGTCTCATGGATAACGGAAAGACAATGCAAAGGGAACTGTGAGAGCCTCTTTGGAAAGTCAGAACTCTACCCCAATTAGAGGGGTTTGATCCTTTTTCGTCCCTTGTAGTTTTGTTTCTGAAGAAGAGAGGATTTGTGGTTTTTCTTTTTGTAAATATTTTTGGTTTTGAGCAATGTAAATTAGTTGCTCATACATTTTTTTAACCTTTTCCTTTGTTGTCTGTGTCTTGTTAATCTCTACCGCTAATTGGCCTTGATTTATGAACAACAGGATATCCAAGGTCCAAGGCTGTGCCTGGATGTAAGCAGACACAAGTTATCATGCAGGCATCACTCATAATCAAGGCTTAAGTGTGAGTATTTGTGGTTTCTGTGTGTGTGTGTGTTACGATTAGGGTGTATAAGAGTAGGCCAACCCACAATGAATCAAATCCCACGATAATACATAACTGAAGCAAGTGTATTTGAGGCTTGACAAATTCAAACTCTATTCATAAAATAATTGCAAATAATTAAGCCTTACTTCATTTTGGTATTCTTTACTGCTGTGAAATATAGATTTATTTTTAAGGAAGTATCAATACTTTTTACAGTAGTGTTAGCTAAGAATAATCTAAGCTGTCACTTGGAAATGCAAAAAGCTGCCCTGCGACAAAAACCTCAGTAAGATTAATTTCTATTGTACACTAGGTCTGCAGTAGCCAAGCCAATGGTCATTAAAAAAGATGACGTCTGGTACTGACAAAATTAAATGTCTAGTCTACTAATCTTGATATACTGCACATCTTGACCAAAGCAAACCTGATTATAGAAATGGATGGACAGGATTATACTGCTAAGGTAATGTATAAAATAGTTTCCAACTGCTGTAAATTAAATGAATTATGAGAAGTAAAATGGGCATCCCTTGCAATGGACTAATGTCTTGTCTAGAGTCGATTACTCTCTTGCTCCCTGCGCTTCAAACCTCAGATGGATCCTTGGAAGGATGAATGGTGGTCACCTTTATAGTACTCTGTCTTTTGATCATTACCTGATGGAGATGGGGCTCATGTCCTGTCCATGTGGGTTTGTTTCATAGACTTTGTTGTTCTTCCACAGACTTACTAAATGGTTTAAGGTTAATTGTCAATATTTCATTAGCCAATTTTTAGACATAAAATTTTTTAGACAGACAGATGATAGTTTATTTGTTCCCAAGGGGAAGCACCCCCACCCCCAACATGCTTAAAAACACTGCTGTCGATAACAGGATTGTAGGTGAGAGTAAGATGAGATCAGACCAGCTCAGATTGAACCTCAGGTTTATATTTAAAGTTATTCACATCTGAATGGTCCAGCTTGTAGAGTCAATGAATGGAATAGGCTGATGGACATGTTTTCTTTGTAAGAATACAATTACAATACAATACAATTTATTTTTGTATAGCCCAAAATCACACAAGAAGTGCTGCAATCGGCTTTAACAGACCCTGCCTCTTGACTGCTCTCCAGCCTTGACTCTCTAAGAAGACAAGGAAAAACTCTCAAAAAAACCATTGTAGGGAAAAAAATGGAAGAAACCTTGGGAAAGGCAGTTCAAAGAGAGATCCCTTTCCAGGTAGGTTGGGCGTGCAGTGGGTGTCAAAAAAAGGGGTCAATACAATACAATACACAGAACAGAATGCATGTAATCCTCAATACAATATAATAGTACTATAGAAATATTACAAGTACACAGCAGTAACAGATAGTAGATGATATTACATAATATGAGTTGGGTTTGTTCAGAGTCCTAGAGACCTCGGCCATCAAGCTGTCTCCCCCTATTGGCCATTCCACAGCTGAGAGCGCTAGGTCAGCCAATCCGATGAAAGGACCCCTCTACCTGACGATTCCTGCAATCCTCCATCAGAGGTCACTTTACCTTAGGCAGGCAAAACAACATGGCCGGTAGGCAGTGGCACCAACTGCCACATTTGAGCACCGAGAAAAGAAGCAGAATTAAGTGAGGGTTAGTAACAAATTATAACATAGATCATATTACTTATGCTTTAGTGCTAATGACTAACAGCAGAGATGCAGTCTGTACAGTTAATCAGCAGCTCTAATCAGGATAAGCTAAACTGAAGTAGTGAGTCTTCAGTCGGGATTTAAAAGCTGAGATCGAAGGGGCATCTCTTATAGTAGCAGGCAGACTATCCCACAGTTTAGGGGCCCTGCAACTAAAAGCTCAACCTCCCACTGTTATTTTATTCATCTTTGGAATCATAAGCAGACCAGCATCTTGAGATCTTATTGTGTGCTCTGGTTTGTAAGTCATGATAGGTTCAGATAAGTAAGCCGGAACTTGACCATTTAAGGCTTTATATGTTAAAAGGAGGATTTTGAAATCTACCCTAAACTTAACCAGGAGCCAGTGTAAGGATTTAAGAACTGGAGTTATGTGTTTGTGTTTTCTTGTTCTTGTAATAATTCTTGCAGCAGCATTTTGGATTAATTGGAAGCTTTATAAAGAACAGTTTGAACATCCAGTGAACACCGCATTGCAGTAGTCAATGTTAGAAGTCACCAGTATTCAAAATGATTCATCATTAAGGTATTGGCAACAAGGTAAATAATTTCTATAGCTGATTCAGCCAAACATGGACAAATTCAGTCCACACTTTAATGCCTGGATGGCACATTTAGTTTTAATCATGCTGTGCTCTCTTTTTCACCCTTGTACATTCACATAAATCTCCTGTCCACCTCCTGCTTTTTCCACTCTGTCTGATGAAACCTACCGATCATTAAAATACCATCTGAGATAAAAGGATTAAGACATTTCTACACAGTAACCAAAATGTCATAGTCCCTGAACTTGGCATAACTTGCTATGAGATATAACAGTTCACACAACACATACAAATGCAATCAAACATTTCTCATTATATGGGGACAGGCCAGGCCTAAATCCAATCCACCTTAATTTTATTCTCGCTTTTATTCAGGCTTCTCGGATGAGCCTGTAACTTTTACTCTTGCTCTGCTTGTTTTTATTCTTATCTTTGTCCTGTTGTCCATTCTGTCTTTGGACGAGCTGCTCCACTGAGAAGGTGTAACAGAGCTCCTTAGGTGGCAGTGAATATGAATAGGTGAATATGGGAATATTTAATATATTTCACATTCCTCAGTCTCTTACATTCTCAAATGTTATAAATGTAGTTAGCTGTCAGATCTTTTATGCTGCTGTCACAGCTGGTCTGTAAGTTCACAGCTGGTCAGCAAGGCAGTTGAGGTGAGCCAGCAATTAAGGTCTGTGTTGAGAGCATCATATCTTTAATTTAACTTAAAAGTTCATTCAGAAATTGATAGTAACAAGCCAGAGGACACATCTTAATGCTAATCATTAATAACATTTAAGCATTCATAATTGTAAAAAAAAGAAAAAAAAAGAAAACTGAGGGCTAGGGCTTGCTTTGCATTGCTTCTTGTTGTCAAGGTTGTCTTGGGTTGTGTTTTTTGTCTTTTTGTATTTTTTTCCTTTTCATCTAAGAAGCTCTGTTTATTATTTTATGTTATTTTTTGTGTTATTTTTTTTATCAGATTAATTTACCTTCCTCTGTGTCTTGTTAATTTGGTTATTGTCTTGCCCCAAGTGCTTTAATTAGACTCTCTTAAGCACCTGAGGTTGATTTAAGTTTCCGTCAGCCACTACAGTTTTGCTGTGGTATTAGGTAGCATTAACTGTGATCTTCTGCTATCTTTTGTGCTTTTGTTTTTTTTTTTTTTTCTGAGTTTTGTGGTCCCTTCGAGCATTGCATTTGTTCTCGTATTTCCAAAATGTTGTCTCTTTGTTTGGATTTAGAGTTTTTGATTAAGAAGGTTGACTTGCTTTAATTCCGGGATTCTTATTTCTTTCTTTTTGGATTTAATTGGTGCATTTTGTATTTTTATTCTATGTATTTTGTATTTTTTAGATATTTTGACTTTTTTAACATTGAATTTTACTTTCTTTTGAAATAATTTATTTATACAAGTTTTGTTTTTTAGTCAGATTTTTGATACCTTTCTCTCTATTTTAGGTAATAATCAAAACATTGATACAGTTGTGACTGTACTCCATAGCTTACAAAGATGCTCTCCTGGAACCATCTCCGCAACCTCAGTTTAAAGGCTGGGGGTGGTCCCACAGTTGTAACATTATAGCCTTACGTCTTGGGGTTCTACCCACATAATACAAGGAATCTATCTTTGATACAGCAATACGCAATACATAAGAATTAAACAATCTTCTTCTTTCGGCTGCTCCCGTTAGGGGTTGCCACAGTGGATCATCTTCTTCCATATCTTTCTGCCCTCTGCATCTTGTTCTGTTATACCCATCACCTGCATGTCCTCTCTCACCACATCCATAAACCTTCTCTTAGGCCTTCCTCTTTCCTCTTGCCCGGCAGCTCTATCCTTAGCATTCTTTTTTCAATATACCCAGCATTTCTCCTCTGCACATGTCCAAACTAACGCAATCTTGCCTTTCTGACTTTGTCTTCCAACCATCCAACCTGAGGCAATATTAATAAAAATTCATAGAAACAAAAAACACAGGGAAGAAAATATTAGAAATCACAATTAAAATGACAATAAGTATACACCAAGAAATAAATGCTGGCTGAAATATAACTCTCCCTTCAGCAGCTGTATTTAAGGAATGCAGTAATGAATTATTCAGAATTTTGAACATTTTAGATTTTCCACGTTTGAGGTGAAGGTCAGGGTGAAGATCCCAATCTGTCAAACATACGAGAGAAACAAGTATTTTGTCACTGTAAGACTTATGGTGGTCTTATCTCAGAAATTTTTAAACATGCTGGATTGAGTTGTCAAGGAAATGAATGTTCTGGACCTATTTTTAACAGTGGTTGCTACGATGTTGCTGTGCAGTTTCACTGGTTGCTAACATCATTGCTGTGATTGGGTAAAAGTCATCCTAGTCATCCAAGTTTCTGGATACGTAAAAAGAAATCTCTCGCTGTTTGTGCTTGTTATTAGTGTTAAATGCTTTTTCTGGCTATAGTTTAGATTTTTGGTTGATGCTATGATTTTGAAGAAATATAATGTGACGATCTTTTGCTTGTATTATTTCATGTTTCTTCTCCTGGTTACCTCCATTATTCAAAGTTCGCCTGTTTTTCCCACTGAATATAACACCAACTAATGTAGATACTGTAGACCCTGTTGTAGACACTGCTTTTGATACCAACCAGTATGGCTTCAAGAGAAACCACTTGACTGAGACTGCTCTACTGACTGTTGTCAAGCAGCTACGACTTGTTAGAGCTACCAACATGTTATCAGTTATTGACACAGTCAACCAAGACATCCTTCTTGCCACCCTCTCTAACACTGGCATCACTGCAAATGGTCTCAGATGGTTTGAGTCCTACATCTCATACAGATCCTGCAGCATGACCTGGTGAGGAGAGTTGTCAAAAGCACACCAGACAAGCACAGGTGTACCCCAAGGATTGGTGCTGGGTCCTCTACTTTTCTCTGTACACCACATCACTAGGCTCCATCATTCAACTCCATGGGTTCTTTTATCAGTGCTACGCTGATGATACACAGATGTATCTCTGGATGATAAAGGATCACCATCTACAGCTCAACTAGCAAAAAAATGAGCTTCTTGTGATCCCATCCAGCCAGTTTGTTCAGCTGTCCATCTCTGTACAGCTTGGCTCACTGTCTCTAATATCTGTCAAGTCTGTATACAGCCTTGGAGTAGTGACTGATGAAAAGGTATCTTTTTCTGACCACATTTCTACTCTTTTTTGTTCATGCAGGTTTGCGCTATACATCCTCAAGATAACATCTTATCTGACAGAGTATGCAGCACAACTTGTGCTCCAGTCTCTGGTCTCGTCATGTCTGGACTACTTCAACTTGCTTCAGGCAGGAGTACCCACATGTGCTATCAAGCCACTGCAGATGATCCAGAATACAGTGACCTGTCTTGTATTTAACCAGCCGAGACAGGCACATGTCACTCCTCTCTTCAGATTCACCTCGCATTAAGGTAGCAGCACGCATTAAGTTCAAATCCCTGATGCTGGCTTACAGAGTAGTCAGTGGGTCAGCACCTGCGCATATGGAGACACAGGCGAGGTGCTATGCTCCTTCTTGCCCACTGAAGTCTGCCAGTGGACAGAGTCTGGTGATGCCACCTCTGCATGGTATCAAGTCTCAATCTAAACTATTTTCCTGCATAGTTTCCAGTTGGTGGAATGGGCTTCCCGCCTCCATCCGAACTGCTGACTCCCTCAAAGTATTTAAGAAGCAATTAAAGATCCTTCTGTTCTGTGAATGTCTGTCTAACTGAATGAAGAAAAAAAACTTTGCTCTGTGATGTTTTATATTTTTGGTTAATTTGTTGTTGAAGTTTAGTTGCCTTATTGATTATAATCAAAGATTGTACATTATTAGTTATTATCTCTTTTCACTTGTGGCAATCAACATTTGTCACCTGTCCTATTACACTTGCTGAACAAACAGGCCCTAACCTAATGTTACGTGATTAAGTTTACCTTTGTTGTAAGCTGCTTTGGATAAAAGTGTCTGCCAAACAAATAAATGTCAATGTACAGTAAATGCACATGAGGAGTATAGCTAGTACAAACTTGAATGTGATTTGTGTATTACTTTCCTCTAAAGCTTAAATGAAACTAATCTTTAGGTCTTTAACAAAGAGTTCATATTCTGGTTCCAGCTATTCAGACAGGAGATTAGAAAGGATTTTTAGCTATCGTATGAAAACAACAAGTTATTATTGATGTAACAGTATATTATTAGATCGGCTTTATACACTTTACACCTGACCCTCAGAAAGAGAAGAAGGATGCATAATAAGTGAGCGAGAATTCAAGACTGTAGCATATTCTTAGATATAATAAATGTTTTTTATAGCATGACTGCAGTGGAGGACGGTCTCTAGAAAAAAGATAACAAGGGTTTTGCTTTTGTAATGAGAGTGAGGAGAATAGCTATAATCTCCAATGAAATAGTTTTGCTACTGTTCATAAATATTCTAGTTTCTCTTAAAACAACCTTTACCCCCAAGAGTAAATATCAATGGGTAGAAGACTACTCCTCGATTTTATTTAACAGGACCTTTTTTGCAGAAACTTAGTCCCTTGAGTGACCGACAGGTACATGTTAAATTTTTTTTTGCCTTTTCAAAAAATGATAAGCAGCCTGTCAGGCGGCACCTGAAGAGACCAGCAGGCACCAGTGGGTTTCTTTCTATTTCTTAGGAGAAGTAACTTTATACGTGAGGGGGAAAACAATAATAGAAATCAATATCTGAACAGGGAAACATAGAGTAAACAGAGCATTCTAACTATTGCAAGTTAAATGGTATTTTTGGCCTGATAATCATTTTAATAGGTTTTGCAAAAAAAAAAAAGATTAATGAAAGAGATTAATGAAGTGAAGCTGAATAGAATGTGACCCTTAAAGTTAACTAGTTTTTTATATTACAGGCTGGCATATTAAAAACTGGAATCTGCTAAAGGCAGAAAAAGAAATGAGAATTCAGTTAGAGGCTAGGATCTATATGTACTCTTGCTGTGGTTTTTCTTCTTATGTCCTCCGTGTGTTGTTTCTTGAACATATTTTTTTTTCCTCTGCTGTTTTTTTGGCTTATGTGCTCAGTGCTGCCAGTGCTTTAGTAACCCTGTCACGCAGGCACTGAATACAGAGTTTGCCCAAATCTGACACGCTCATTAACCACAAAAGCCTATTTTGAAACCTAGCACACCAAGTTTAAAGTAAATTCTTATCTTCTACCTGTCCTAAACGTTACTTTTAATTTGTTATTCAGGGGAGCCAGAATGACAGAGACTATCTTGCAAATGCAGCATTTCTAAAGAGCCTCCTTTATTTACTAAAAGGCCAATGAGAACGTCACTAAACATGGCAAACAATTCTTCTTACTTGTTGGACTGTACGTTATATTTGTCTTTATAATTTAAACATTGATCACTTCATGCGTCATTTTATCTTATGGAGGACAGGAAGAAAAGAGGCAATGGGGTGTTTAGGTAAAGAATTTAAGCCTGAGCACAAAAATTCACAACTGCTTTTAATCAAAAATGAAGGCTTAAACATTGTTCTTTGAGCTGTACATTTGCAGATCTGTATTTTTACACGTTTACAAAAGATGGGTTCCTCAATTACTTTTTGTGCATGTTTTAGAAATGTGCTAGTTTAATATGGGGATCATCACAGAAGTGAACATCCAGTAGCATTGGGCACTTATAGGTATAGACACACTCTCACAATACAGGAATACAGAATGATATTACGACTAGAACTCCTTCACGCCACTGTCGTCACGCCCAGAGGTCAGAATATTTTTACCTGTATGTGAAAATCCTATTAATGCAAAATGTTAAGTTATATTTAGGTATCCTATACGCGATATGAAGATTTCCAGTGTGAAGGCTGCCCTCTTTGTATGTGTGCCCACGTGTGACACACTGAAATGACCAAACAATCACAATTAGGTTTACAACCCTGTTTATTCTGACTGAAATCCAATAATATGAACTTCAGAATCACTGAATACTATTTTCATTTTTTTAATGTTGAAAGCAAAAGATGTAGAAAATTAAAAGATCTACATATTTTATTTCAAGCATTTGTCAATATTTTCAACTGTTTTCACTCCTCCTTTACTATACCTTTTTATGGTATTGGTGAGTAAGGTTTTGGCATCTATAAGCACTGTGTCTATAAAACATGTTCACCCCTTTACAAGTTTTCACATTTTATTATTATACCACTTTAAAACAGTGGATTTAATTAGGCTTTTTGGACACTGATCAACAGATAAATACTCTTTGAAGTCATAGTGAAACCAAGTCTTAACAAAGTGGTCTAAATTTGTTCCAAAAATAAATCCCAAAACAATTGATCACGTAAGTATTCACCTCCTTCAAGTCAGTACTTAGTAGATGAAACTTTGCCAGCCACAAGAGAGCGCAGGCCTCTGGATTAGCCTTGCACACTCATACACTGCAATTTTTCTACATTCTACTTTGTAAAACCGCGTTAAGTGCTGTCTGGTTGCTGCGGGATCACGAGTGAACAGCTTTTTTCTAGTCCAGCCTTGTAATGATTTTCATATACTATATCTCTGCAGACTTCTTTAATATACAGTAGATAGATAGATAGATAGATAGATAGATAGATAGATAGATAGATAG
>JANRMT010062803.1:2253641-2268089 GCA_026402145.1 Polypterus bichir lapradei | reverse complement strand
TAGATAGATAGATAGATAGATAGATAGATAGATAGATAGATAGATAGATAGATACTTTATTAATCCCAAGGGGAAATTCACATAATCCAGCAGCAGCATACTGACAAAGAACAATATTAAATTAAAGAGTGATAAAAATGCAGGTAAAAACGGACAATAACTTTGAATCATGTTAACGTTTACCCCCCGGGTGGAATTGAAGAGTCACATAGTGTGGGGGAGGAACGATCTCCTCAGTCTGTTAGTGGAGCAGGACAGTGACAGCAGTCTGTCGCTGAAGCTGCTCCTCTGTCTGGAGATGATCCTGTTTAGTGGATGCAGTGTATTCTCCATGATTGACAGAAGCCTGCTCAGTGCCTGTCGCTCTGCCACGGATGTTAAACTGTCCAGCTTCATTCCTACAATAGAGCCTGCCTTCCTCACAAGTTTGTCAAGGTGTGAGGCGTCCTTCTTCTTTATGCTGCCTCCCCAGCACACCACCGCATAGAAGAGGACACTCGCCACAACCATCTGGTAGAACATCTGCAGCATCTTATTGCAGATGTTAAAGGACACCAGCCTTCTAAGGAAGTATGGTCGGCTCTGACCTTTCTTACACAGAGCATCAGTATTGGCAGTCCAGTCCAATTTATCATCCAGCTGCACTCCCAGGTATTTATAGGTCTGTACCCTCTGCACACAGTCACCTCTGATGATCACGGGATCTATGAGGGGTCTGGGCCTCCTAAAATCCACCACCAGTTCCTTGGTCTTGCTGATGTTCAGGTGTAAGTGGTTTGAGTCGCACCATTTAACAAAGTCCTTGATTAGCTTCCTATACTCCTCCTCCTGCCCACTCCTGATGCAGCCCATGATAGCAGTGTCATCAGCGAACTTTTGCACGTGGCAGGACTCCAAGTTCTATTGGAAGTACAATGTATATAGGCTGAACAGGACCAGAGAAAGTACAGTCCCCTGCGGTGCTCCTGTGTTGCTGACCACAATGTCAGACCTGCAGTTCCCGAGACACACATACTGAGGTCTGTCAGTAAGATAGTCCAAGATCCATGCCACCAGGTGTGAATCTACTCCCATCTCTGTCAGCTTGTCCCTAAGGAGCAGAGGTTGGATGGTGTTGAGAAGTACAAAACACACTAGAGAAGTACAAAAACACAATTATTATAGCACCACTGCCTCTGTCCAAGTGGGAGAGGGATCAGTGTAGCATATAGATGATGGCATCCTCCACTCACACCTTCTCGTGGTATGCGAACTGCAGAGGGTCGAGGGCGCAGCGGATCTATGGCCTCAGGTGGTGAAGCAGCAACTGCTCCATGGTCTTCATCACATGTGATGTCAGAGCGACAGGCCGGAAGTCATTCAGCTCACTAGGACGTGATACCTTTGGGACTGGGGTGATACAAGATGTTCCAAGGACGCCTCAGAACTCTCCCCTGTTCCAGGCTCAGGTTGAAGATGCGCTGTAGAGGACTCCCCAGCCCCAGCGCACAGGCCTTCAGCAGTCGTGGCGATACTCCATCTGGACCCGCTGCTTTGCTGGCATGAAGTCTCCTCAGCTCTCTGCTCACCTGCGCTGCTGTAATTGTGGGTGGGGATGTCTCTCCTATGCTGGTATCAGCAGAAGGATGGTTAGAGGATGCAGTACTCCGAGGTGAGAGTGGGTTAGGGTGGTCAAACCTGTTAAAGAAGTTGTTAATTTGGTTTGCTCTCTCCATGTTTCTCTCGATGGTGGCACCCCGCTTCGAGATGCAGCCAGTGATGATCTTCATCCCATCCCACACTTCCTTGATGCTGTTATTCTACAACTTCTGCTCCAGCTTTCTCCTGTAATGCTCCTTCGCCTCCCTGAGCTGGACTCGGAATTCTTTCTGCACGCACTTGAGCTCAAGCTGATCACTGCCTTTAAAAGCCCTTTTCTTCTGGTTCAAAAGGCCCTTGATGTCACTTGTAATCCATGGCTTGTTGTTATCATAGCAGGGTACTGTTCTTACTGGAACTACAATGTCCATACAGAAGTTGATGTAATCAGTACTGCAGTCAACAACCTCCTCTATGTTCTCACTATGTGATCCCTGCAGGATATCCCAGTCCTTAGTTCCAAAGCAGTCTCTCAGAACCTGCTCTGCCTCAGGGGACCACTTCCTGAATGAGAATGTGGTTGTAGGTAGCTCCCTAACTCTTGGTTTGTAGTGAGACTGAAGCAGAACCAGTTTATGATTTGCTTTCCCAAGCGCAGGCAGTGGGGTGGCGCTGTATGTGTCTTTAACTTTTGCATACAGTAGGTCAATAGTCCTATTTCCCCGGGTGTTACAATCCACATACTGGGAGAAGGCAGGTAATGTAATATGTAATATATACATTAACTTACCTAACTAACCATATCTGTTCATCCTTTGCTATTGACTAGTGTAACATGCAAGTTCACGTACCTATTGTGTCGCAAAACATTAATCAAAATTTGGGATGCTGGTGCCTGGTGTGTCTCGACCGGCATCAGATCATTGTGATACCCTCTGACTATCAGTGTGATAACTCGATTAAGGCAGACACCTGGTTTCTTAATAAATCTACATTTTCGTAGGCAAGTTATCTTCTGGAGTTCAATTGTCAAAATGCTCCAGTATCATTAAAATGTGCAAAAAAGAGCTATTCTTCATTATCGTTTATCATGAATCTGAAAATGAGCACAACCCCGGGATCATTTTCTTCTGTTTTTAAATATCTTTAGTCAAAGTGATACTTTATGGGTAGGTTATGTTGCTCTGTTCTGCTTGGCTATGTGATTTAGCCCTGCAAAAGGACCTGCTACATGTGCTTCTTGCCTTACACTGAGTGCAGCTGGAATAATAATAACACAGCTGTTTTTACTTCAATAAGATAAGTACTGCGTTACGTTACTCGTTATTTTAAAAAGTAATTGGACAACTTAACGTGTTTTACTTTTAACATGTTACCATACTGCTCTAAAGATTGTGTTGCTGAGTTTAGCACAGTATGTTACGGGAGTTCTGAACTGAAAAAATGTATTGGAGAGCTCTCATCTTGTACGTATGTGAAAATATCTTGTATGTGTGGGATAGTTTTACATATGTAGATGTTTTCACATACATATGGGATACTTTTACATACATACAAGGTGTATATATGTACATATACTTTCAAATATGTACAAGATAAAGTTAGATTAAAAAAATTACAAAAGTGCGCTTCGAGAAACAACATTTGTAAAAACATCTCATACATACATGAAAGTATCCCATGCATATGTGAAAGCATCTCATACGTATGTGAAAGTATCATGTGCGTTTGTGAAAACATTTAGTATGTATGTGAAAGTATCCTGTGCATATATGAAAATGTCTTATACGTAAGTGAAAGTATCCCGCGCATTATGTGAAAATATCTCGTACGTACGTGAAAGTATCCCATGCATATGTGAAAACATCTCATACGTATTTGAAAGTATCCCATGCATATGTGAAAGCATCTCATACTTATGTGAAAGTATCATGTGCGTTTGTGAAAACATTTAGTATGTATGTGAAAGTATCCTGTGCATATGTGAAAATATCTCATACATACGTGAAAGTATCCTGCGCATTATGTGAAAATATCTCGTATGTACGTGAAAGTATCCCATGCATATGTGAAAACATCTCATACGTATGTGAAAGTATCACGTGCGTATGTGAAAACATCTCATACATACTTGGAGATATATCGTGCATATGTGAAAATATCTTGTATGTACGTGAAAGTATCCCGTATGTACAGTATGAGATATTTTCATCTATGTGCAGGATATTTTCACGTGCATAAGGGTTAGGGGTTATCTCATAATAATTTTCATTGTGGGGTTTAGAGCTTCTGTAGTATGTTCAGCTCATCAAAATAAATTTAGTGATTTCAAATATATTGAAACAGATTGTTTCAGCCAGGAGAAAGAATGAAGCGAGGGCTTGAACATTTGCCCCTTGCTCAAAGCGTGCACAAAGCAAATAAATGTGCAGGCTGAGAGAGTGCAATGGACATGCTCAGACTGCAAAGACCTCAACAGTAACACAGTTATGGGTTCACATGGCCACATGATTGAGTAAATCTAACTCTGTTTATCAGGCTTCTCAGAGGCCAATAGCCCAATTTCTTTAATCGGAATAAGGGTTTACATGACATTTTAGAAATCAGGTGTCTGTGAATAACCTGGTTACTGAACTGATATGCACTGAATGCCATCATTTGACAAAATAAAGGCATAGAGATTTAATTACTTATAAAGTGAGAGCCTCGTATCCACTCACTGTTCAGGAGAATCAATTGACCCTGAACTGCCTAAATTCAAATAGCAACACCTCAAGTTTAGATTCAAATGGTTTTGAAGTGAAAAAGGACAAACCACAATAACATGGAAAGAATACTCACTTGAACTCGAATTGAACGATGCATGTCCAGTAGCTGCACTACCACATGGCCAGGTATTTTTTGGGCAGTACATGGCCAGCAAACAGTGGAGATAATAATTTTCTACATACAAATCTGTTCTTTCCCAAAGAGGATTCTGTGCTGCTTTGGAACAGGATTATTGAACTGCTGGCCTTCTTTCCACAAAGTGAGACAAGCACATGTAGACTTCCATAGTTTTTGTTTTTTCCAAATTTTGAATGGTTGTTATCAGTGGTGCATGAAAATCATGATGCAGTGCGATGGACTGCTTGCTGGTATGTTCCGCATGGCCTTGACTGAGAAAGCCTTGAACAAGAAGTGCAAGTGAGTAATTTTTAAAATAAAAAAAGGGTGGTCCTCATTTTAATGCAGTTGATGACCTTTAAACCCCACCACTAAGCTGGAAGGTTCAAGTTGGATGTGCACACAAACCTAAGGGTGTAGAGAACACTGCAGGGCCAATTGGTTCAGGCTCTCATCTGAAAACAGGACTTGCAGCACACACCACAAAGAAAGTTTCACATACTACAAGAAGCTATATTTTTCTAGGTAAATTCAATTGAGCAAATGATAGAAAATTTATAAAAAAGACTGAGGTTGAGAATTCTAATAAACTTTTAATAATAAGATAATTTATTGAGATAAGCCTATTACTTTTTGGTTAGTATCTGGTGGCCTCAGTGGTTTTAATGCAGAAACACCAATGTCTAACTTTAAGCTCAAAGGCTGGCCTTGTCCTCAGCTCTGAGACTGTTTCCAGGGAAATGTCTCGTACTAGTTCCAGGGTCAGAAAAGCCCCCCAGTAATCCTGTAGCCACCCTTCCTTTGTTTTACTCCAAAGGAGCTCATGTACTGCATTGATAACAATAAAAAACTGCAATTTCTCATTCCTGATGCTGGCAGAAGATAACAAATCACATTTTAAACTGCAAAGTACAAAATCATTTTGCTCGAGGGCCTACGGCTTATGAAAATATGATTAATTTATCATCATTACTATGCATAGCTTAGGATTATATTTAACCTGAAAATAAATATAATTAAGCAACTTTTTCACTGTATAACAATCTGCTTTGATTTCACACAGGTCTTTATAATTGCATATTAAGTATTTGCCACTTTTGACATTTCCCCCTCTTTATATTTTTCATTGCTACTGCCAGTTAGTTAATTGCATTACAAATATTTTTCAGTCTAACTAAAAAACTATTAAAATAGGTAATACTTTAAGCTGGGTTTCACATTGGCACAGTGGTTGGCACATCACAACACTAGCATTTTAAAGTATAGTGGATTCAGAAAAGTCAGTCAACCTGCTTAGTGCTGAACAGGGTCATGGGGGGTGCTAGAGCTGGCACTGGGTGCAAGGAAGGCCAGGGCTCCAGTCCATAGCAGGGTGAACACACACACATGCACACCATCTACACACTAGGGCCAATTTAGCAATGTCAATTTACCCAACCTGCTTATCTTTGGGCTGTGGGAGGAAACCAGAGCACTCACAGGAAACCCACTCAGACATGGAGAGAACATGCAAACTCCATGCATGGAGGACCCGGGATGAGAACCCTGATCTCCTTACTGTGAGGCAAGCAGTGCTACCACTGTGTCACCATGCTGCCCAATTTAGAAAAGTATCCGACAAAAAAAAAAAAAGCAAAAAAAACTGAACTCTCTCATTCATATACGTATTCGTATCCTTAAATCAGTACTTTGGAGAAGGCCTTTTGTTAGTAATTACAGCTTCAAGTTTTCTTGGGTAAATCCCTACAAGCTTTGCACACATGGATTTGGGCAGTTCATTCCATTCCTCCTAGAAGATACTCACAAGCTCCATTAGATTGGGTGGGAAGTGCCTGTAAGCTGCCATTCTTGTTCAGTGAGTTCTGGAAAAGGATAGACTAAGGATTACAAGAAGTTTAATATGTATTAATAAAGTTATTCATATTATTTTCAGATTTTTAAATGTCGTGGTTCCCTAAATGGCCTATCCATTACAGATTTATTATACAATGTTCCAAATATGTGTGGCGCGGTGGTAGCGCTGCTGCCTCACAGTTAGGAGACCTGGGTTTGCTTCCCGGGTCCTCTCTGCGTGGAGTTTGCATGTTCTCCCCATGTCTGCGTGAGTTTCCTCTGGGTACTCTGGTTTCCTCCCACAGTCCAAAGACATGCAGGTTAGGTCCATTGGCGATCCTAAATTACCCATATGTTGGCTGGAATTGGCTGCAGCAGATCCCTGTGACCCTGTGTTAGGATATAGCGGGATGGATGATGACTGACTGACTGTTCTAAATATAGATGATTTAGTCAAAGGTATTACCCTGATATGAGTTTTGAAGAAATGGAAGTAAACATAACAGATCTTTGCTGTCAGATGTGAGACATGTCCTATCAGAAAGTTGGGCACCTATTTAGACTGCAAGAACAAGAACAGTATTTGTTATCAATTCATAGTAAAATATCACTAAAAAAGACAGCTTCATTTCACATGGCAAATTACCACCTACAATTGTGAAAAAATAACAAGTGACAGGGATCAGATTGGGTCTTTCTTTTTGGACTTTTCAAAATGATCATCAAGAACATTTCCTGGGGTGAAATTCCAAGAACTTTGAACATTCCCTAGAGTCTGAAGGGTGAAATCAAAAAGTCAAAAATGAAACTAAAGGCGAAAAAATAATCTATTTGTAAATTGTTTACTTGGTCAAGTTCTAGTCTCTCTCTAAGATGTTCCCTTAATAGCATTTATTTTGATAGAAGAGCTCTCCAAATCAAAAAGGGTGTGAAATAGAACTCATAAAACAGGCCAGGGCCTTCCTTATTCTGCCTGACAAACTAGTCACTACGATATTTTGTTGAATGTTTAATTGTAATGATCAAATTACTGTTCTAAAACTACACATTTCTAGGTAATAACTCAAAATGTACCCTTCAAAAATTAAATGAACTTTGAATCCTTAGAGCCAATGGCATTCAAATCTTGTGCCTGGTCTTTGTGCATGTGGGTGCCATATGTCCTCAGTGGATCAGGTTTATATCCAGGTATCCAAGGATTAATAAAATAACAGTGGGAGGTCGAGCTTTTAGTTGCAGGGCCCCTAAACTGTGCACTGGTCTGCCTGCTGCTACAAGAGATGCCCCTTCGGTCTCAGCTTTCAAATCCCGGCCGAAGACTCACTGCTTCAGTTTAGTATATCCTGACTAGAGCTGCTGATTAACTGTTGTAATAAAGAGTCCAGACAAACATAAAGGTTTGGGGTTTTCCGGCCTCGTATACTGTAAAGATGAGTCAAAGTAGAGTTGTACATTAATTGTAGGTTCTAACAGAGACTGCCTAAATGGCAGAATGGGGGAAGATTTATGATGAGGGACCGGAAATGAAGAGTGATGCATGCTGGGAAGGAACCGAGATGAATTCTGGGATTGATGACGTCATCAGGACTCGACAGAGGGAGGGCGGAAGTGGTGCTGCGGAATCAGGAAATGGTAGCAGGATCATGGCGGTGATGCGTCTTTCTTTCTGTAGGATAAAAGAGGGAGTGGTTAGTACTCCGCCAATCTCCTCTGGCATGTGCTTTCATGCTCCCGTTTAGGTCCTTCCGCGACCCCCTACTCGCATGTGCGTGACACTGTACAGACTGCATCTCTGTTGTTAGTCATTAGCACTAAAACATAAGTAACATGACAGTTATAATTTGTTACCAACCCTCACCTATTTTGTTTCTCTTCTCGGTACTCAAATGTAGCACTTGGCAGGTGGGCCGTGGCACCAAGTTGTTTTTGCCTGCCTAAGGTAAAGTCATCTCTGATGGAGGATCGCAGGAATCGTCGGGTAGAGGGGTCCTTTCATCGGATTGGCTGGCCTAGCAACTTGATAGTTGAGGTCTCCAGGACTCTAAACAAATCCAAATCATATTCTGTGATATCATCTACTGTTACATTTTGCTCCATACTGTTTTGAGGATTACTTGTGTTCTGTTCTGTGTATTGTATGTATTGACCCCGTTCTTTTTGACACCCACTGCTCGCCCAAACAATCTGGAAAGGAGACTCTCTTTGAACTGACTTTCCCAAGGTTTCTTCCATTTTTTTGGAGTTTTTTCTTGTCTTCTTAGAGAGCCAAGGCTGGGGGGGGGGGTGTCAAGAGGCAGTGCCTGTTAAAGCCCACTGCGGCACTTCTTGTGTGATTTTTGGGGTAGACAAAAATAAATTGTATTGTATTGTATTCCGTTTTTTTTTCTATATCCTTAATATGTGTGTGTTAATTTAATTTTCCCTATACAAGTGATCGTGAGGTTCCCCTTCAACGTCTGGTTCTTGCCAAGTACAGTAGTTGATACCTCTGAAACAGGTTTCAGTAACTGAACTGGTGTATATGATTCCACGCATTCATCTGTTTTTTATGTAAGTGCCCTTGTGATGGCCTGTTGCCTGCTTTGTGCCCAGTGCTGCCAGGATAGGAAATTGTGACCCCAAATTTCACTAGAGGTGTGAAAATGTGATGGTATGTATATTTTTTTCATACAAGTTATGGAATCTCCCATGTAATAATGAAGCACTTAAAGCACTATTACTTGATGTTTTTTTTTCCTTTTGATTTTTCAGGAATGAATATAAACATCATATTAGTAAACCCAATGCTAACCAGAACAAATTTCCCCTCTGAATTTTTCTTGGTGTTTTTATTCTGCTTTACACCCATTCAGAGCAAGGACACACACAAACACACAAGACTGAAGCAATCTTAGAACTGTAACCTGCCAATGCTTTCCCTTGATATATTTTAAGCCATCTTCTGCTGTATATGGCAAATTATAGCTGCTCAGAACTTGGCAAATTGTTGGAAAATTCCTAAAGTAATTATCTCTGCAGGCTACTTTTCAACCAACACCTTCAAACTTCTTGTTAAACAACATTCACATCCTTGCTATTTTATTAAATGGCCCTGTAGAAAATTGTTAGGGCTTGCTGAATTTGCTTTTATGTTGAAAAAAATAAATATTCGACTGTTACCTTGAAGCTTCTCAAAACATTGCCTGAGTTTATCTGAGCAACTTGCACTGGTTGTGTTTAGTATGTTGGGGTCTTTATTGGTCAATGAAACAATTCCAACAATGGACACAGACCAGGGTGCATGAAAATACTCCAAATAGACCAGACCACCTTACAAAGTGCAGTGGACCTGGCACAATATGAGGAAGCTGGCATGTACCATTTGAAGACACAGAATATGGAAAGAATATGAACTATATTGTGTAGAGACTAAATTGGAGCCACACTAAGCACTGTGCTGCTGACACATATATATATCTTTTTTGGTTATTATAAAGGACTCACATTTATTACAAACATACATAATATGACAAAGTGAAGGTAGTCTTCCAATATACTTACAACCACTCAGAAAGCCATTTGTGAGGTTTACTATATCATTTTTAAAGTCTGAAATGTAACAACTAGGTCACATTAAATATTATAAAAAGTGATGCAATTAATTGATGGCCCCTAATACAATTCATATTGCATAGGTAGTGTGGACTGTAGGGGGGCACTCAAGTGTCATTCTTGAACCCAAATGATGACCGGAAGAATGAAAGCATATATACTCAGCAAAAAAAGAAACGTCCCTTTTTCAGGACTGTGTATTTCAACAATAATGTTTTAAAAATCCAAATAACTTTACAGATCTTCACTGTAAATTGTTTAAACAATGTTTTCCATGCATGTTCAATTAACCATAATCAATTAATTAACATGCACCTGTGGAATGGTCGTTAAGACCTTAACAGCTTACAGAAAGTAAGCATTTAAGGTCACAGTTCTAAAAACGCAGGACACTAAAGAGACTTGTCTACCGACTGTGAAAAACACCCAAAGAAAGATGCCCAGGGTCCCTGCTCATCTGCGTGAACGTGCATTAGGCATGCTGCAGGGAGGCATGAGGACTGCTGATGTGGCTAGGGCAATAAATTGCCATGTCCACACTGTGAGACGCCTAAGACAGCACTACAGGGAGACAGGAAGGACAGCTGATCATCCTCGCAGTGGAAGATCACGTGTAACAACACCTGCACAGGATCTGTACATCCGAATATCACACCTGCGTGACAGGTACAGGATGGCCACAACAACTGCCCGAGTCACACCAGGAACACACAATCTCTCCATCAGTGCTCAGACTGTCCGCAATAGGCTGAGAGAGGCTGGACTGAGGGCTTGCAGGCCTGTTGTAAGGCAGGTCTTTACCAGACATCACCAGCAACAACGCCGCCTATGGGCACAAACCCACCTTCGCTGGACCAGACAGGAGTGGCAAAAAGTGCGTGAGTTTCTGCATGACAGCAATGTCAGTGTTCTGCCATGGCCAGCAAAGAGCCCAGATCTCAATCCCATTGAGCACGTCTGGGACCTGTTGGATCGCAGGGTGAGGGCTAGGGCCATTCCCCCCAGAAATGTCCAGGAACTTGCAGGTGCCTTGGTGGAAGAGTGGGGTAACATCTCACAGCAAGAACTGACAAATCTGGTCCAGTCCATGAGGAGGAGATGCACTGCAGTACTTCAAGCAGCTGGTGGCCACACCAGATACTGACTGGTACTTTTGATTTTGAGCCTCCCTTCATTCAGGGACACATTGTGAAACATTCTTAGTTTATGTCTTATGGTGTTGACTCTTTTAGTGTTCATACAAATATTTACACATTATGTCTACTGAAAGTAAAAACAGTTGAAAGTCAGGGGACGTTTCTTTTTTTGCTGAGTATGTATCAACCAAAAAGGGTGAAATACTAAAACGAATACCCAATAAATACCCAGGGATTGGAAACAAATTAATCTGAAGTTGTCTGGCCTTCCTATTTACACCTTGATTAATTTACTTCTATCATCTTTACCTGGCAAGCCATTAGCAATGGCTTCCACCCAACTCCAAGCTCCCCATATACTGACTAAAGGGACCTTTAAAACTGAATGTGGAAACTCTTCTGGGTAAGTCTTTACAATTACCTCATTGTTGTCTGGACAGCACTCAAAGGTCTACAGGTACCCCTGAGGAGCTACCCCTAGTGGCATTTAGGCTTCCCTGCAGGCCTCCCATACCACTGAATATTATTGCAGGGGACCATCTGTGCTTTCCAGTACTTCTGCGAACCTAATCTCCATTGTGCTCTAGTGCTCCACCTGTCCCACTTTCACAGTAGATAGATCTATAGATATTATAGGTGCCACTTACATGTCATCAAGGCCAGATTAAGGCCCCTACAGCACCATGAGTGACTTGGTTCCTTAACAGTGTGTTGATCGTACTTTTAACAATGCAGCACATGGACACGGGATCATTTAATGCAGCACTTTATTTCTCACTTTTAATATCGGCACAAGATTTGATCGCTTCATTTCCCACCCTTGAACATTTCAACTCAGAGATAATCAATTATTTCATTGAGCTTCATCTAGGTGGCCTCTTGCTGTCATGGGCTCCTGAGTGCACACATCCATTACACACTGATCATAGATCCATCCTTGCACACCACCTCCTACAACAAATGTCAAGTGTAGAAAGCACTGAAAAACCAACACATTTATTAAATAAGCAAAAGGAAGTGATGAACAAGAGGGACACACAAAAGACAGCCTAACCTCACACAAGAGTGTAATTCAAATAACAAAAGACAAATAACAATAGGAAGAAGAAATATTTTTCCTGTTCTGCTATAAAGCAGAATAAAACCAAACCCTTGCAGCCTTGATGTGGTGGCTTGCCCACCTGTCTTCCTCTAGAGCCACATGGCACTTCTAACCTTGCCACTGCTCTGTCTTTCTTTATCGCTGTCTTGCCTGGCCCCTTTCTTCCTCCCACAGGTGAGTTTGTATAGCACTCTTGACTGACAGGCTCAGGCCACCTTAACATATTTACAGGAAAGCTACAAATTACAAATTTTACAAAATACATAATGTACACATGTAAACACACAAGAAATTTCAAACAGATTATGCTAAATTGACCCTAGCAATACATTGTAAATGAAAAGCCTTTGTCCCAGAGCATGCCCTTTTTAATCACTAGAATTTCCCAGGCAGAAAAAAACAGCAATTTAGGGCAAATGGAGGTGATCATAAGTGCATTATTCTTTAAAGTAAGCTATATGCTACTTGGAAGGTGGTCCAAGGAAAAACACCGACTTCAGGTGTGCAATAGTCTTGAATATTGTCAAAGCCAGAATTGGTAAGACTTCAGGCATCATGGTGGAGGTGACTTCTCCATCATTCAAGAAACCAAAACTAATGACAAGTTGACGACTGTACGACATCTTCATTCGCCCCCTTTGCAATCAATAACCTCCAGGACATCTACAGCGATTAATATCGAACCTGAGCAAGAAAATTTCTGCATGGTATCCCCCATCCCAAGAACAGACTCTAACTAAATGCTTCCACTGCCCAAATCCAGTTCAGAGAAACGGAGGACGAGCTTTTTCTCCCAGTCTATCCGGATGTTAAATAAAGAGTCTAGAAATACATAATGCCCTATTATTAACTCTGTTACTTTAAGTTACATCAATTATCTATTTAGTTATTAGTATTTATTTTTATTAGTTTTTTTATTATTATATTAATGAATTTTCAGTTTATAAAGTTATGTATTGTTATTGTTTCTTTATATTCGTCTGAAGACACAGTCATCGGGGTTGAGCAACTAAGCATTTCACTGAACATTGTAATGAATGTATAATTTGTAGGTGACAAATAAAATTTGATTTGGGCTTCCCTCCACTAGGATCTGTGAGTCCAAAAACGTGTTTAATCAATGCTATTATTGAGATATAGGTATTTTGATAGTGGAGGAAAGGAATACAAAAACCCCAGTCAGCTGCATCTCTGGTTTGAAATAAGCCTTAGGTTTTTCCACAAACAGTTATAGTGCTCAGGCTCAGTCAGAGTTCTAGAAACCTAAGCCAATATTCCTACGCATTCTACAGTATGACTGTTTGTGTTGGACAGTCTAATAATCTGAAAACAGGTGAACAGCTTGGCAACCCATTAAACCATGCGTTTAAATAAAACAAAAATGTTTAACTGTTCAATATTTAATAATGTTTTATCAAGGAAGGGTTTTAGGGTGACCCTATCCTAACTTTGTTCAGTAGACCCACAGATATGTCCTCCACCCTAACTCTTGCTTTCATTTCACTGCACTCACTTGGCTGGGACTACAGTTTGATTTCACCCAGAGCTGACTGTTCTTGCAATTCCATGCCTACACCCCCATTGGTCTCGAGACTCCAGGAGGCATCAAGGCGGAAACAAGGCAACAAGATGAGCAGGGGCAGGTTTAGATAACTTATTCATTCATTAGTCTTTAACATACGGTAAATATATTAAATGTGCCAACAACAGAAGCAAAACAAATGGATGTGATGTCATACAACCTGAATATTTCATGGACCCCTCTGTATTTAGCTGCTTTGATCCTTACCTTAATTCTGCCAACTCTAGGAAGATTCATGGTGCTTCCAAACTTCTTTCAGGAGCTGTTATAGACAATGATGGCTGAGACATCCAATATGTGTGGCATTAAGTCTCTTAAGGTTACATTGCTGCAGCTCAATTATCAAAGCATGGATCCTCTAGTCTTCCTTCTTTGTGCTTCTCCCTCTTCCAGCTGTTGACTTTTTAAAGATTTTTAGGGCCAAGGTGAAAAACTCCTAACCCTTCTCTGTCCACATGGTCATGAGGCGTGGCTTGCATGAAGATAAGCAATGCTTATACTTTGTCCAAAAATATGTTTTTAATATATTACTTACCTCATGTAGTTTGTAATGATAACACATTCTATAGTATGACTAATTGTTTTGGACAGTCTAATAATGTCTTTCCGTTGGGCAGAAGAACAGCTTGGCAGCACAGAAGTGGTACCAAGACGAGGAATGGAATTGAGAATGTTCAGGAGCAATGCCTAATTATTGTAATACTTAGATTTTTTTATACAAAACAATAACAAATAGCTGC
>JANRMT010062803.1:2224540-2253631 GCA_026402145.1 Polypterus bichir lapradei | reverse complement strand
CCAGGATTTGTTCCTGCCTTGCACCCTGTGTTGGCTGGGATTGGCTCGAGCAGACCCCCATGATCCTGTGTTAGGATATAGAGGGTTGGACAATGACTGACTGAATAATAAATAGGAATGAAATAAACACAGCTAATAAGCAGCTTCTACCAAGTATGATACATTAAAGTAGGGTCTCTTCAGTCTAAATTTAATTGCTGAGGCCACTGTATTAACTATTATTATGCCCATTTAATCTAAATTTAGATTATACTGCACTTTATTTATACCCAAGAGGAAATAAAATTAAAATATATTACATTAAAGAGACATCTTTAATTCAAGTAGGCAGGTTATTCAACCTTTGAGTCCTGGTAGCGAAAGGCTAGACCTCCTACTGTTGTTTTATTAATCCTTTACTAATCCTTGGCATTTTAAGTAGACTAGTAGTGCAAGCTCCAGTTTGCATGTAATTCACATATCCGTTGTGGACTGAATGAGGCCTCTTACCTGGGTCTAATGTCCAAGACAATCCTAGTAATCATTTTTGGTGTTAGAGAAAGGGATGCCAGGCTAAAACTCTTCTCTGGAGGTTGGAACATGTTGTTGTATGACATCTCGCATTTCTCTCTTGGCGTTGTATTCTCATTATGAAGATAGTCAGGCACACTTTGAACCTGCTGGATGTCCTGCCATTTATGGCCCTTTTGGAACATTGCACATTTCATGCCAGTTTGCTGTTCTCTCTCTCTCTCTGTGTCTTTCGTGATCTTGGATGCCCCTGTCTGGCCTGTTTAGATCATCCAGGGCTCATGCAGGGCATACTGACCTCTGGTGATGGCACTCCAACTGCGATGGCGTAATGACATAGATTGACCCTGTCAGTGTTTGCTCAAGCTTCTCTCCTAGGCCCTGCTCCTGCCTGCAGTCTACCTGCTCATCATGACACATATCACAATAGATAAATGCAGTGGCTATACAAAGTATTCATCTCCTTAGAAGTTTTCACATTTTATTATTATACAACATTAAATCACAGTGGATTTAATCAACTGAAAAAGACTATTTAATGTCAAAGTGAAAACAGATTTCTACAAACTGGACTAAATTAATTACAAATATTAGACATACAGTATATAAATGAAAGATCTGCATGCTTGTGTGTGTATAGAGCAGTCATGCTGAACCACAGCCATGGGAGTTGGTGTGAATTCTGGACTCTGACTCGGTCACTCCAGGATATTAACACTGTTGTTTTTAAGTCATTCCTTTGTAGCTTTGGCTTTACTCTTACTCAGCTGTGGAATGGCCAATGGGGCAGGCAGCATGATGGACGAGGTCTCCAGGACTCTGAAAAAATCCAAATCATATTGTGTGATATCATCTACTGTTGTATTCTGCTCTGTACTTGTAATATTTCTATTTCACTATTATATTGTATTGAGGATTACTTGTGTCCTGTTCTGTATATTGTATTGTATTTACCTTGTTTTTTGACACCCACTGCACACCCAACCTACCTGGAAAGGGGTCTCTCTTTAAACTGCCTTTCCCAAGGTTTCTTCCATTTTTTTCCCTACTAGGGGTTTGATAGGAGGTTTTCCTTGTCTTCTTAGAGAGTCAAGACTGGGGGGCTATCAAAAGGCAGTTTCTGTTAAAGCCCATTGCGGCACTTCATGTGTGATTGTGGGCTTTACAAAAATAAACTGTATTGTATTGCATTGTATTGTATTTAATCTTGGGGTTGTTGTCTTGGGGGTAAATACATCTCCCAAGGCATGAGTTTCTTGAAGACTGCATCAGGTTTGCTTCCAGGATTGTTAAATTCATTTTACCCTCATGATCCTTCAAGGGACTGCTGCAGAGAAGAATCTCCACAGCATGATGCTGCCACCACCATGCTTCTCAGGGGGGATTTTCTTTTTTTTGGATATTGTGCAGTGTTCAGACCTGGTACCATCAGACCATAGGACCTTCTTCCAGCTGATATCAGAGTCTCTCATATACCTTCTGGCAAAGTCCCATAAAGCTGCGACTGGTTAAGCACAAGGGCAGCAGTTGTTGTCCACACAGCCTCTCCAGTGACAGTGCCTGTGGCTTATAACTCCTTCAGAGTAATCATGGGTCTCTTGGTGGACTCCCTTACTGGTCTTTTTGCACGATTGCTCAGTTTTTGTGGACACCCTGCCTTAATTCGATTTACAGCAGAGTCATACTTTTTTCATTTTTTAATGATTAATTTCATTGGACTATTCAGTCACTTGGATATTTTCTTGTCTCCATCCCCTGGCTTGTACATTTCAATCCTCAAGTCACAGAGTTTCTTGCACTGTTCTTTTTCCCTTCATTGTTTAGGTGTGGCCACCATATTGACTTACCACAAGTTGGACCTTCCACAGAGAGGTCCATTTAAATGATCAATTGAAAGCCCAGACATGTAATTAATTCTAGGACTTCTAAAACCAATTTTCTGCCCCAGTGATGATTTACATCTGTCATATTAAAGGGGGTGAATACTTACACAATCAATTATTTTGTATTTGTAAATTAATTTAGACCACTTCGTGGAGATCTGTTTTCACTTTGACATTTTTATGTTGATCTGTGTCAAAATATTTAAATCGAATCCACTGTGATTTAATGTTGTATAACAAGAAAATGTGTACACTACCCCGGTAGGGGGAGCATTGTAGACAGATAGTTAGACAGTGTTAAGGAACATCAGTCTAATTATTTAATTTGTTAATAAACCAGTATGAAGAAAAGTCAAAAATGTGTTTCCCACTCAAGTAATGGCACAGAGAATACCAACAATTGTTTTTAGGTACTGTACCAGGTGCTAAGACTCATGTCTGTCACTCTTGGCTCCTTCTCCACAACACTATTAAAATAAATGGGTTGTAATGAAAAAACAAATACCCCTAATATACTGATGAAACAGGACTGTGTGTGTGTTTCTTTGTTAAGTGCATCTTCCATTATATTCAAAGCTCAAGTTAGAAGACAATACCATACTATTTAAATTATGTAAAAGTAATAAATAGATTGTTCAGGCATTAATTTGAAGGAATTTGTTCTACAGATCTTTTTATGATTACTGAATGCACATTGCTGCCCTGAAGGCATTTCTCAAATAAATCTCCTGTCCTCAATCTTGCAATAAAATCCCAGTAAGTAGATGTGTATTTTTTTCATATCCCAATATATTTAAATATGCATTGAAATTGATTGAAAGATTTAATTTATATGTGAAAAGTGATATATTTAAATACTACATTTTATGCTCCTTATCACTTTGAAACTGAGCAACTTGGACAGCTAAGATGAGATTTATGAGAAGCATGATGATTGCAATACAGCCCTACACTCTTAAAATTTATGTTTCTAAAATGACACTTCACTGGGTTAGGTGGTTTAGTGTCAAACCATTGCTTGAGAAAAAAATAAATAAATAATTATGGGATGAGTCTTAGCGTATGAAATTGGTTCCCTGGGCTCTGAAAATGTTCCTAATATGTGGACACAACAGAAATCTTTAATGTATTTTAGGCTGCCTAACAGGATACTGACAGATCAAGAAAAGTGTGTTATGGTATGCAGTACGTTCTTTTAAAATTACGAACACACTGATATTTAACAAATCTGCGCTCATTTAATTCATAATTTTTATGAAACCTGCTACAAATCTAAACAAACGTTCTTCCTGGAAACTTTCTGTGAAAGGTTCTTTTGGGACCCAAAAATGGTCGTCACTCTGTAGAGCCACTCTGGCACCTTTAGTTTTAAGGATGTACTGTGGGAGTTGCTCTACTTTAATAAAGTAAATTTGAAATGAACAGTCGATGCCTCTTGAACATGCGTATATTGGTAGAGTTAATTGTGAATGGCACTGTATAAAAGGCTAAATGAGTACACATCCATCCATCCATGCATCCATTATCCAACCCGGTATAGCCTAACACAGGGGCACGGGGGTCTGCTGGAGCACTTTTTATTAAATAGCATTGTGGCAGTCCTCATAATACAACACACTAAACAGAATGCCAAGGAATATAATATTTGTACAGAGATGCATGTCTCTTTTGAGTTTGCTGCATTGTCCATTCATCCATCCATCCATTTTCCAATCTGCTTGTCCAGTTCAGGATAACAGCGTGAATTCTTTATCAGTCAGTCAGTCATTATCCAACCCGCTATATCATAAAACAGGGTCACGGGGTTCTGCTGGAGCCAATGCCAGCCAACACAGGGTGCAAGGCAGGAACAAATCCCCGGGCAGGGCGCCAGCCTGCCGCGGGAAATTTGTAACTCCAGACTTTATTTTTCTGCACAGGCAGACATTTAATTTTTTAAAACATTTTTTCCTATATATTTTAACTGCTCTCTTTTCCTGCAGTATTCAGTTAAACAATAACTAAAATTGTCAGAACACCCTTCAGGGCTTTAATACTTTACATCAATGCAATTTTAAATACATTATTTCAAAATATCTATTTTTGGTTTAAGTGTTTTACTGAAATGTTTGAAAAAAACATGAATGCAGCTATATTAAACATATACAGAAAGCAATTAGAAGTAAATTGTTTTATTCCCCAAACCTATCAGTCATGTAGAGTCTTGGTCATTAAAACACTATTTGTTCACGCAAGAGATTTTATTCCACTTGGGCATACAAAGCGCATCGAGAGCCGTTAATTCCAACAAAGTTAAGCTATTTGTCTTTTGCAGTGATTGTAATGGGGGTTCAAGAGAAAGAAAAGTTGCAGAAGTCACTATTTTCATTACTTTGCTTCTAAATAAAACCAAATTACTCTTAAAAGCTGCTACTTAGTTTTAGCCTGCAGCTTGTGCTTAATGGATAAGTTTATGCACTTTCAGCACAACAAAAGGTTTTGGCAAAGTGGTTTTCAAAAGCTTCTCTCTATTTTTTTTTTTATTTCAGCCATTAATGATAACCATTAGGGTTAAATGTCATAGACTAACATAAACAGTAGCTACCCCTTCTTGCCAGTTCATTTGGGGGTTTCTTATTTTATCAATAAATTGGTAATAGTTGGTGCATTCTCTGTAGATCAAAATGCCCTACTAAGCTGAACCTGAAGTGTCGGTACATACAGAGCAGAATTCCTGTTTGGCTACACGTGACTGCTTACCAGTCCTTCATAAGGTAGATAACTAGTTAAGAAAGGCACTATATAATGAAAACAGAGAGGTATAAAAATAGATGTCTTCAGTTAAGTATGCTGAATCTCTATAAACCTTTAGAATGACTCAGTGTCTTTAAGTTGATACTTCATATTAAATGCTCTCTAGTTTTCCAGCGGAGAAGGTGTCAGAATTGATTTGGGTAAAAGTGATATTTTAGGTGTAACTGACTTCAAATTATTTCAGTGTAATGTAATACATTAAACCAGGTCAAATAAAAATGTTTAACTGTTCAATATTTAATAATGTTTTATCAAAGAAGGGTTTTAGGGTGACCCCATCCTAACTTTGTTCAGTAGACCCACAGATATGTCCTCCACCCTAACTCTTGCTCTCATTTCACTGTCCTCACTTGGCTGGGACTACAGTTTGATTTCACTCAGAGCTGACTGTTCTTGCAATTCCATGCCCCCCTTCACCATTGATCTCGAGACTCCAGGAGGCATCAAGGCAGAAAAAAGGCAACAAGGTGAGCAGGAGCAGGTTTAGATAACTTATTCATTCGTCTTTAATAAACGGTAAATATATTAAATGAGCCAACAGCAGAAGCAAAACAAATGGATGTGATGTCATACAACCTGAATATTTCATGGGCCCTTCTGTATTAACTGCTTTGATCCTTAACTTAATTCTGCCAGCTCTAGGAAGATTCCTGGTGCTTCCAAACTTCTTTCAGGAGCTGTTATAGACAATACTGGCTGAGACATCCAATGTGTGAGGCATTAAGTCTCTGAAGGTTACATTGCTGCAGCTCAATTATCATGGATAAGCATGGATCCTCTAGTCTTTCTTCGCCATGCTTCTCCTTCTTCCTGCTGCTAACTTTTTAAAGCTTATCAGTGCCAAGGTGAAAACCCCTAACCCTTCTCTGTCTACATGGTCATGAGGTGTGCTTGCATGAAGATAACCAATGCTTCTAGGCCTTTTCTTTTACATGTGTGTAAAGTCCAGAAAATGACCAATTTACCATTTAAAGGAAAATTCTATCCAAAAATATGTTTTAAATATTTTACTTACCACATATAGTTTGTAATGATGGCCACAATTTTTAATCTCATGTTCTCAAATAAAATGGAGGGAAAAACTTTTGTTATAATAGAAGCCAATGCTGTTCAATGGTAAATGATGGGAAAAACCTCCATGGAAAGAAGAAAAAAGTTACTCTACTTGTGTTGCATAATCAACACGTCAGTTTTTTAATTGTATGCATAACATGTACAAAATGCATGCTTTTTTGCTAAAATATTGTTAAATACACTATATACTTCCAAAATGATCATCGAATATCATAAACAGGAAACCAAAGCCTCATGGAAGTTCCTTTTCGAACAAAAGACAGGACTCTTGACCAGTGAATAAGTGGGAGAGTCAGATCTTCAGGTCTCTTCACAGATGTTCTGTGGAGTTTAAGTCTGGGCTTTGGTTGAACTACTCATGGACAGTTAAATACTTGCTCAAAAGCCACCCCATTGTTGCCTTGGCTGTATGCTTCAGACTATTGTGCTGTTAGCCGAACAGTTTGTCCAGTCTGAGGTCACGTGCAGTCTGCAGCAGATTTTCTTCATGGACCTTACCTTAATTCTGCCAATGCTAGGAAGAGTCATGGTGCTTCCAAACTTCTTATATTTCACAAATACTGAAGGCCTGTAAAGCTTTGGTTTTATACCCTTGCCTTGATTGATATGTCACCACAATTGTATTGTGAAAGAAGGGCTATGGTCTGGGAGGTGTCTATCCAAACAGAGTGTCAGAAGATCCTTTGCTGTTATGGGAGAACCTGTTGCAAAGATGACCATCATAGCAGCTCCACATCAATCAGGTGTTTATGGTAGAGTGTTTAGATGGAAAATGCTCTTGAGTGAAAGGCATATGATATTATAAAGGAGTCTGAGAACATGAGAGGGGAAAAAAGTTTCTCTGTTCTGATGAGAGAAAAATTGAACTCTTTGGGCAGAACACCATTGAACATCAGAGACCTGAAGTTGGCAGTAACAGCTTCTTCCTATTAAATCTAATGGAGCTTGAGAATGGGATAAACTGTCCAAATCCAGTGTGCAAAGCTGGAAGTCCTTATAAAGGGGCTTCTGCAAAGTACCAAACAGTCTAAAAACTTATGTAAATGACAGATTTCAGTTTTTGATTTTTAATAAATTTGCAAACCTTTCCGAGAACAAGTTTTCACTTTGTCATTGTGAGTTATTGAGTGTAGATTGATGGGCAAAAATATCAAACTTATTAATATAAAATTCAATCTACAACAGTATAAAGTGTGCAGAAATAGAATGGGTCTGAATACTTTCTCAATCCACTGTAAATGATTATTCTACAGTAATGGGAAAGGTTATCTACTTGGAATTCATCATGCAACATACCCATAATATATTCTAGTACATTCTTTAAAATACAATTTAATGAAGATTCAGGATTATGCTTATTGAATTAGCTAATGGTCCACTCATTAATACATTTACTTTTAATCCCAATTTTCGCATAAGCACGGCTGCATAACCGAAAGCCCATCTGGATCAATTCAATCACAAGACACACTGAAATTCAACCATGGCAAGATAATTAAGACTGATCAGTAAATCTGTGAATTTGTCTTTGAGACCAAGTGCAACAAAGAATCAGAGGAATACACCTTTCTGGTGCCACATTGAAGGTACCAGCCTGGAACCGATCCTGGCACCCAACTCTTATGCCATCGAAGGTCCTTACTATGCAGATTTAATTTATATTACATTCTATGACCATAACCTGCATCCAGGACTGCAAGCATGTCCTCCAAGGAAAAACATGGGGGTGGGTGGCAGGATTGGCACTCCAGCCACTGTAAAAAAACTCACATTGTTCCAATTCATTCAAACTGGTGGAGTGCTGAGGTGTCACCCGTTACACAGCTGCGCTTGGGACCTAATTTGGGATCCTGAGGTGGTTCGTCATGTGGTAGGTGCAGAAGTATGCTGTATCAGTGCATGCTCCCAACCTGTCCTCTCTCCACAAAGATTGGATGAGTAATAATCAATCTTCATGTGATTTTGATTTTCATTAGGGATATGTTACAGGGTATTGAGCAGAGAATGAGAATTTCCCTATTGGACCGTGTGAATGTCATTAAGTAGGCATCAGTGCTGGATGAGATTGGAATTCACTCAGCACCTCCATGTAGTCGGTCACTCAAATACACTTACAGAGTTCCAATTAAGAATCCACAAAGCTACCAATGGGACTGGCAGAACCATCTATGGCATCTCCTGCTTAAGAACTTGGCTCCTTTTTCAGTGATAATGCCTGTATGCTTTTTTTTCCTTTTTACTTTTCCTTTTTCATGTTCTAATCTTGCCTTAGTTGTACAAGCCATCTTCATTTTTTTCCTTTTGAGATTTTTGTGTAAAAACAGAAAACAGGCCCAGATGGGTATGTAATCTATGATGTAGCTACTCTGTTCTTAAGTGCATCATTATCATTAGCATAATAAGAAATGAATGCACTATGCTTGACTTTAATCCCTGCTTCTGCTTTTTTTTTGTTTATTTATACACAACATATTTTATCCTGAAATTACACAGCTCATCGCTGTGCATGTCCTGGGAGAACAGCTGACTGACAAGGAAATTTTTACAAAGTGGCTCATTCAGCACAGTTAACTCTTCCTTCCTTTGTTTTCTTATTAGCTCTGCATTTAGCACAAGTATATGAAATTGTCTGCAAATGTGAAAGACACTCGGGCGGTGCTGTATTTAACACTACAGTTTGTGGTCTGAATACCAATCTGGCCACTGTCTTGGCAAGGTTTGCTCATTTTTCCTATGTCAACATGTTGTTTTCCTCCCGTACCCAAGAACGTGCTTGACAGGTTAACTGATGTCTCTAAACTGGCCCTATCTCAGTATGTGCACAACTGTACCTTAAAGTGGACTGGCACCCATACCAGGTGCTTTCTTTTTTGTGCCTGGTGCTGCTGGGATAAGTTTTGGCATATGCAGTCCTGAACTAGATGAGTAGAAGGTATTCAGTAGATATAACAAACAATTGGATATATTCAAACAAACTGAACACTTTATCTTGGTAAACAGAATTCCAAATACGGAAGTCCAACTTTAATATTTCACTATAAAATGTGTATATTTGCACATTTTTGTAAAGTAAGGCTTGATCAAATACTCAATAATTTCAAGAGAGAGCCATATATTTGATAACCACAAGAAGCCTGACTTGGGGGCATGGTGTTGTAGTGCTTAGCATGTTGGTCTCTGTGGACGTTGTATGTACTCACTCTGTGTACGTGACTTTTTCTCTGGGTAGTTTAGGTTTACTTTTCACATTACAGTAGCAAGCATATTAGATTATCATTAAGAAAGTAATGGGGGGCAAGTTCAAGTTGTGGATGACCACCATGGACACTAAGTGTCATGCAAACAGGTCCACAATCAAGTGGTGCCCGTCAAGGAAGCTCTATTCTCATTCAGCACATGTTCAAGAATGACTGCCAACTTCTGGTATGAAAATCTCATAAATAACCTTTGGGATGGAAGGGGTGGGATGACCGAGCGACGTCAGATGTCCTCTCATGCCTCTTCATCAGGTTTGAGGAAGAAAGACTAGAAAGAGTTAACTTTGGGTGGGGGTTGTTTGTACCTTGAGAGAGCTTTGAAGTTTCTACTGATGTGCCCGTTTTTGACATCAGCCATTCAGTTCTGGTCCAGTATAATAGAACTAGTGGTAACAGCATGTCTTCTCATCCATGGAAATAATAGCACATATGGATGAAAGTGCAAAAGAAATTAGAATGAATGAAGAATTATGAGGAAAGATTAAAACAGCTAGGCCTTTTCAGTTTAAGCAAAAGTAGATTAAGAGGTGACATGATTGAAGCGTTCAAAAATATGAAAGAAATTGGTACAGTGGATTGAGACAGTTACTATAAAATAAGCTTAACAAGGACATGGAGATACAGTTGTAAGGGTAAATTTTACTCAAACGTTAGAAAGCTTTTCTTTACACAGAAAACCATAGGCACATAGAATCAGTTACCAAGTAGTGTGGTAGATAGTAGGGCTTTAGGGACCTTCAAAACTCGACTTGAAGCTAGTTTGGAGGAATTAAGTAGATAGGATTGGCAGGCTTTGTTGGGCTGAATGGACTATTCTCATCCAAATCTTTAAAATGAATTATTTGTTTTTATAGTTTTCCTTTGCTGGAATGTTATTTAATCTTTTATTTCACTAGTTGAATTTTGTTGGTATCGTTTAGTGGATTTTGCAGAATGTTTGTCCACTTTTTAGATGACAGAAAATGGCATAGTGCACTCCTGCAATCAATTCTACCAGGCTGTTAAAGATGGAACAAAGAACATTTGATATGCTCCTAAACTGACGTGCAACTGACATCCTAATTAAGCAGCAGCCCTTTAACACAAACTAAAACGACACTGATAACAACTGAAAACAAACCAGAAAAACTTCAGCCACTCATTCTTCATTCATTCATTTTCCACTGCTTATCCGAAGCCATGTTACAGGGGCAACAGTCTTAGCAGTGAGGCCCAAATATTCTTTTCCCCATCCACACTTGCCAACTCATAGTGTGGGATCCCAATCCATTCACAGATCAACTTGCGATATAATCCTGGTAGCGAGCTCTGGGTCTTCACCAGGGTCTCATCCCAGCTGATCATGCCCATAAAACATCCACAGGGGATGTTCAGGAGGGATCTGTATCAGATGTCAAAACCACCTCAATTGGCTCCTCTTGATGTGGAGGGTCAGAGGCCCTACTCCAAGCTTCTCCCAGATGTCTGTACTTTTCATCCTATCTTGAGGGAAGAGCCCAGTAACCCTGCAAAGAAAGCTCATTTCGAACACTTGCACTTTCAATCTCATTCTTCCAGTCATTACCCAAAGTTCATGGCCACAGGTGAAGGTACAGACATAGATTGACTGGTAAATTGAAAGCTTCTCCTTCTCACTCAGTTCCTTCTTCACCACTACAGATCAACATAGTGACCATATTACTAAGCTCGGCATCCCAATTCTTATGTCAAACTCAGCTACCCTTTTCCCCCTCACTCAAGAACAAGACTCCAATGTATTTAAACTCCTCCATTTGAGGCAGTACCTCACCTCCTACTTGGAGAGGACAGTTCACCTTTTTCCTACTACGGACTGTGGTCTCAGATTTGAAGATGCTGATCCTCATCCCTGACACTTCAGTCTTGGTTGCAAATTGTCCCAATGCATGCTGGAGTTCCTAGCCCGATGAAGCCAGCTGGACCACTTAATCTGTAAAAATCAGCACTCGTACTGTCATACCAATCACTGATGTATTGTGTTTGAAAAACACGTCATTGAAAAGCAGTGCAAAAGTCAAAAATAAGAGAAGCAAGAGATTACACATTATAGACATTTGTGCCTTAAATAGGAAATACCATCAAGTCAGAGCAATGGAAAACAGAGCACAGCTTAATTAGTTAGAAAGGCTGGAATGTGTGAGATGTGTGAACTGTTGCCTAGCAACAATAGGCAGTTTCCTGATAACAGGGTGTGGCTACGATAAACTCAACATTAGTTAATGAAAATGTCATGAGGCATTACAAGCATAAAAATGAAGCAAGTGTGAACTTGGCCCCGGACACAGACAGACGGCCATCGTTGGCTCCACCACACACCGTTTATTACACAAATATATACAATTATTACGTGCACTCACAAACCCCAGTGCCTCCAGCACCGATTCCCCCAATGTCCAGGCCACACAGTCCTGTGCCTCTCTTTCTCCTGGCCGCCTCCAGTCCTCACTCCAGCTCCGTCCACTTCCACCCGACTTCCACTGATGACTGGAGGGAGGCGGCCCCTCTTATAGGAACCCGGATGGGCTCCAGCTGCTTCCCGGCAATTAGTCTTGGCCACACCCCTGTGTGGCAGAAGTGCCGGCTGTGCACCCGGAAGCCGTCCGGGTGTCCCTTGTCGTCTTCCCCCCGGCACTTCCTGGTGTGGCGGAAGTGCCGGGCTCCCGGGATGATAAGGCACTGGGGTGCCGCCTGGCGGTGGCCACGGGTCCCTACAGGGCTGGGCTTCCAAGCCCCCTACCCGAGGCCTCCTGCATAACCAGGACGGACGCCCCCTCGCGGTCTGGAGGAGGCACAAGCCCTCCTATCGTCCTCCTGGGCGTCCCGGCCAGGCTCCAGCCCTGGCCGGGGACCACACAAGTTAACAGTTAAGAGAGGTGGAGGAGATGTTTGCAGGTAGGAAAAGACTTTCTTTTAATGAACCTACAAGATCACAGGTTGGAAAAACAGTTAAGATATTACTGTCTATTACACAAACATGCTATAAGTAGCAGTCCTCCTTGGATTCTGCTGTGACTCCCCACAACTCTGATATTGGATTAAGTAGGTTTTGTTAAATGGCTTTATTAACATCTGTATTAGGGAATCCATTCCCGGACGTGTTTATCCATTCCCGGGAATTCAGGAATTGCGCATGTCATTCTCGGGAATCCCGGGCTCCCGGGGGTGACACAGTGCACGGGCATCTCACATATGAATGATTTTAGAATGACGACACTTATTTTTAATAAAACTACTGCAATATGTTGACACCAATAAAAGACTAAAGACTTATCTACAAGCAGTTCATGCTGTCATATAGGTACATGTATCTAGTTCAGGGGTGTCCACACTTTTTCAGCTTGAGAGCTACTTTTAAAATGACCAGGTCGAAATGATCTACCTACATTAAAAATGCCATATTATATATATATATATATATATATATATACATATAAAATATATATATTGCATCGAGTACGCGACACGTGTTTTGCCCTTTACGTTGCGCCATGGCGTGTGGTTCGTTTATTTGACAGCATGTAGATCAGTGTAATTACATTCATGGCATTCATAGTCTGAATCACATTCTGATTGTATGGGTGGTTACCTACCAGGTAGCACTTGTGTCGGCAAACATCCGCCACGGTGCCCTCTTTAGTTGCAATAAGCAGATCATAAAATGTTGCAAAGTTTTACTGTCAAATAATGCAAAGAGTACGCGACACGTGTTTCACCCTAATTCTGGGCTCATCAGGCGTACACACTCACTGCACGTCAGCATCAGAGGTGAAGCCACGGCGTGTGGTTCGTTTATTTGACAGCATGTAGATCGGTGTAATTACATTCATGGCATTCGTAGTCTCAATCACAATCTGATTGTATGGGTGCATGTGGGATGACCAGTATGTTAGAACGACAGAGATCTCAGACTGGCCGCCCTGTATGTCAATCAAGTGGCAAATGCCATAGGGAGGATATACTGTATGATAGACTAACGTTTAAAAATTTTTTTTTTTTTAATGCAACGCAATCTACCTGATCAGATACTGATACACTTGTTCTAAACAATGCCCGCGCTTGCCGTTGCTCTGAAACACCGCCATTTCAGCTTTTATTGATGCATCCAGTTTCTTGTCATCATTCTGTGATGTCAAGTTTCTTGGCACAGATAATGCGGATGCAACAGACTGACGCATTGCAATTTCAAGTTGCTGTTCAAAGCTGTTGTCTGACAGACGTCAATGAAGTCTGCCCCGTCCCGGCATTCACGAGCTGCCGAGTGCAGACTCCTCCCAGTCCACTGCACTCAGTCTTAGTTGGAGCCAGGAGAATGATGATTGCTGCCTGTTAACTAAATTAATCTGCAAAACACTACACCGTGGGCCAAAAAACCGTGCCACTTAATTATTTTCAAGTATAACTCTGTTATTTCTTGATCGATTTTTACACTTTTACATGCTATATATGCAAGCTTGGCCATTCCCGGTTTCCCGGGAATTACAGTAGTTTTACAGACCATTTTGTTTGAAAGAGTAAACGTGTTAATGCAATGTTAACGTATTAATGCAATGATGTATTTGGTGTTGATTGATGACCCTCTGTCTTTTACTGACCCTTTTGCAACTTCCTCTCTGTCTTGCAGATTTATGCTACACAACACCTTCAAGATTAGACCGTATCTGAAGTATGCCACACAGCTCCTGGTCTAGGCTTTGGTCTTGTCATGTCTGGACTACTGAAAGTCTCTGCTGGCAGGAGTACCAGCAAGTGTCACTAAACTGCTGGAGATGATTCAAAATGCTGCAGAACTTCTGGTGTTCAAACAGCTGAGGCAGGTACATGTCACTCTTTTTTTAAAGGACACTACTTTGGCACCCTGTAGAAACAAGTTGAAATTGTTGATGTTTGCCTATAGAGTAGTCCATGGGTCAGCACCATATGGTAACAGTTGTTGATCCTGTACTTCTTCTTGCCCACTCAGTTTTGATGAAATTTGTCTGCTGATGCCACTCCTGCTTGGCATCAAATCTAAATCCGGACTCTCTTCCTGTGTGTCTTATAACTGGTGGAATGAGCTGTCCACCTCCATTTGAGATTCTTATTTCTTCAATGAAGTGTTTGAAGACTCTCTTGTTTGGTGAATTTCTGTCTATTAGCTTTTAGGTTTTGTAACTAAGAAATTGTAACTTGCTTGCATTTTGTTCTGAGCTCTTCACTTATAGTGATCAATTTTATAACACTTTCCTGTCATACTTGTTCCCAAACAGTCCCCTAGACTGATGTTCACTTGATTATGTTGACCTTTTTTGTAAGTCACTTTGGATAAAAGCATTGGCTAAGGAAATAAATGTCAATGTATTAAAATTCTCTGAATTATAAGGTGTAAACAAGACAACGAAACAATTATAAAGATTTGGGGAGTTGACTACCAGCACACAACGGTACAGAGTAGTCATAGATCGAGTGATGTGGTGAGTGCTGGGTTAATTTTTGTACTTTCTTGGCAGGAAGAGGTGGGATAGGATGGGAAGTGAGGCCAGTAGAGGAGCGTGGTCTGGAACCAGAAGGAGGTGGAGTTTTAAGCAGTCTGCCCTTTGGAAGGTCTAGGAAAGAGGTTGTGATAAGGGCTATATATGTGCCCGACCCGACACAGACTGACAACGGAGGCACGTTAAAATAAACCAAAAAGTATTTTATTTTCTTCTTTAGCAGGGGACCACGTCTTCCCCGTGTCCCTCAGCCACAACACAGTCCCGTAAAAGCACACCCAAAATCACAAACACTAAATAAACTCTTAAGTCCTTCACTCCTCGTTGGCAGCTTTGTCTCCATCCTAACCAACTCTGGCTTGTCTAATGGAGTAAGGCGGCCCCTTTTTTAGTGCCTAGAATGTGCTCCTGGTGCTTCCTGATAGTCTTCCGATAGCACTTCCTGGAGTGGCGGAAATGCCGTATGAGCACCCGGAAGCACTCCGGGTGTACCTGGAATTACTCCCAGCAGCACTTCTGGAAGTGCTGTATTCCAGGCCTCCTTAATCATCCGGGCGCCCCCTGGCGCTGGCCACGGGCCCCACCAGGGATGAGATTCCCAGCTCTGTTCCTGTGACCCCCCTGCAGACCAGGGCAGCTGCCCTCTTGTGGCCCAGGGGAGGTATTGATGCCCTTGTGGTCCGTCCAGGTGTCCCCGCTGGGTAGGATCCCCAGCTGTCTGCCACAAGGGATAAAGGTCATTAGTGCTGTAAGAGCCAATCTTAGAAAGTTAAAGTTTTGAGTTAAACTCATTTTAATGTTTGCTTAATTTGAATAGAATATAAATTTCTTTCATAGTCATAGCTTATGGTATAGTCTTTTCCCCCTATAAGTTAGTAAGAGACAGAACCTTCTTGCTATAACTGAGAAACAGTGTGATAATAAGCTTAGTTGTAGTAAGAACAGGTCCCAGTAAAAAGGGTCTTGAAAGACCCATTTTCTACTCAGAGATGGGATAAGCATACAATTTTCTGACCGCTTTGAAATGGTTCAGAAATGTTAAGTAAATGGTAACGATTTGAGATGTAACAAGATTAAGCTTAGAACTGAACTTTTCTTAACATCAATTTTTCTTTTTTTGCTATTTTAATTTTCTTTTTTGTGTTAACTGTTTAATTTGAAACTTAACTAAACTTTTAAAAACGAAAATATTTTGTCTGTGAAATCATTTCTGCGCGTCAGGCTTTTGTTGAATCCCATTTTTTTGAGTTGAAGCTTCTGAACTTTGGTAATTTTGGGAAAATGCAGCTACAAGTGCTGTGCATCAACCCCAATCTCTGTTTCTTATCCTTAGCTAAGCCCTTAGACTGCCTCCCATGCGCACGTGTGTTACAAAGGGTTACTAAAAAAATAAAAGTCTGCCACAGAATAGGTAAATTTAGGAAACACAAAATGGTAGTATTCATTAATATTTTTCAACATCATCTCTAAACAAAAAGGCACTTTTTTGCTAATGCACAATTATCTATATATATAAAATTCTTTTCACGTTTGAAACGGAAATTACGTATGACCACGCGATATGGAAATTATGTATTACGTAGTGCGCCCTGCGTCACCCTCTCCCAGCTCTCCTCTCTGGACTCCAGCGCTGAGAGACAACAAACTGCCACATTGTATCTTTTTTTTTAAATTCCCAGTACTTGATAGTAGAAAAGATGAAGAAAAAAGCTTTGCATCTTTACACTTTTTAACTGTGCCGAGCTGTAAACCGCCTTCAGCGGCGACGGGTCGTAATAACAAAGTGGACGCTGGGAGGCGCGGTTTAAATTTGAATCACATGGGGTGTGTTGTTCAGACAGCAATGTGAAATTAAAACCTTTAAGCCATCCACCTGTACCATTGTTGTCTCTTATTTCTGGCGCAAATCCACATTCAACTCATTTTCTACAGAACATTACGAAACACAATTCGTGTTTTCAGATGACATCATTTGGCAGCACGACTCCTACAGAACAGTCTAGGTTTATGCCGCCATTGAAAATACCGGGGCAAATCCCCCCAAAAAATTTATTGGGGAACTTCAGGAACCGTCAACATCGACAAAAAGAGTCAGGTTACATAGAGAAAGTGAGAGAAGGCTCGATGATCAACATATATGACAATCACAATTGGGGGCCTCACAAACACCCGAACAATGTGCTGAACAGAATCGGATTTGACGGATGCAGTCTTCACAGGCTACCACGTCACACAGGCGTCAGTTGCCTGATGTGAGCCACAAATTCCTCCAGATTCTGCATTTTATTTTTTTCCCTTCAGCTCAGTGAGCAAAGCCACTGGGTAATCTGCTAGTCTTTTTATATGATCTCTTTCCAGGATATTCCTTCTGTATTATGAAACTTATTCTTAAATTGTTACATGTATTTTCTTAACTAGGAAGAGTGTGTTCTTAATTTTTTAGGGAGCATTCACAACCACTTGACTTTCAAAAACGATGGCATCTAGCACATGAAAAATTGATGCATGATTACTGGCAGCTGCAAAGCTGGAAGTTGCCCTTTCAATCTAGTGTAATAATAATCATGGATGATTTAGTCAAAGGCACTATATAAGAATGTAAAAAAAGAAGTGAAAATTAATATCAAGAAACAAAACAAGGAAAACATCCATAATTTGCAAAAAATAATAAGAAGAAGACAATCTTGACATGCTGCTGTAAAAAAGAAGAAACTCGTTGTTCGTGCTCAGGATGCTGGAAGACATCCCATTTGAACTGTCACACTATTTCTTATGTCAGCGTCTTTTTTTTATATACAGATTGGTGTCAAAACTTAAAGAAGGAAATGGCATGTGGTGGTGGTGTGAGAAGAATCAAGATGTGCTCCTTCTAGAGTCTAGCTCCATCTTACAATCAAGACAGCAAAAGAACAGATGTGCTTCTCCTGATAGGTGCACATATGTACATTTTTGTATATATTGCAAAGGTTTTCTGTACTTTTATTTAAATATTATATTTTTGTTCATTTTGCACTTTTTCTCATACCGCAATTGTAATTATTGTATAGCATGTTGAGTTCATAATTGGATGTGTGCTTAATCAGAATAAATTGAAATTGAATTGAGTTGAAATTGATTTTCCAGCATTGGCAAAATTGTCTCAATCCACTGGGAGAAAAATGGTTAGCATTCTTTTTATTTGGTTGTTTATCTCTTTGAAGATTTTGTATTGTTAGTTCCGGTCTCTGATTCAGTCTCCCACTGATTCACTTAAGCCACATGTACTTCAACTATTAAAAAAAAAGTATTTGTATACTGTTGTAGTTTAATGCTCGTGACATTACTTAGGATGGTGCTGGAAAGGTATTATAAAAACAATACATTCTTTGTTTATTGAGTTATTACCATATGTCATCTATAATAAAAGCAATGTGTGTTTTTTCTGGAATATACTGAATTTGGCACTGTACTTATTGCTCTTTTTGATCATATGATGCAAGTCGCATTCCTTTAAACAACATGTGTTTCCCTAACCTCAACTTTATATTTAAACTGTTGTCTTTTCACTCATAAGGTATGGAAACAAAAGTGTGCTTACTGACTGTGCTGGGCTATAAGGGTATGGAAGGCATACTGACATGAATACACATTTTGGTGGGGGACCGTTTGGTCTAGAAGTTAACTGTGAAGTACCCGTGCAAAGCTTCAATATGAGAATATGACTGAGAAGTTGTTAAGCACTTGCACTTAGGAGCATCTCCAGGGCTCTCACAAGGTAAGCAATGCTACTCCAAGTCGAGAGAGGGTGCTGTTGCTTAAACAATTTCCTTTTTCATCCACAGTACTGGAGGACATCGGCCGGAAGACATGTGACCTCACTTCCGTAACAGTCCAGGAAGACTCTCCCGCTCTGGAAATACCCTGTATAACCAATATAGCCCCAAGATGTGGATGTTTAATTCAAACCTGTGACTTCCAGAATTGGAGCTCCAATTTACTAACATTCCATTTTGAAAAGTTTTTATTTTGTGGCAAACACCATTGATACTGAACTTTGTGCTCTTTTCTTTATTTCACACCATTACACTGGGTGTACGAAGGTGGCACCCCATGCTGTACATTCTCATTTTGTTGGACGATATTATCATAAAATGCTTTACTGACAATTGGTGATCAGCAAAATTACAGATGAGTTTTTGCTTCAAATTGACACAAAACTCTGACCTCCTCATGGATTTTTCTGGAAGGGGTCTTACTTTTTTATGTGAAAACCAAGGAGAATTGCTCCCTAATGCCTAGTTCACACTTATCATCTATCTGCATTTTGTCCGCACAACTGAATAACTCAGGCAATACTCAACTAACCAAACAATCCATTATGTTCTATGGTTTTCTTTTTTATCTAAATAGAGGAGTGAAGTGCATTTTTTAAATGCTGCACTATTTCTTCATGATCCTACACCAAAACACACCATCGTTTTCTCTAAAACAAAATTAACTATACTAGACTCCTTTCTTTTTCTTGACTGGGGCAGATGAAACCAAGAATATGTGCAGTTTAAGTGCGGTGGAGAGACATATCAAGCGATGTTTGTGTTTCCAATGATTCTTAAGGGTTGTGGACACCAAGTTTGTCAACATTATTGGCAAACCGGGCATTGTACTACCAGAACAACCACAGAACACATCCCCCAGTTCTACGCATGACAAGGAATTAATCCAGTATTTTTTTTTTTGTTATTTGAGAGCTATATTTAGGCAGATGAATGCAGAATTAGTGTATGAAAACAATCCGAGGCAGGAACTCAACACTTTTCTTTCCATGTCAATGACAAGAATTTTGCTCATTGTAAAACATCATTGTTTTGTGAAAATGTTTCTGAAGCAAAACTCTGTTTCAATACAAATTTAATTTTATGTGTCTCATTGACTCATCACTACTGATTATGCAAGTGCAGTTGTTCCTATGCACTTGTAGAAATACCCTGTTACAAAATACAGAAGGATGTGAAGTGGATTGGAAATCGAGTAAGTAGATTAACAAATTATGTCTACTTTAAAAATAGGAAAGCATGTTTTGGAAAGCAGTAAAGTGCAGGGAAAAACAAGCTGGACTCCAAAACAAAACAAAACATTTCAGATTCAAGTCCCATAGCTGGTCCAATGGTCATTTCAGCAATTTCCATTTAAACTGATTGACTGACTGACTATTTCAGCACAATATGTGCATTTGGTTTTAAACTTTGGTAATGTTTTGGAAAGACTTTCCAAAAGAAAGATGACATATACTATAGTTGACTGAAAAACAGGAAAATATTAGGCCTACTTTTTAACTGATAGCCAAGAAACAGGGAATGCAAATGCAATGCCAGACCTTAGATTTTTGGGAATCTATCTGGAAACATCTTGGATCTCTTGCATGATAAGGATTAACTTAAATGCAGAATTTTCACTGAGGGAAATGTACAATGTTCCCCCTGTGTTCATGTGGGTTCCCTCCAGGTTAGTTGCAGGTTAATTAGATTGGTGATGCTAACTTGGGTTGTGTGTGTTTGGTCTGCAGTGGACTGGAGCCTTGTTCTGGGATTGTTCCTACCTTGTGTGTGATGTGACATCTGGGATAGACTCCTGCTTCCCCACGATCCCTCTCAGGATAAATGAGTTTGGATGAGTGATGGATATGAAGTACTGGATACTTTTAGGATGGAGAAATTAAGTTTTTTGTGGTTGACTGAATATACCATGCCTATTAAGTGAGAGAGGAACTGCAGCTAAGTAGTAGAGACCTCATGGAGGTCTAAATTATACTCTGGATAATGACTTAATACTTTAAGGTTAAATATAACATTGAATTTTTCATACTCCATACAATTAGAATGGATGCTACATCGCTAATTCACCATTAATACCACACTTGTCAGGCATGTAATACTGTATTTATAGGAATGTTTCTTATTATTTATATCACCAAGCAGGTAATTAAAAAATAAACACATAAAAATCTATGAAATCTATGTGCTTCTTATTTATTTTTTGTTGTTCCTGCCTCACACCCATAGCAAAAAGGAGAATAAAGACACCAAAAAGTATAAGCCACCATCTTAGCATGCCTAAAGCCGCTGAGGACGCTCACCCTAGGCAGCCTATCCACCAACTTAAAAAGTAGGCTTTCAGCCTGTACTGTCCTAAAGGTGAGGCTAAGGATTTTAAATTACAAATTATCTAAAAATCCCCAGGCTAGGAAGAGAGAAAGTGTTGAACAATTTCTGGATCAGGATAAACAAAAACAACGATCTTTCATAATTAAATATTAAGGAATTCTAAAATAGTTAAATGAACAAAGCACAGAAGGAAGAAAAGCAAAAATTTAATTAATAACACAATATGCCAAATTACATTGAAATAATGGAATGATTAAATAAACAGAGAGAAAATGAAAACAGGGCATGGTTTATCTGTAACCTAATGAGGAAAATTAAAAGACAGACCTATGTGAGTTTTCTTCACCTCGACTCTGCGTTGTAAGTAAGGGCATCTGCCATTGCCTACAACTCATGCCCTAATGGAAAGAAATGCTACAGTGCTGAATAAGAGAAAAGCTTAGCTACCTTAAACAAACAGAAGAGCATAAAAACAAAATATGCTAAAAATATGGAGAAAAATTATGTGAGGAAAACATTGGCACAGATGGAAAAAGTGCTTCAACATATTAAACAATCAAAAATTAATGATGTAACAGCTGTCTTGAATCCCTGAGAATAACGCAAGATCACTAACAAACAAAACAAACAGAAAAAACATGTAAAATGCAAAAATTAAGAATGATCAACTAGCAATAGAATCTGACAAATATGAAATAAATATCCTTCTTTGGTCATCAAAGAAGTGACAGTGATAAATAGACAAATAAAGAAATAGAAATTAGTTTTAAAAGCCCTGAAAAGTCCAATCCCTTGCCTGAAAAAGGAAAAAAAATACAAAAGGTTTTAAGGTCGAATCCTGAATGGTTTGCTTTCCTCAATTCCTCAACATAACTTATTTTAAGCAGGTTCTCACTTCTAGCTATCTCATTAAATATTAAAAAAAAACTGGGATAAGAAAAAGAAGTGTAAGCTCAAAAAGCAATATATTCTCCAAAAAAAATGCAAGAACGGAAAATGACATACAAACTGCAAAGGTTCAGATTGAAAATGTACGTGGAACTTTCAGCAAATTGAATTGAAAAATGCAGAATCTGGCTATTTCCAAAATGATCACATGACCTGGGGCCTCATGCATAACGCCGTGAGAAGAATTCACACTATAACATGGCATACAGACAAAAGCAGAAATGTACGTGCGCACAAAAAAATCCAGATGCATAAATCTGTGTGAACGCCAGCTTCCACGTTCTTCCGCTAAATAAATCCCGGTCAGCGTGAAAAGTAAAGTACGTGCACGCGCCTGCTGTCCCGCCCCGTCTCCTCCCAGAATTACACCTCTTTGAATATGCAAATCAATATAAATAGCCCTTAAACTCAGCATTCTGTGAAAAGGCAATGGCAAAAGGACGGGGGAATATAGAAGAATTTCAGCGAATACCAAGTAGAGGCAAAGAAAAACATACTAATTGTTGGTTTAAACAGTGGTATATTCAACAAAAGAAAGCTGATCGAGTGACATATAGAGTTGGAGAAACGCAAAAGCTCAAGTTCACAAAGTCGCACAGTGCCCGAAATAAAAAAGAAGTTGTCAGATATCAAAGTCGCCGTGAAAAGGTGAGTCGTAGTTCACCGTCTGAGTGTCATATGAAAGCTTATTAGGGTACAGAGAAAAAAAAAATACGCACACAGTGGGAAAAAAGCACAAAATGTCAACTTTAATCTCGAAATTTCTACTTTAATCACATAGTAAATTTTGTCATTAAAGTAGAACATCATACAATTCATCTTAAAATCATTTCATTTACTTGTTTCTCAAATCCCATCATAACTAAAGTAGCACGTTAAATGCTTTGTTTTTTATTTGATCTTCTATGTCCTCTATGTGTGTGAATCACTACCTGCTTCTTAAACAGACTTTCTCTTCCTCCGACAGGACACAGAATCCATTACATTCGTGATATTACAGCTCTCTTACAGCTCTCTGAATAATTAAAATACTGAGATGTATACGTGATATCATTTTCATGATGATAGGAGTTAAATCATGTTATTACACATGGGAACACGGTGGCACAGTGATTGTTCATGCCTCATGCAAGATGCTTGCTGCGCCGTGCGCGACCTTTAATGAAATAATTTATTGCGGCAGTACTGTCTCTTTCAAACGTACTAACCCTCAATTCCTGCCCTTCCTTTTCTTTCTCCAAGTAACCAATCGCCACACAATCAGCTCTGTAATGGACGTTAAGCCATCCGTAAGCTTAGAACGCCGATTCTTCAAAACTTTTCAGGAATATTGAAATATCTTCGTAGTACACGTTTAATTATTCTATCCATCTATCCTTCCAGTGTCGCGCCAGCTTCAGCAAGAATACAGCACGAGGCAAGAATAATCCGTGAACGGAGCGCCAGCTCCTTGCTAGCGCTGCAGCACCGTGTCGTCACATGTTTAATTATTAACAATATAGATTATTTAAATGAAGTTAAAGTTTTATCTGTATAATATAATAAACATATTTTGCTGCATTTAATCTTAAAAATGATATCATCATCATATGTAAATACTCGCTTTATAAAGTGGCTCAGGTTGTGCAATATTATAACTATCGCAAGTGAGGTAATTGTACTTATAAGTACAAAGTGTTCTACAAGGAGCAATTGATGGACTGATTGAGTGTATTTATAGTTGTTGGGATGAAACTGTTTCTGAACCGCGTGGAAAGGCTTTGAAGCGTTTGCCATATAAGAGCATTTCAAATAGACAGCATGGCTGAGGCAGATGATGCTGTATACTAATAATTCTCTTTCCAGTCAGCTGCTGTAGAGCTGTGATTCCCCATTTAGATGCAGTGATATAAATACACCGAGTGGTGCTGTGAGAGTAATATGGAAAAAGATAATCCGCTGTGGCAAACCCTAACGGGAACAGCTGAAAGTAGATGAAGAAAAAGGTGCAGTGAGAGTAACAATGCTAAAGCAGCTATTGTATTTAGAATAGTTTGACCATTCTGTTTACCATTATATTGTTAAAGGTTAATTACAATCAGATGCATTAAACTAATAAACAATATGCGGTTAATTTCAGTGTATTTATAAAGCCGCTTCAGGGATGTGGATCTAAAAAAGAAAGGGAAACCACACTGGAACAGTAGCACTGCTTTGACGCTGGGTGCCGGCAGTTTGCAAAACCGAGCGAAGAACTTGCGTATGCCAGGGTTGAAGCTACTGTGAAAATGTGTGTGGCTTTGCGCCAAGTTTAGGTTTTATAGATCGCGATTTGAACGTGGAAACATTTGTACGCAACATTTTTGTGCGCACGCACCATTTATACATGAGGCCCCTGATGATCCTTGTGTTACTCTCGTCGGAGTGTAGCCCAATCACACCTTCAAAAAGATTTGCCCTCATAGCACTACTCTCATACTGCAGCTACCCGGGGGGAAAACTGTGCTACAAGAACTGAGAGAGTAAGGCAGCCCCCCTCATCATTGTTAGACTACTTGAACCAACGCAAATGAGTAAACCTAGAAAAACAACATCTAAGATGGTAGGCATGAAGATAGACATGAAGATCTAGAAGTAGCCTAACCACTGATATTTATTAAAGTAAAAAACACTCCAAAACAGGAAAGTAATGATCAAGATCACTAGAAATAAAACAAGCACAGATGTATGTATAAGTTTGATGATATGTGTATTTAAAGTTTTATTGTTGTTTTATCTTCCTTATACCCTGTGTAAATCTGACAGGCAGCTTAAACCTGTTCCCCTTTTACACATTGGAGTTTAACTTGTTTATAGCAATTAGGAAAAGGTAAAACCGAAACTGAAAACAATATCAGATATTTAATCACATAAAACAAAGATAATGCAGATGAACATTACTGCTGCTGACAGAACCTCTTAATGTAGGAGAGCATACAGCACATGCCAGAATGGTACTAAATTTACAACTCTAAATATTAAACTTAAACTACACCTTATACAACAAGTATTACACCTTAAAATAAGCACACTTGAATAAAGAACATTAAACGTACCAATGAAGGGAAAATGGATGGATGAGGATTTAGTTTAAAGACACAACCATGCTGCTTCTTATCAGTTACCACTGACTGCATCATCCAGTGGTGAAAAATAAAAGGATCTTCTTTTTCTTCTTCTTTCGGGTGCTCCTGTTAGGGTTTTCTGTTCTCTGCATCTTGTTCTGTTACACCCATCACCTGCATGTCCTCTCTCACCACATCTATAAATCTCCTTTTTGGCCTTCCTCTTTTCCTCTTGCCTGGCAGCTCTATCCTTAGTACCCTTCTCCCAATATACTCAGCATCTCTCCTCTGCACATGTCCAAACCAACGCAAATATAGCCTCTCTGACTTTGTCTCCCAACCGTCCAACTTGATCTGACCCTCTAATGTACTCGTTCCTAATCCTGTCCATCCTTGTCACACCCAATGCAAATCTTAACATCTTTAACTCTGCTACCTCCAGCTCTGTCTCCTGCTTTCTGGTCAGTGAAACCATCTCCAGACCATATAACAAAGCTGGCCTTACTACCGTCCTGTAGACCTTCCCTTTCACTCTTGCTGATACCTGTCTGTCGCACATTACTCCTGACACTTTTCTCCACCCTGCCTACACTCTCTTTTTCACCTCTCTTCCACAATCCCCGTTATTCTGTACCTCTCCTCTGTAGAGCATATCTCCACCTCTCCCAGGTCTCTTCAACCTGCTCCCTACTCTCACTACAGATCACAATGTCATCAGCAAACATCATAGTCCACGAGGACTCCTGTCTAATCTTGTTTGTCAACCTGTCCATCACCTTTGCAAATAAGAAAGGACTCAGAGCCGATCCCTGATGTAAAAGGATAATTAACATATTTAATTGAACAGCAGTACCACACAGAAACAATAGATGGCAGTCTTCTAAACACAGAACTTAACTAACAATACAACTGTTGCTCATTTTAAATTATTATTGTTCATATGTATATATTGTTTCTTTTGATTTTAAATGTGATTTTATAATGGTGCACATCACCTTAAAAGTAGTTATGGTCTTTGTTTGTGGGTGGAGCCCCAGGAAGAGGATCTACCCTGATGTAACCCACAAGGCCCCACCCCACCCCACCCCAAGCCTAGCCACACCTCCCTCCCCCTCAGAAATTTCCCTCAGGTTGTTTAAATTGGCTGAGAAGGCTGAAGAGCTGGAAATCATTTACCTGTTACAGTTTCAGTGAGTATTATGTTTTCTGTGTTGGATTTTATGGAATGTTTTGATTTCCCATCTTGTTTTAAGGAATTCTATTTTGGAATATTTTATCAGACTATTTTTTTTTTTTTTAAGATTACCTTTTATGCACCTCCATTGTGCCTTTTTTTCCTTCTTAGTCCTTCTTTGTGTTTTTGCTATTTTTATTAATAAATCATTCATTATTAAAGAATCTTCATTTTTACTACAGGGTGAGGGTTAACTTTGAGCCCTCATCTTATGGGGCATTTGTTATATTTTTCGTGTTATTTACAGTTGTTTTGTCAGCTCCCGATTTTTGGGCCTGCTCCAGTTGAAGCCAGCAGATAGTATTTGGGTCGAGCAGCATTAAGTTGAGGCTGTGCTGGACAGAGTGAAGATCTTGCCCTGCTTGAGGAGTAGCTTCTGAATACCTCACTCCTATTTTGTCAGGGGTGGACCCTCCAATTCATTACACCCAGACAGATGTACTCAAAAACATGAGCAGAAACCCAAACGCAAAACACACTAATGGGGACAAAATGCATAAAGCTGGAGGGTTGAACTCAAGCTGGGCTCCCTTTTTCATCTTTCTTGTTCCTCAAATCATGCGATGATAGCCTACTTAGTATAGCTAAGCAAAATGCTGAGGATAAAAAGACACAGAGAAAAACTGGACATCAGCTTTTAAAAAGGGGAAAAATGCCCCCTGTAACATTATATGTGAATCACATAGTGATTGTGTAACATGACCAGGCTTTAAGATGTGTCCTTCTTGAACAATGGAAGATTGGCAGGTATAATAAATAGAAGGTAATACAGAATATATAGTGTATAATAAGACACACTCGGCATACTGACAAATGCTAGCTTGCTTATGCTAAAGTTGTATTTGAAGTATTGGATTTTTTAAAAGTAACTTTAACAGTTAAGTCAACTTGTAATGTTACTCTGTGTAAGCTATGAATGATGGAAGCTCAGTACTGTACGCTGATTGGCCTGTTTGTGTGGTTGATTTTGTCATTTTTTATACTACTGACATGCTTTATGTCAAATCATACCCACAAATGATGGTGCAGACTAGAATTCCATGGTATGTTTGCCTAAAGGAGCCTTTTCAAATGACTCATTCACATGCACCTCACAAGACCCATATAGTGTCCGGGGATTTTACAGAATTAGTCATAATGCTGTTTTTACCCTATGAAGTATAAGTAATAAAATAATTTCATTGATATTAAAACCAGTAGACCCTGTTTTCCTCTGGGGCTGGAGCTGGATTTTAGATTATGTTGACTTTTAATATCTCGTTTGAAGGAAGGCTCTGCTTCAACTTGAAGGCAAATATGATGAATGCAAAATCAATCAGTGAGTGGTGTAATCAGTTAGAAAATTGGAAGCAAGGTAGTGAGGTGGTCAGAATGAGATGAGGAGCAGCAGGAGGTATTGATCTGATTGCGTATTCAGGTGAGGAAGGGGATGGATGGCAACTGAGGAAAAACTGTGAGTTGACAAAATGTCGACAGCATCAGAAGCTGAGGAGGCACTGAAGCGAATGTATATGAAATTGTTCTGAACTCTGCATTACTCTTGAGATTTTTGCAATTGAAACTGTGTGTATTGTGCTCACTCCAAAGACAGTGTAAGGAGGTTATGTATAAATATTCATATTTATCATATTTAAAATGTACTGATATTTTAGCAATGAATATCTGTTCCTTTTTAAGGTGAAAGAAACAAACTTTGTAGTTGCAAAATGGGCTTAACTTCTCTTTGCTTACATACTGTAAATATACACACTGAAAGCTGTGTAAGCGGAAAGTGTCTTTATTGAAACATAATAACTTATTACCTGGGAAGAGCTTCATTTTGTATCTGGTGTGAACCAAATACCAAAGAATTTCCTTACTAATTTTTTCAAAATGAGTATATGATGTAAGATATGAAACAGTACAAAAATGACAAAGTGTTGGGGACCAGCCGAGTAACCCCCTTTAATGCAATGAAAAACCAGCAAAGAAAATGCCCAGCAATATCATGGATGCCTTATGTTCTTTGAAGACTCTCCTCTAGGCTATTAAGTAGTTGTGTCTTTCATTAGAATCACTCTCCTCTGTGCAGGTTCATCCTCTTTGGATGTGGGTTCCCTAATAAACCCAGACTTCTGGTGCTTCTGTTCATTAAATAGTCCACAAAGCAAAAGTGGCAGGACCTCTAGGGAGAAACTGGAAGTGACATCACCATGCTGCCTCTGATCAATGGGGGAGAGAGAAGAAGGCATTAGCAAATGCATTATCTCAGACACATGAGATGGGGGGCTTACCTTATTAGAGCCCTTTAGATGCCCCCTATATGTGTGTGTATATTATGCCCTTATGCTTGATGCTGCTAGGATGAGTTTTGGAAATGGTTAAGTATTTCATGTTGCATTATATGTAACACTAGCTGTTCCCTGCAAGTTATGCTCCAAAACACAGAGGTAGCCCGATCCTCACTCCTGACGTCACACTTCCCCCTCCCCTCGGCCCGCAGCCTCTCTCTCGGATTAGTGTGAATATGTCGCTCCTGCAAGTGATCTATGATTCTTAGCACGATGAGAGAAGTTGCAAAATCAACCGGATTGTTCAAGCAAATTCTAGAAAAAAAGCCTGATCTAAATCCGTTAAGTAGTTGTGTCATGAAAAGCGGACAGACATACAGACATTGCATTTTATATATATATATATATATATA
>JANRMT010062803.1:2162379-2224140 GCA_026402145.1 Polypterus bichir lapradei | reverse complement strand
AAGATGCTATCCTATCAATATGGGCCAACATTTCTAAAGAATGCTTTCAGCACCTTGTTGAATCAATGCCACGTAAAATTAAGGCAGTTCTGAAGGTGAAAGGGGGGTCAAACACCGTATTAGTATGGTGTTCCTAATAATCCTTTAGGTGAGTGTATATATATATATATACAGAGAGAGAGAGAGAGAGATGTTATAAACATTTGGAAGCTTTGTTGTGATACTCCCGAATCCTGAATGATACTAAGAGCAACCAAAATAAACAAAAGGAAGTTTCTTTTAATAGGTAAAGTTCAAAAAGGAACAAAATAAAGTTTAAGGTAGGCAAAACAATAATTGCCCGAATCATCTATCTGTTTACTAGTCATGGTACTTGTCAAAGGCAGAATCATTTATAAATACTTGATATCTACTTTCAGCTCCTTTCCTCTGTATTCACATGTCTGAACCTCTTTTCGCCTGCACTCCTTTTCTCAAGCAGGTTCTGATATACTTTCCATCTTTGAATTTGATTCTCTCAGTAATGCATCTTTACTCCTCCTCGTACGTTTCACGCTGATGCTTCCTCTGACTTTGCATCACAAAAGCCATATCGACCAATCACACCAAAGCCAAACTAACCAATCAGATTTCTCTGAGGGACTGGACACGCAGTAAATCCCACATGACTGTACAATGGTCCAAGCACTAAACATACCCTTAACCTTCTTAATTTCTTTTTCTCTCAACCCTCAGGTGTCTCTTTTTCACTTCCACCTGAATGTTTACTCCAAGTCTTCTCCCACGTCCACACCCAGGAGCTCTTAATTTCTAGCTCAGAATCACTTTTGAGGTGAATTACCCCAACCACTTCTACAGTTAGATCTTCCGTTTAATGTTTCAGAGTTCCAGAATTTGAAACTTAAGAGACATCTTGGATCATCCAGCAAGAACATCAGGAAATGGTCCCCTGACACCCTCACAGTCTAAAACCATAGTTCCTAATTAAAGTCACAGGTAGTCTTTCACTCATCTAGCTCTTGTGGACCTCCAGAAGGTATCCAGTTACTATATAATGGGACCATGTGCTGCTTGTATTTTCTGGTCCAATGTCTGCTGTTCCCTTACCATGTATATAGTATTCATTTTTTACAAAACGTATATATATTTATTGAAAACTCTTAGTTCCTTTGTTGTCCTCACTGCTTCCAGGAGAGTGTCAGCCCCTCCATGGCCTTTTACTGGATGATCAAGCTAGAAAATGAGTCAATGGATGGATATTTATAGCTAATTGTTGAAGAGGGAAAAAAAGAAGAGGTGATACTTCAGTTTTGTTTTTGACATCTTCAACTCTTTCATACCTATATAAGCTAGAAGATGAAGGGATGTTAGGTAGGAGAAGGGTTGCTCCTTAGTAAAATTCCCAGAAGATGGCTGCCAGTTAACATGTGTGGCATTCTAGTAGCAAGCGGTTGCGAGAATTTCCAGTACAGAACTGAGAAAGAAAAAGTGACCATACTCTCAAGTAATAAGCAGAAATATTGATACTGCACACCAGTGAGTGCCAACTAACTTTAAAACTGCCAATACACAGAAAAAAAAAATCTGTTCCTCCAAACAGCAAAATGTAGAAGTGCCAGTATGGAGTATCAGTGTCTACTGGCCCTCTTTAGGCTCCACTTTCACATATAGGACCAGAACATACATGGGCTCACAAGAAATATAGTGGAATTTCCTTCTTCTGATGTACAGAAAGACTCGCTGCTTAAGGGTTCAGTCACATGAGTATGAAGTTGCAGGATATCCTTGAAGCTATAGAAAAGGACCACAGCCACTGGTATCTGAATATATCTGAACTTCTTTCAAACCTGTCCTACCATACTACGTGTAATTTAATTTAATTTAAAACATTTTAATGTTTCTAGGCATGTTTGTTTACATGATTTATTTTTATTTTTGTTTATGATCTTTTCATCTCCGTTTTGTTGACTTCATCAGGCTTGTGTTCTGCTTTGAGGATACGTAACATGTCAGGCTTTTGAAGACAAAGGGATTGTATTCAATTTCTGTCCAAACTTTACTTAAAAAATAAAGTGGAGTCGGTATACTTAGAAGAATAAGAATTGCACATTACAGTTTAACTCACTTGACTAAATTTCTGAATTTTGTCCAGTTACGAATGACCACTTTATCGATCGAGCCCTGCTTGCTTTTCTGATCTGAAAAGTACTGTATGTGCATCACCCTTATATAAAAAGAAATAAACCTCCGAAGATATGCTTATCTTTAGGCAGATGTGCATATTGCAATATTTTTTATTGTTCCCAAAGGTTTGTATATTCAGTTCTTCTTAAACAAATACGCCTTTGTTGTTCCTTGAAAACTAATTTAGCCTCTGAAGTTCTAAAATTATGCACCTCAGTGTTTTTAATAAAGGAGGTCTTGATATATTCTCAATTACTAAAGGAAAATATTGTTGCAGGACATCTTAGGATGTTACGTCTTTAGAATCCCTTGTTGAAATACACTGCTATATAATTTACAGAAATCGATTCACATCTTGACCTCCACCCCCCATAGTTGTCGTCTTTTAACTTCCAAACATTTTTGCAGAACTCTTTAATACATTCTAAGGAACTACCCAGTAGGCAAGAGGTTGCCAGCACAAACTGTGGCAATAGGATGGTACAAAACAGGACATGAGCATGTGACAGGACTCAGAGCAAGAACAGGAACTATTATCTCTACTGCCAAAATGAGTTAAAGGCAGAAAGTACTGTTAAATATTGGCTGTAATTCAAAAGTTGAAACACGCAGGAAATAGGTTAGTAAATGTCAATACTTGCATGAATACTCCCACTGCCGGATTATAGACTGTTGCACCAATTATATAAACCAAATTGAGTCTCAAGGACATGTCCCCAGAAAATGTGCAAAGCACCATGACAACAAGAACACAAAATGAAAGGGAAAGGTAACAAAATAAAATTTATTTTATGAATCTACATAGCTCAGAATCATAACATTTACTGGAAGTAGGGATGCAAGTCAATTTTCCAGTTGGATAAGAAGGGCTCACCAGGGTTCAGTACACCCTGTAGATGGACTAGGAAGCAATCCAACTAGGGGCACCTGAGCTGAACAGAAAGTGCAGTCCCCTAGGAGGAAACTTTATTTCATCTCCTGGCACTGAATAACAAGTATCCTAGTTGATGCCAGGTGATATCTGACCCTCTACTCTGAGAGACAGAAAGACAGCGAGTGAGTGAGAGGTCATGGAGTGCTGAAATATGACCACAAGAGCTCCTGGCAACTTAGAAACTGCACTATTTCCCAGAGTAAGTTAACACTAAAGTCTCGAAAAACTGACAGCAGGCTCTTTACTGCCCCCCAGTTGATTATGTGGCAATGAATGGTCCCAAACTTGGAAAAGTGAGATTGTGTTGCCCAGAAGTCAGGTCTGGTTATTTTAGAGCTACTGGAGGCTCAGACTATGTCATTATGGTTAAGGTTAGGGTTACAGTCATGCCAAATGGGTTACTGGGTCTAGAGACACAAGATGCGAATTCTAATTACCAGAAGAAAGATGCTAGGGTTGTGAGTATAATAACTGACATGTTTTATAGCTTGTATTTTGGTTTATTTAATATTTTGAAATGTGTTTTGGGGTTTTTACATATTTTGAATTATATGTAGCCAGTAATGGCGCACTGCATGATAACATGCAGTGAATACACTTGTCTTGAGCATTCCTAGTTTTCATCCTCTTTCTCTGTACATTTAGCATTTGTTTGTTCAGAGGTTGATGCGCTTGCTACTTCCTGAGCAGCTCTTCTTTTCTCCACCCTAGTGGCCTGCTTCTTCTCTTCTTTCGTCTGCATCTTTTCACGTTAAAACTGATTAAGTCAGTGTTTGTGTTGCAATTACTTAGTACGTTTTCCTTAAATTTTCAATTAAGCTGGCACTTAAGTCTTCAATCTGCCTCAAGAATGATTTAAGATATGAAGAGGTAAGGGAAGTGATGGCAAAGGTGGTAGGGATGAGAACGGCGCCCGTACATATGCACCACACGGCCGCCATGCTGGCTGCTGCTGAGAGTTGATTCTACAATAAAAATAAAAAGAGGAATAACATTGGATGTCAATCATCACTCTGAAAGCGGATAGTAGACGTCACATAGTATATGTGTACCAATTTTCGGGTCAATAGGTCAAACAGTTTGCGAGCTACAGGTGATTTAAAATCCTGGAGAGACAAACAGCCACGGTAGCGTATTATATATAAAGATTGTTCTTTTTTCTGATTTCACCTCATTTTAATTTATTTACACAACACAATTTGTTTGTCATGTTCCTACGATCATCACATCAATTATGTCACAGGATGTGACTGTTATGTTTCACCCAGGGTTCCTCCCCTGGCTGGGGTTCAAATTTCTTTTTCATATTTTTGTTTAATATTGTTGTTCATGTTTATTTATTGTATTTTTATATATTCCTCATCAATATTGTGGATCATTTAGTTTCTATGTGTTAACGTATTTTCTATTATGTTACTTGTGTTTTGTCAGTCGTTCCCCAAGAGGCGGGGCCATCTGTCTGTCACTGTTGAAGAGCTGCCCTCAGCCCAATAAAGGCTGAGGAAACTCATAGTCCTTGGCAGTTCATTTAATGTGTGAGCATCAGTGAGTTCTCTGGTGATTTATTGCTTCTTTTTGATTATTGGTTTGCTGGATTTTAATCTCAGTGCTGTGTTTTTTGATCATTCTTGGGATTTTTTGTATTTAGGACTTGTTTGCATCTGAATTGCCAAATTTTTGTAGGTGACTCCTTCTGTGCCTTTTGTGCTCCTTCAAGCTTTTTATGCCACAGAGTATTTTGTGACAATAAATGTTTTATTCATACAGATCATTTACCCTTTCATGACTAGTCAGGTGTTTGATGGTTTCCTCCACCTGTAGTGGGCATTTTAAGGTAATTTGGTAATCTGTTTGCTTTCTTTAAATTTCTAATGCTCTTTGTAAAGGGGAATAGTGACAATATAATTTGTTCCTTTATTTTTCATCCCTCAATAGATTCAGTTTAATTTGTGCAAATCTCAATTAGTAGTAGTTAACATTATGTCAAGCAGACCCTAAGGTTTGGCTTTTTGCATTTGAACATATTTTTGTCCTCGACTCCAGACTGTCCCTTTACCCTTTCATACTGGTGGCCTGACTCTTTTTTCTGAACTTTTGTCTGTCCTTTCAAATTTTGCCAGGTGTTTTCTTCTCCTGGTCCTTGTTGCTCTCTCAGTAATCCTTGGAGATGATCTGTTTAGTAAATGTGAAGAACTCAGGAGGTGCTTTGGTGATATTGCACAGGTGGGCATGTGGGAGAGTGGTCTCACTGAATAAATGGAATAACTACCAAAACAGTGTAAGAGCAGGACCAGCTCTTTCCAGGTTCTTTCCTTTGTACTCTGTGTTCTACATTTCTTTTTGCCCTTATAGTATTTTTAATTATGTTAAAACATTATTTTAGATATTTTTGTCTTACCTTGTAGTACTGCAAGTGGGCATTTGTATATCCAAAACTAAAAAGCTTTTTATTTAATATTACGCAGAAAAAATAAAACTCCAATGGCATGCCGCCTTTTGAAGGGTGACTCTTTGGTAAGCAGCAGTAGAACTACATCTAATTCAAACTGAGGCCATGCCATATGATAAATTCGGTTAAATGTCCTTGCGCATTTTGTTTACATGTTGATTTGGGGTACTCACAAATGACTTTTGTTGTGCTCCACAATTCAGCTTTCCTTATTAAAAGTTCAACTAACTGTGTATTTGATGAATTTCACAATAAGTGCATCAGGCCCCCAAAGGCACCTTGATGAAGCACCACCCTTCATTGATATTTACTCATTTGTGTATCTGATTTCTGGCTTACAGTTTCCTTTTAGATGATATAAAGAACAATGAACATTTTTTGCAACACTGGTCCGAGTCAGCCTTTTTGTGACTGATTTCACAATTGGCAGTGACGATTAAGTATGTGCCTGTGGCAGAGTTAAGAAAAGCAAAGGATGAATGATAGAAGTGAACGGCTCAGTTTAAAGCCTGATGTATGTCTCCATCATTTTGTTATTGGAGTTTTTGGTAGTAGGAATGGATTAGCACATTACTCAGGCTGAAAACCTCAATTACTTGTGTTCCTGAGCTGCTGAGACTTTCTGCTGACTTTGATTCCTTTCTTTCAATCTGTAGCTCCATTGATGCCATAGAGGCAGGATGCAAGACGTGTGGAGCAAACATAATCAGTCTGTTCTTGGATCAATTTTCACAGTGATTCCCTGCGCTGTATTTTTCATCACTATTAAACACTAGCCAAACAGCAGTTCAATCCTATAGGGCGTGCAAAGAACAGAAGCAGCCTGGAGTTTGGAGTCAAGTTGAAAATATGATACCCCGGAAACCTTTTTGTTAATCGTTATTCTCATCAGTTTTAATAGTAAGTTCAATAAAACTTTATTTGTCCCCAAGGGGAAATCTAGCTTTTTACAGAAACTCTTCAAATAATATAAATGCATGAATAGGTAGATAAATAAATTAAAAAGTATATATTATATATATTGTAACAAAAGGCGCTATATAGGCGCCTGACCCGACACAGACTCACACCGGAGGCACATATAAAACTAAATTAACTTTTATTGTTCTTCACCTGTGGGGCACGTCTTTCCTGTAATCCCCACAGGCACAACACAGTCCCAAGTGCACAAATAAAACATCAATACAAAGCAAAGCCAGCGGTGGGCTGGCGCCCTGCCCAGGGTTTGTTTCCTGCCTTGCGCCCTGTGTTGGCTGGGATTAGGTCCAGCAGACCCCCGTGACCCTGTAGTTAAGATATAGCAGGTTGGATAATGGATGGATGGATGGATACAAAGCAAAGCACACTCTTCTTCTTCCTCCACCACTCCTCTCAGGCAACCTCGTCCTCCTCCTCTCGGCACCAAAACTGTGGAATAGCCTGCCTTGTGGTCTGCGTGGCGTCGAGTCTGTTGATTCTTTTAAAAAACAACTAAAAACATTTCTTTTTAAGCAAGCTTTTAATCAGTGCTGAATAGTTCCAGTTTGTTTATTTATTGCTTTTATTGGTTTTGTTTATGTTTTTGTTTCAACTGTTTGTATTTGTTCTGTATTTGCTGTTCAGCGCTCTGTGACCTTTTGTCTGTGAAGGGCGCTATATAAATAAACTACTACTACTACTACTCTGGCTCCTGGAGTGGTGGCTGCTGGCCCCTTTCATTGTTCACCCAGAAGTGCTTGATTGCCGAGTTCAAACTGCACTTCCAGGTGTGGCTCAAGGAGCTCCAGCTGCAGCACCCCTAGGCAACGCCTGTGAGACCCAACAGGGCTGCACCCAACTCCAGTTCCCATGGAGCCCTGTGGGAAACTGAGGCACCGCTCCAACCCAGGGGGGGGCGGCCATCTAGCGTCCAAGGGGAGGTAGTGCACAGTCCATGGCTGCTCCCACTGAGCATATAACGTAGGGGCATCCTGGCCGGTCATGAACCTCGGCTGTCCGCCACAATATATACACACACTATTTTGCCAAAGTATTGGAACACCTGCCTTTATACACACTTGAACTTTAATGACATCCCATTCTTAATACATAGGCTTTATTATGGAGTTGGCCCACCCTCTGCAGCTTTGACAGCTTCAACTCTTCTGGGAAGGCTTTCCACAAGTTTTAGGAGTGTGTTTATGGGAATTTTTTTACCATTCTTCCAGGAGAGCATTTGTGAGGTCAGGCACTGATGTCGGACGAGGTCTGCCTCACAGTCTGCGCTCCAATTCATCCCAAAGGTGTTCTGTTGGGTTGAGGTCAGGGCACTGTGCAGGCCAGTCCACCACACCAAACTCGCTCATCTATTTCTTTATAGACTTTGCTTTGTGCACTTTGTGTACATGTTGAAACAGGAAGGGGCCATCCCCAAACTGTTCCCACAAAGTTGGGAGCATGAAATTATCCAAAATGGCTTCATATGCAAAAGCATTAATAGTTCCTTTCACTGGAACTAAGGAGCCAAGCTCAACTCCTGAAAAACAACTCCATACCATAATCCCCCCTCCACCTTACTTTACACTTGGCACAGTGCTGTCAAGAAAGTACCGTTCTCCTGGCAACCATCAAACCCAGACTCGTCCATCGGATTACCATACAGAGAAGCGTGATTTGTCACTCCGGAGGACATGTCTCCACTGGTCTAGAGTCCAGTGGCGGTGTGCTTTACACCACTGCATCTGATGCTTTGCATTGCACTTAGTGATGTAAGGCTTTGATACAGCTGTTCGTCCATGGAAACCCAATTCCATGAAGTTCTCTACGCATTGTTCTTGAGCTTTTGGAGGTCTGTAGCTACTGACTCTGCAGAAAGTTAGCGACTTCTTCACACTGTGCACCTCAGCATGCACTGTCCCTGCTCTGTGATTTTACATGGCCTACCACTTTGTGGCTGACTTGCTGTTGTTCTAAATTGCTTCCACTTTGTTATAATACCACTAACAGTTGATTGTGGAATATTTAGTAGTGCTTGATTTTATACATCTGTGGAAGTGATGGAAGTGATTTGAACACCTCAATTCAATGATTTGGAGGGGTGTCCCAATACTTTTGGCAATATAGTGTATATATACACCGACTATGGGTCTGGTCTGAACACAGACCAGAATGACTAAAAAAGTAAGAAAATTAAAGAAAAAGAAAACTTCTGAGCTGGCTGTCACATTCACAGTGATGCATTATGCAGGCATATTGGTATTGGTGTAAAGGAGCCCCCATTGTGTTTCTTGAAATACTTCTGCAGAATAATTCATTAGTTAAAAAGCCCTCAGTGTTAGTGTGTCAGAGAGTGGATGTGCAGCATTGTTCATAATGGTACTCAGTTTTAATTTAATTCTCTCCTTCGCTATGACTTCCGGGGATCCAGTGTGCATCCCATAACTGAGCCTGCCCTTTTAGCTTGTTGATTCAGTTGGGCCACTCTTGAAGCGATGTTTACCAGCCCAGCACACCACAACATAGACAATCATACTGGCCATCACAGAGTTGTGCAGATGTGAAGGATGTCACTACCAACATTAAAGGAACACAGACTCCTAAGAAAAAAGAGCCTACTCTGCCATTTCTTATATGGTTGCTTTGTGTTACTAGACCAGTCCAATCTATCATTAATGTGTATCCCAAAGTACTTCAACAACAACATTTATTTATATAGCACATTTTCATACAAACAGTAGCTCAAAGTGCTTTACATAATAAAGAATAGAAAAATAAAAGACACAATAAGAAAACAAAATAAATCAGCATTAAAAAAAAATAAAATCTGTAGGGATTCCAGACCATGAGACCGCCCAGTCCCCTCTGGGCATTCTACCTGACATAAATGAAACAGTCCTCTTTGGATTTAGGGTTCTCACGGAAGGGCTTGATGATGATGGTCACGTAGAATTCTGCCTTTTAATCCATCCGTCATTGTTGGAGCATCATGAAGCTTTGAGTAGGTGGAGGTGGCGCAGGCCACCACCACAAAGAAATCGGAAAAAGAAACAGAAAAGAGAGTAGGGGTCAGTACGGATTTTAGAGCCACCCTGAATAGTTATTATGAGGAAATTTAACATATAGAGTATCAGGATTAAGTTAAATTAAGTTAAATTGAAGTTATAGAAAGGCCATGTTAAAGTAATATGTTTTCAGCAGTGTTTTAAAGTGCTCTACTGTATTAGCCTGGCGAATTCATATTGGCAGGCTATTCTAGATTTTAGGTGCATAGCAGCAGAAGGCCGCCTCACCACTTCTTTTAAGTTTTGTTCTTGGAATTCTAAGGAGACACTCATTTGAGGATCTGAGGTTATGATTTGGAATATAAGGTGTCAGACATTCCGATATATAAGATGGGGTGAAATTATTTAAGGCTTTATAAACCATAAGCAGAATTTTAAAGTCAATCCTAAATGACACAGGTAACCAGTGTAGTGACATCAAAACTGGAGAAATGTGTACTTGTAGGATTGGACCACCTCTACATCCACTCCTTGAAAACAGAGACTCTTTGGTGTGACAAAAGTGAATAACCAGTTCCTTGTTTTAATGATGTTTAGTTCTCCTCTTGACTCCTCTCCTCTGTCTTATCCTCTTTGTCAATACACCCCATAAGTGCAGAATCATGTGAGAAGTTCTGCAAGTGACATGACCTGCTGTTATATTTATAGTCTGAGGTGTGCAGAGTGAAGAGAAAAGGTGACAGGACTGTTCCTTGTGGTGCTCCAGTTTTGCTCACATTTGTGTACAGAGTGAAGAGAAGGGATGGGAACTTGAATGTAATTTTGCCTGACCATTTTACATTTTGCCTACCCATTTTTGAAACTTTCTAATCTGTATGGCGTTTTGGACTTTACTTTGCAGTATGTCTACATCACACACAAAGCAGTATCAGTTAGGTCCATTGGTCAGGAATGGCTATATAGCTCCCCCAAGTCATGTTACACCTCATGTCTAATTTAGTTGACCTGTCAGTGCGAGGATTAGAAATGTCACAATGGCTTGGAATCAATAGCATATCATCTGTAGGAGAGTTCAATGCTATTCTCCATTTCAAAATGGGAGTGTTGTATAAGTAAAGCTATCCATCCATCTTTGAAAGTCACATATCCTGAAAATGTTTAGCCTTAACCCAGGAAGCATTGGAAACAAGGAAGGAACAATCCCTGGACATTGTGCCAGTCACATGCAGGGTGAAAACACACATAGAGTATAGCAGCGGCCCATTTAGTATCACCAGTTCACCTAACCTGCATGTCTTTGGACTGTAGGAGGAAACTGGAGTACCAAGGGGGTAACCCACATGGGCAATAGGTCAACATGAAGGCTCGACTCATGGAGCACAATAGACTTGAATCCTGATCTGTTTGTTGAAAGCAGCATCACTATGTTTTACATGCTAAAAATACTGTACAGTAATTCCCTCTTTTTGATTGTTATTTGCATTACAATCACTAAAGTATGAGCCAAGTAACTACAATCTGATTGCTCCAGTTTTCCAGGTTGTGGGTTTGGCTGATTTGAGGATCTCAAATCCTCACCCAGAATTGGTTCCTTCCTTTATCACAATACTGATTGGACTGGTTTGGCTTATCAGGTCCCTACAACTGGGTAAAACAGACGCACTAAAGGATTAATGGTGTGCATGGGGGACAGTTTACAGGCTCAAACAGTGTCATTTGTCAGCAGTGGGGTTGGCGTTTCCACCTGATCCTCTCTCCTCTTGTTCCTCTGCAGTTCAGTCGAAAACCCTGCCTCTCAATGGTCCACCCAGTGTTGACATCACTTCCAGCAAACCCTGATGACATCATTTCCGGTACACAGAATCCCCCTTCCTGCCACATCAGTTCCTGTTCCAGCCGCTCTGACTCCACCTCTTCCTCCTACCCACCATATTTATAGAGCAGTCTCAACCTGTTAGTCAGTTCAGTTTATGTAAAGATTTGTTTTTTCTTTTTGCTGATTTTTCAGTATATGGGGTGGCCATCCCCAAACCTTTTTCTGTCTGCTGCCTAATTTTTTTTATTACAGTGGATACAAGATAGTACTAGGGTGTTGTACCAAGAAAACCTACAAAACAAAGGCATGTTTCCTCAATTCAGTCTCTTAATTCTGGACTTATTTACATGCAGGCCTGCTTTAGATAATGCCCTGGATGCTCTTGGAAAAATCTGTCAGCCTCCCATGTCTGAGAAGAAATGCTTTGTATCTCATTAACTGAATGACTCCTGGGATCTTTCACCCTCCAGCTTGAAATCCTTTTTGATTTCTTTTAATGCATTTAAAACCTGATCCTGCACATTCTCAGATGCAGAATCATAAATACACAAAGAGAACTTGGCTGGGCAGCGTGCCTCCTATCAAGGTGAAAGGATCATTTCTCTCCTGCAACACAGCGGCATGTCGGCCTCCGGACAGTCTGTAAAGCTGAATTGGGAGGCCAATTGATTGCCCTCCAGTGAGAGATAAATCGCTTGTGGGGAACCTAGCAGAGCTACATCACTAGAGATTAAAGCAAAGCCAATAAAACAAACTGCAATGTGAAAGACGGATGAAAAACAGGATTTATACAGAAAATGTAAACTCGCTTTGCAGTTCACATCTCTACTTTATCTTAAACAATAAGACATCCTGACTTGCGCATGTTTGCTCTAAAACAAGACCGGTGATGTATGATACCCATATAGGCTTTAGCTCACAATATGTGCTGAGCGGCTCATTTTGTCACTTTTTCCAGGAACTTTTACTAAGTCTCACATTTCTCTTTGCTCTCTTCAATTTTCTTTCTTGTGTTCTGTACTGAATTTGTGAGAAATCCCTGTCAACCGTTCATGATTGAACATGAGATTTAAATGCAACCTTTTCTTTTCCAAACACAAAGTAAGAATGATCCAAATTAAAAGGAAATGAGCTAAAATGGTCTAAGAATCTCAGGTCTGTTTATATATTATAATGATTGAAAGGCACTCTGTCAAGAAGCACATACAGTAAATTCATGGACCCAATCTGTAATGACAGAAAACAAAAATGAAGCATCTTTAAAGCACTGTCAAGACAAACAACAGCAGTGTTTAGGTATCTAGGGTCCCTTAAAATTCTCTTGTGGTGCTTTAAATAGTCCTTCTTGACTCTTTCAGTTCACTTGCCCATGAAAGTCAGGGTTGGGGTCCCCTTTTGTTTTGGTTGATGCCTAGCACTGTAACCTATCCGGAGTTATCATTGACCCATTAACAACAACAACATTTATTTATATAGCACATTTTTATACAAATGATGTACCTCAAAGTGCTTTACAGGATGAAGAAAGAGAAAAAAAGACAAAATATGTAAGAAAATAAAATTAGGCAATACTGGTTAACATAGAATAAAAGTAAGGTCTGATAGCCAGGGATGACAGAAAAAACAAAAATAATTCCAGACAGCTGGAGAAAACAAAAATAAAATCTGCAGGGGTTCCGAGGCCACGAGACCACCCAGCCCCTTCTAAGCATTCTAACTAAAATAAATGACCTCAGTCAGTCCTCATTGTATTCAGGGTTCATAATTAACAATATGGTGTTATGAAACACCAACACAATAATGGAAAACAGGATGAATGGGTATTAAAATTGGTCTGGGGCTCAGGGTGAGGCCTGATCCCAAGCAGCCTCGCCCCAAACACAAATGGCGGGCTGTGTGGCCTGCACAGTCCTAAAATTGGACTCAGGCTTGTAAAGTTCAAAATACTCAAAAATGTCCTTTAGTGAAGAGAAAGTGATGGTGAACCTCTGGCTTAAAGGACAGAACCAAACAAAGTTCCTTTATAAATGAAGAATTTATTAAAAAACCCAAAGAACAAACACAAAAGGCAGAACCATTTGCAAAAGAAAAGGATTTTTCTTATAATGTTTTGAAAAGTGTCCCTTTAAAAAGACACTTTATTTTTCTTAGCTACTGAAAATATACTTTTATCACTAATTTTGTATTGTTTGCTTTAGAATTACCTGAATATCGAAAAATTCGATTAAGTAGAAAGTGTAGTTAGCTCTGTTATATTGCATTGCTTGGCTGTGCATGTTTTTGTTGATAACTGTTACCATATTGCACGTAAGTTTTCATAAGTTGCATCTAAGTTATACAAACATGCTTCACTGTTGGCTCCAACTTATGATATGAGAAGTGTGAGCTAAAGCAGCTGATTTTAGAAAAATTATTTTAGTTTTATGAACTTTGGATGATGGCACAAGAGTGCTTCTTATAACCTCCTGACTCTAATGGTAGAAGTGTATGAGCTCTGAATGCATTTTTCGTTGACAGGAAATTTAACTGCAAAAAGGGCAAAGATGTCTTGGAGACTGGATGACCACATTATACCATATCATACTTAGATCAGCTTTATAAGATCAATACAAAAGCTGATCAAAGAGGAAGACAGGAGAAGGGAAATGTTCATCCAGGAATGACTTACTCTGACTCACTCCTGACACCTTAAGTGATGCAAAAAATGGGCTGCCAGGGAAAGACTAAACACATAACAGTACCAGAAATCCTGATAGTACTTACAATATGATTCTTGCTCCACAATTTAAAAACTCTCTGCCTACTCACTCTGACTGAAATATGATAAGAACGTAGTCAGCAGCAAGTGGAATTCCATATCGAAAGTCAACCTGATCTGTCCTCAAACTTGAATTGTTAACAAGGCATACAGGGATCAAAAATTTTAGTTTGCATGCTACACAGGGGATATCTGTCAACCTGTCAATCTGATTATGACAGGATGTCAGGTTGGTTGGAAGCTTGCACTGATAGCGCTTTGCCATACCCAACACACAACAAACCACTTGGATTGTGACCAGAGTGCAGCGGGTTACAGGAGTGACCTTTAATCCCATCGTTTTGATGACACCAAATGAATTGTGGGAATAGTCACTTTAGAAACATCCAACACCAAGGTCTAAAATGACTGCACACATAACATATCCTCATAAAACCAAAAGACATTCCATTTTTGGATTCCTTGAGTTTTAAAATCCCCCATAAAATCATATATATATATACTCAATATTTGTTTGGGGGAACCCACAAAAAATTAATAAAGACTACAAATTATAACATTCTGAAAAGCGATATGTATGAACACAGAACAAAACAACACAATATTAACAAAAATCATAAAAATAAACCAATTTAAAAATAATAAAACCAACCCAAACTAGAAGTAACACAAAATGAAAAATAATGTTTGAAAAACAACAAAAACGTTAAAATAAAAGAAAATATTTTTGAGGCGGGGGTCAGACCCTGGCTGAAATGTAACATACCCCAGTAAATTGTAGCTCTCATGGTCTTTGTTAACTTTCCCTGTCAGTGTCTCTCAGTACTCATCTGGATGTTGTGAGGGGAGACAGGTGGGAGCAGTCCTGTAGAATACAATGCTTTATAACTATTTTAGGGTATACCAGCTGTCCCCCGCAGCTATGCCCACGTAGTAGTAACACAGGACAAACTTTAAAAATCCATAAAAAAATAAAAAGAAGTGTCATTCTGGCCAAGCAGAAGGTAGGTATGCTCCAATGTCACACACTGGCACTGTATCTGATTGTGTTCAGCTCTGAAGGGAGTGCATGTCCCGTGTGGCCGTGATATCTCTGGCAATCAGCAACTACCCTTTAAAACACACATAGCTCTGATCTCCCTGTCAAAAACATCAAACGTTACTCCTTAACAATCTGTAGATGATAATGTCTCTTGAACAAACAGGCATTGCCAGCTAAGCGGAGGCATGGCATGCTCCAACACGTAGTGAGAAGTAGACTGCTGCATGTCTCTCGGATTCGCGCAAATAAATCAGTACTGCAAGCAATCTATGATAAATAGTGCAATGAGACACAAAATCAACCAGAATGTTCAAGCAAATTATAGAAAAAAACCTGATCTAAATCTGTTAAATATTTCTCTCATGAAAAGCGGACAGACATAAAGATAGACAGATGTTGTATTTTATATATATATATATATATATATATATATATATATATATATATATATGTGTGTGTGTGTGTGTTTTTTCTTGATGACAAATCTATTTTTTGTTAGATTAACAAGCCTAGCTTGGTTTCAGCCTAATTTTTCATCTTTTGTTCCTGCTTAAATTTCATCTGCTATTTTCCTTCACGGGACACTAGATCTTTCCTGAGGAAAAAGATGATCATGCTTTAAGGGATCTGAAGTTCTTCATTCCATTCTTAAGGCTTTGGCTGTCCTCCAAGCTTGGCTGGATGACAAAAATATTTTGGGTTACTGGTCCCAAAATACCAAAAATTGAGGGCTTTGCCTCTTAAATTTAGACCCAGACTGTTTGATGCCTCATGATCCAGAACACTTAAGTAGGCCTGAATCTACACAGTTACAAAAAGGGGAAAACCTAGCATCCAAATAATCCTTAAAATCTTCTGTATCAAAGAATTAATCAAGAGGGAGAGAAACTGTGTAAAACTCTGGCTTTTAAAAAGTAGAAAGATTTAATACAACAGAAAAGAAGAGCAATAAAGATGTGCATACAAGGCAGCCTGAAAACTAAACAAAGCCAATCAAGTCAAGTCAAGTCAAGTTGGGGAACATGCACTGGTACAGTGCATTGTTGCACCCACTACACGACAAAACAACTCGGGATCCCGGTTTGCAACCCCCCAGGCAGATACGTGGTCCGGTCCCACCCTCCGGAAATGACCCTCGATCTGCCACAGCCAGATGTTACGTGGGTGACCCCTTGGCCTGGTCCAGCCACTTGGGTCCCCAACAATGAGGATCTTACAAGCTGGATCACCCTCAGGGAAACGTGCCCTCACAATGCAGGTAATGTGCCTCATTCAAGACTCCATCAGCAACTGCTCATTCGACACAAAGTCAAACCCAAGGATTTTTCAGAGAGACTCAGTGCCAAAGGAGTCCAGTCTTTGTCTCAGGTCACTGGATAGCATCCATATCTCACAACCATATAACAAGACAGGAAGCACCAGGACTCTAAAGACTTGGACCTTTGTCCTTTTGCATAGATATCGGGAGCGCCACACACCCTTTTCCAGCGACCTCATGACCCCCCATGCTCTCCCAGTCTGTCTACTGACTTCATAGGAAGAGTCACCAGAGACATGACTGTCACTGCCAAGGTAAGTAAACCTCTCGACAAGGTCGACACTCTCTTCGCAAACAGACACACTGCTGATGGCTGTGCCCAAGAGGTCATTAAAGGCCTGGATCTTGGATTTTATCCAGGACACTTGCAAGCCCAGACACTCAGACTCCTTACTCAGTCTCTCGAGTACCCCAATCAGAGCCTCCATTGACTCCACGAAGATCACAGCATTGTCTGCAAAGTCAAGATCCGTGAATCTTTCTTCACCAACAGATGCCCCACAGCCGCTGGACCCCACGACCTTGTCCAATACCCAGTCCATACAAGCATTGAACAGCGTAGGAGCAAGAACACACCCCTGACAAACTCTAGAATCAACTGGGAAAAATGCAGAGGTCAATCCACAATCGAGAAATAGGAAACCAGAAAACAGAACATCAAGATGATGCTAATAAACCAGATTTAATCCATAAAATGTCATAAAAAATGATGCCTCAATTGTAAATCTCAATGCTTATCTGGAGATTCTGATCCTCTGCCAAGAAATATGTAGGCAGAAGGTGGTCCTCCAGTTTATATGTCTTGCTGATCTCATCTCACAAAATTCTATTTGAAGGGAACAGAGCAAATAATGAAAAATACATTAACACAGTAACTTAACAAAACAATATTCAAACCATGAAGACGAAAGGCATCATATGCAAAATAATATATAACAAAACATACAAATAGCAAATTAAAGAAACATTTACTTGCACCAGGGATAAAATCCTGGCTAAATTACAAGAAAATATAATTAAAAGGTACAAGAGTATTAGCAGAAATGCATAATCTAAAAAAGAAAATACAATCTTCTCTTGTTGTCTTTACAGATAAACAGTCAGATAAAGCAGAAAATAATATAGATGTTAAACAAATATGTATGATATTTATGTATGTATGTATGTATGTATATTGTGGCAGACAGCCAGGACCCTTACCTGGCCTGGATACCTATATAAAGGAAGGACCAGTGAAAAGAACGGGCACAGTGCATTATCTCCCCTTGGTTGCAGCAGTGCTTTAGATTCCCACAGGGCTTCAAGGGAGTTGGAGTTCGGTACAACCCTGTTGGGCTCTGAGGATGCCACCAGGGGGTGCTGCAGGGACTGCAGACCCCTACTTTGTCAGGCTTCCACCTCACCTGGAAGTGCTTCTGGACTATGCTAACAGTTCACTGGAAGCACTCACGGGTGCAGGATAAAAGAACCTAGCTGCCATTAATCCAAAAGCCAGAGTTGGGAGGAAGGAGACAAAGCTTGCTGAAGGAGGAGTGGAGGTGGAATCAGAGAGAAGGACAGAGAGAAAGAGAGAAGAAGACACAGAGATGGAGAAAAGACAAATTGCAGTGTATCATTTTTATCTTTGTGCTTGGCTGTACTGTACTGTATACATATTATATATATACTGTATATATATATATATATATATATATATATCACTGTAAAAGCTAAAAGATTAGTAAATCTTAGGTTTTACCAAATTTTGGGCTTTTACAGTAACATATATATACCAGTAACGGCATACTGCACGGTAACGTGCAGTGAATACACTTGACTTGACCATACTCCATTAACCACTGATTGTTGATGTCGATTAGCCTCTTCCTCAGTCTAATTTGTTCTTGCGATTCTCTTTCGCTAAGTGTCGGCCCGTCTTCATTGTATGGTCTGTTCTTTGCTTTCACTTGCTTGAGCAATTCTCTTTCACTCTGCGTGAGCCTGTCATAAATGCTGAGTGCACTCTTTATAGTTTTCATCCTCTTTCTCTGTACGTTTAGCATTCGTTTGCTCAGCAGTTGATATGCTTGCTGCTTCCTGAGCAGCTCTTCTTTTCTCCACCCTAGCAGCCCGCTTCTTCTCTTCTTTTGTAAGCATATTTTCGTGTTAAAACTGATTAAGTCACTTTTTCTGTGGCAATTATTTAGTATGTTTTCCTTAATTTTTCACTTAAGCTGGCACTTAAGTCTTCAATCTGCCTCAAGAATAATTTGAGATATGGAGAGGTAACGGAGAAGGTGGTAGGGATGAGAACAGCGCCTGTACGCGTGCGACACACGGCCACCCTGATGGCTGCTGCCAAGAGTTGATTCTACAATAAAATAAAATAAAAAAAAAAAGACTAATAATTGCAAAACTCTTCACTTTTAATATAAAGATGTAGTGCACAGTTTCGGCGTAGTATAGGTGTACCAAATTTCAGGTCAATAGTTCAAACGGTTTCCGAGCTACAGGTGATTTAAAATCCTGGACAGACAAACAGACAACAGAAGATACAATACAGTTTATTTATGTATTGCCTAAAATCACATAAGAAGTAAGGGCTTTAACAGGCCCAGCTTTATGATAGCCCCCCAGCATTGACTCTCCAAAAACACAAGGAAAAACTCCCAAAAACCCTTCTAGGGGAAAAAATGGAAGAAACCTTGGGAATGGCAGTTCAAAGTGGGGGTATCAAAAAAAGGAGGTCAATACAATACACAGAACAGAAGTAATCCTCAATACAATATAATAATGCAATAGAAGTATTACAAGTACACAGCAGTAATCTATAGTAGATGATATCACATAATATGATTTGGATTTGTTCAGAGTCCTGAAGACCTCAGCCATTAAGCTGCCTCCCCCTATTGGCCATTCCACAGCTGAGTCAGCACTGGGCCAGCCAATCCGATGAAAGTACCCCTCTACTGGAATAATTCCTGCAATCCTCCATCAGAGATGACTTTACCTTAGGCAGGCAAAACAACTTGGCAGGTGGGCAGTGGCACCAAGTGCCACATTCGAGTACTGTGAAGAGAAACAGAATATGTAAGAGTTAGTAACAAATTACAACTATCATATTACATATGTTTTAGTGCTAATGACTAACAACAGAGATGAAGTATGCAGAGTTAATCAGCAGCTTTAGTCGGGATATGCTAAACTGTGTATAATACACATATATACAGAAGATCATTGTAAATTTGAAATTAAGTGACATAATTAATGTTCATTTATTTTTAAGATTACATAGCCAGTTATACATGCATCCTATCATCTGGACATCACTTGCCAATAACAACCATTCCTACTGCTATTATCGTTAATGAGATGTTGACTACAGTCCTGAGTGCTCTACATCCATTACGCTCATCTCAGCAAATTTCATCATCTCCATTCACTCGCATACGTTTAAGGTGAGATAGCACATCAGCACCAGACTAAGCATGTGCAATAAATGGGTGTGAATTGCAGGTCCTCAACTATCTTCTACTCACAGAAAGGGCACCACACGTCTGTGGGATAAATTAGCAGATGCGTAATAGTGTTCATGAATTGGTAGGAACTTGCACAAGGTCAGCAGCAGCGGGCTGTATCTCGACTAGACTAAAGGTCACAACATCATAGCAAACTATCTTAGAAAAACAGCTTGGAAACAAAGCAAAGCAGAAACTCTTTGAAGAGCCCTTGAAATTTACATAAGCATGTTCTCTTTTTTATTTTATTTTACTTAACAATACAAAAACAGAATTCAGCCCCCACCTGAGAGAAAGAGAGGAGAGCCAACAGCAAGAACAGCTCTTTAAAAACAATAAAGAAGGGAGACTGTCCTTTGCCACTTAAGCACGTTCTTAAATCATAGTCTTGTTATTCTTAATCAACATAGCATATACATTTTGCCAACTTTAACTAAAAAGATGTGCCTTTTGGAAATTATAAAGATGGGCATTTCAAGATGATTCTGCAACAGCAGACTGGACATAAAAGAATTTATTAGGTTACTGAGATAAAATGCATACTGGATGATAAGAAAGGGGGAAGATGCAATATGTAAATGACTTTTTAAAAGTTCTTTAATGTTTTTAAATAATGATTTGAATATAAATACATTTACCAATGCCCTTGGTAATCTTGCAGGGCTCATTTAGGTTTTAACTGATTGAATCTGAAGTATTTTTTCATTTATTTGTCTGTGTAGCTATGAAGGGTTGAGCCACTACTCCCATTAAAAATGCTGCTGACCTTTCGATTAGACTTATTTTTTTTCTGTTGGATTTCATGCTTGTTTCATGTGGGCTTTGGTAAATTGAACTTAATCCACTGGAATACTCACCGATGTAACACAGCGATTAAACTATTTATAGAGAAATGAGAAAAGCAATAATAGAAAAAAGCACGATGAATTCTGTTAAAGACTTATAAAAAATTATGTGAAGCTCAATTACACTTCAGTAGAGATAGATAGATAGAATTTATATAGAAAACATTATTTGGGTGTACCATAAGATGATCAAAGCTTTCACCTATAACTTTACAATTCAATTCTCATTTTTTGCATTTTTATGTATTTAAATATTGTAGGACATAAGTGGACATTGCCCAATTTTATGAGGATTTTAGTGACTCACAAGGCCTGTTAAAACAGCAGATTTTACAGGGATGCAGAAATCTAGCTTTACCCTCAGCATGCATACCTGAGAGAATGACTTTACCACAGCTGGAAACATTCTTAGTCAGCCCTGTAATTTATCTGATAACAAAGGTGTAAATCAGAGTTGAACTGGGATCTCTGCCAACTCCACCAGACATTAAGGCACCCAAATTGTCATCCAAATTTGAACAAAGAGCTATAGTTCAAAGCATGGCAACCTTGATGTGCAAAATAATGTGCCTATGGTTCTGTAACTGGAAGGAACTTGAATCCAATCACCAGAGGTTACACATTCCTTTACAACTACCTGCACTCATCTCTGAAACTTAAAAGCTGATGAGCCGCTTCCTCTTGTGCTGAGCTGAAAGCTGACAACCTGTTCTGTGTGTGCGCTGAAAGCTGAACCCTTTACTCTCTAAAGAGCAAAGAGCTCACAAACTTTCCTTTACCTGACAGCCACACTCCAGACAACCTGGGAGCTGAATGGCCTGAACTTGCTGTAAGATCCACTCTGCCAAGCCAAGCTCTGTGCCAGTGACTGAGCCCTGTCTGAGAAGTCTGAGAAGCAGCCTTACAGCACACCGTGAACAAAGGGCCATGCAACCAAACTAAGAGTCCTCTAATGCAAGCAGAATACTCGACTTGAACCCGGAACAACAACTCCACATAACATCAGACATCATCATTAAAGACTTGGTACTGCCAAGATAGATTAGAATTCTAAATAGAAAGCAAACAGCCAGCCTCTTCTGTGTCATATGTTTGTCTCAGCTGCATCCTACCTTATATGTCAAAATATATGCAGTTATCATATTTCTATAATCCTTTGTCTTTATCAATAACTTTTATTACTCTGTTTCTTAAAATGAGATGATGAGTCTAATGGCCAGAGACTGCCTCCTGAAGCGAAAGGTAAGAAAAATAGAGTAGGAGCCTTACCAGATTATATTAATTAAATACCTACACTGTTGAAGGCAAAACTCTAGAGGTCTATCTATCTAGATAGTGTAGATATCTATTGGTCTGTCTGTCTGTCTGTCCTTAATTTTTATAAATCAACAAAACAAAAAAGTTGAACACTATATGCTATACGATATGTGAGTAATGTTTTGTGTAAATATGTTGATGATGAGATTTATAATTTTTATAAATCAGCAAAATTGAAAAGTTGAGCACTATATGCTATATGATATGTGAGTAATGTTTTGTGTAAAAATGATGATGATGAGCTACAGTTTATTGTTTACCTTTAAATTTGGATGATCTTTCTTTTTTCCTATCTGTAATTGTGCAGGTTATTGTTTGATTTAAATAACAGGATGGCAGCTGGAATAAGAATATAGATTTTTTCCTCAGTGAAACTGCTCGCAGCAGTGGTGTTTGTGCTATCTTTTTGTAGTGATGTTAAAGAGGATTTTATTATTAACTCAATAAAGATCTGTGTGTCTGTCTAAGTTAGATAAAAAATAATGTCCAAACAATAGCCCTATTTAATTTATTGGTTGAGTAAATAGGAACGAATAATACATTCATAGCTGTAAAACATGGTGTGCTTTAAACAAGGGAGGGAAAGCCCTGTACTCCACACCAGCAGGTTGAACAGCAACTTCTGGTGGCCTCTGGGTCTTTACAGTTTGATCAGTGAATGGAAGTGGAAACTAGGACACTCATTCTTCTCTTTGAACTACAGGTAAAAAAGGAGATTAAATTAAAGACAGCACCCTCTCTCTGCTTGATGTGGTACTGTCTACCTTTTTAGACCATTGAAGATGTCTCCTAAGCACTCAAGCTTGATCCTATCTATCTATCTTAGAGGCCTCCACATTCATTAAAGGTTTCGGTAACACTTTAGGTAATAAAAAAATGCAGCTATTACTCATATACTCTTATGTAACAAGATCTTATTAAAGGCTTCTTTTGGTCTTCATTACACTTATAAAACATCAGTAGATCAGTTATTCATCTCAGTGCAGTGTGGCATATTGACATAATGGTAAAATTAGTTGTTAATATGAAGGATCCATTAGATCTTATACTAAATATGTAATATCAAGAGAAATGTGTCCCAGTTAAGACTCTCCAGAATCCCCAGACCATTTCAAAGTGAAGTTTTGTTGGTAGATGACAATGCAAAGATGAATAAACACTTTACTGATGCTTTGTAAGTGTTGTGAAGAGTCAAAGAAGTGTTTATTAAGGTCTTGTTACATAATAGTGAATGAGTAATAGGTGTATTTTTGCAGTACTTACAGTAAATTAAAGTGTTACCAAAGTTTCTATAATTGTCTCACTGTTGTAGTGTGTTAATACTTGTACTTCTTTCATTGCATAATTTGTAGGTTTTCCTTCACTGGATGTAAATTGCCCCCGACAACACAGTTTTCACCCACCGGTTAGTAGCCAAGTATTAATATTTAACAGTTAGCAGTTCCAAGTTGTCTAAGCATTAAAATGTGTATATGGCAACGCTTATGCACCTCCAAGTCTCATACTGACATAATACTGGCGTAAGTTCTTTTCTTACTGGATTCCACCTTTGCTTATCACCTGCAATAGATTAGCATAGAAATTATATATGAATTTAAAATAGTTTCTTTTGAAGAAAAAGGGCACTGGGATTTTGGTTTGGTTGCCTGTCCTCCCAGTCTTTGGATAGTGGTTTCTCTGAGGTACCTCAGTCTCACTTTCTTACCCGGAAGATGTTCATGTCAGATTGACTACTGTGTATAAAATGAACTTTCATGTGCTAGTATGCACTACTGTGGAGTAGAACCTCATTTGGTGTGGGGTCTTGTCTTATAGCCTGTGCTGTTAAGCTAGGCTTCAGCACCTGTGACCTGGGACTGGAATGGGATATGCAAGTTCATGAAATGAATGAACGGCAGGATCTTTCAAAAGGAATACCATCAGACTATTTTCATATACAATGCTTTCTGGCTTCTCCAAACACTATTCTTCCCATATCCTAAAGACATGCGACTCTTATAGTAGTCCCTGAGGGACTAAGTTTGGATGTGCAACTGTCTTCCGTCATGGTGTGGTACTCGAGCAGCTGTTGACTCTCTCCCTGTTCTATGCTTCTGAGAGATCTATGAACCAAAGCTCAGTTAAAGAGATTCAGAAGATAACTACTGTATATATAAAATGAGATGAAAGAAGAAAGGAAAGCTTACAATTAAAGAAGATGGTTGACTGTCATAGACTGAGCAACATTAGCTACAATAAGTCAGTTTTGCAGATGGCTGACAGATACTGAACTTTGGTGACTATCTGGGTGATAGAGAAAAACAGAATTAGATACCCAATGGATTCTTATGCATTTTCATCCTGAATTTAGAATGACAGGTAATTATAATTATTATTATCTATTTATCTGTTTACAGTATAGTATACAGTGATACCTCAGAACATGAACTTGATCTGTTCTAGAAGGCTGGTCGAGTTTCGATATTGTCAAGTTTCGAATCAAATTTCCCTATAAGAAATCATGTAAATAGGATTAATCTGTTCCAGGCTCCCAAATGACTGTTTATTTATACATATACACATTCATAACTAATGATAACAATAATTTTAAAACCATTGAAATCAATGCACAGAAGAGATAAACAAACTGAATAAACTGAAATGACAGTTTAACTGCATTGAGGCGATAGTATCCAAACGATAACCTGCATTTAAGTAAATCTATCTAGCCTACTCTACCTACCTACTTAACTTTCTCTGGGGCCATGGCAATTACTTTCATCCATCCATCCATTATCCAGTCCACTACATCCTAACTACAGGGTGATGGGGGTCTGCTGGAGCCAATCCCAGCCAACACGGCGAAAGGCAGGAAACAAACCCTGGGCAGGGTGCCAGCCCACCGCGGAGCGCACACACACAACACACCAGGCATACACTATGGGTGATTTAGAAATTTCAATCCACCTAACCTACATGTCTTTGGACTGTGGGAGGAAACCGGAGCACCCGGAGGACACCCACGCAGACACGGGGAGGACATGCAAACTCCATGCAGGGAGGACCCAGGAAGTGAACCTGGGTCTCATAACTGCGAGGCAGCAGCGACATCCATTGCGCCACCATGCCGCCCTTCAATTACTTTCAACAGGAAAAAAACAAAATATAAAGTAAAATAATAACACATTCTCAGAGTACACAGTTTCAACATGTCTGTTCAACAGGAGATCGGCGGTGAAACTGAGGTCGAGTCGTAGGCCTGTTTGGCTTTGTTTCAGCTCCTCACAGCTAGGTCTTGATCCATACAAAATTTAGCAGGATGTTCATGTTTTGAGTTTTTGTTTGAGGTTAGGGGCAAAAAAAAATTGAACATCAATTGTGTTGTGTTGTGAATTGTTGTGAATTGTTTGAGTCTGGAGACGTTCGTGTTCCAAGTTTCTATTGTAGTTCTTTACTTCTCTTGCATTTTTCTGTGTTTATGTATGTGTTGCATTGCGGTCCTGGGGAATGCTATTTAGTGACACTGTATGCTGCAATACAGTGTATAAATGTTATGACAATAAATCCACTTGACATGACTTGACCAAAGTTCATATATTAGTTATTTCCTGCTTTGCAGCAAGGTTTCGATAAACTCTCTGTTTGCTCTTAATAACACCTACAAAGCATCAATAAAACTAGAATAGGATCCACATGAAATATATCTATTTGCCACTTTCTTCTTGGTTAAAAGATCTTAACAAAGGTTTTCTTTGTGTCACGTATCAATAACTGCCTAACAGACACTATATATCCAGCAGTTAAAACAATTGAAAAGTGTTACATATCATCCAATAATATTCTCCCATCTACCTATTTTCATAAGAATTAGAAAAGTTAAACACAAATGAAAGTGTGAGGTTCACACTCTGGTGACTTGACATCTATTCTTCAGTATACACTCTTTTAGATTTTTATTGTCCAAACATATTAACAAAATGATTCACAGTAGCAAGTGCTGCAGTTCGATTCTAAGCTAATGGCTGAGACTTTGAAGCTAAGATGTCACAGTAAGAGGTGAAATATTGTGATCACGCTGTCGGGTGTTGTAGTTAACCTGCTACAATACCAGAGATCACAAAACTGCCAACCTTCTTGATATACGTGCCTCATCAAAACCAGAAACATGTGCACTTGATATGCTGCACAGTACGTTTTTTTATTGTTACATAAAATATCTGCAGTTTCCCTGCCAAGCTTTGGCAATAAATACAGGCTGGACCAAGGTGCAGAGGGGAGCCCAGTAGCCGCCAAAGATTTGTGCAAATGTAATGCTGCGCGGCCCACAGAGATAAAAATAACCATTCATTAAAAGACTCAGTATTCCCTTATTCTGCATGGCTGGAGCGTGTGGGCTCATCACGCACCAATTGGCTCAATATCTGCAGTATGTTCTTGCAGACTTCTTGCATTTGCTATGTAAGGCCAAATTGCGACCCTCGCCTACAGAGGTGCAATCTGCAAACTGTTATTTCTTATAGCTAACCACATTTTGTACATTTTAAAAGTAAACAATCCCTTTTACATATCTTCTGCATATGGGGATCTGAGCTAGCATTACAAAACTGGGACTTTGTCATAAGGAAAATAGGGCTTCACTACTATACTATATTACTATATAAGCTTTGCCATTTACCCTAAGTTAAAGCAATGAATTCATGATGATAATAATAATAATAAAAATACTAAAGTGAGGGTAGTACAGTGGCATAGTGGCTAGCAATGTTACCTCAGTGAACCAGTGGGTTTGAATACTACATCCAGTTATTCTCTGTGTGGCATCTGCACAGTCTGATCCTTCTCTCCAAACCAGTGTATGTTTTCATGCCACATTAAAATATTAGAACGCTCTAGACGAGAACAGGCCATTCAGCCCAACAAAGCTCGCCAGTCCTATCCACTTATTTCTTCTAAAAATACATCAAGTCGAGTTTTGAAAGTCCCTAAAGTTTTACTGTCTTCCACACTACTTGGTAGCTTATTCCAAGTGTCTCTCGTTCTTTGTTTAAAGAAAAACTTCCTAATGTTTGTACAAAATTTACCCTTAACAAGTTTCCAACTGTGTCCCCATGTTCTTGATAAAAGACGTGCACATCAGGTTAAATGACAATAACCAAATTGTGCAGAGTGTGAGTGTGTGTGCGAATGGCCCCACAGTGGATCAGCAGTCTGTTATGTTATTGCTGGTTAACAGCATTATCCACTGCTGCTTTACACGTCTTAGAATCTAATCTGTCTGGAATTTGCCTGCTCTCCCTAAATCTATGTGGGCTTTCTTCAAGGTACTCCAATAATTTTTCACATCCCAAAGATTATTTTAATTAGCACCACTAAACGTGTGAATGAATGTTGGTGTGAGCCTAGTGAGGAACTGGCATCCTTCCCAAAGTGGATTAAAAAATAGATTGTTTAGTATTATGTTTCTAAATATTTTCTGGGATAGTCCCTTTGCTACTACTTTTTTCAGGCCTAGTCCAAGACATAGGGCAGCTTTATGTGATGTGTATCCGTGTCTATGTCTTAGGGGTTTGTGTTAAGGAATTTAAAATGGCTGCTTTCTGTAGTTTAAGGCATGTGTATTGGTGTGTATGTAATGTCTGTAGGCTTTTGCGTAGTGTATGTGGGATGACACCACTGGTGGACACAATGAGTACAATGCTCACCTTGTCCATTCTCCACAAGCGGCAGATTTTTTCTGTCAGTTCTGTGTACTTCTGCATCTTATTTGTGTCCGTGTGTATTTTGTAAGTTGTATGTGTTTGGTATGACAATGTCAATAATATCTGGAGTTTAATTCTGCTTGTCTACCAGTGTTGTGTCTGGTTTGTTATGGTAGAAGGTATTATCTGACAGTAAAGTTCTGTTCCAGCTAGTTTCGACTCTTTTAGTACTGTGGTAGAGCGTACTTTTTTTATTTCTACTAGTTTGTGTTCTAGTGTCATTTCTTGATGTCTAAAGTTTGTGTTCTCATTGTGTCTGTGCTTGTAGTCTGTCTGTGTCTGTAGTTTACAATTATCATTATTAGTATTATGGAAAGCACAGTAGTTACAGTGTGAAATTTAGATCTAGGAGCCTAGGTCCCTTCTCTGTGGAACATGACTATGCAAAGACACATACTTCTGGTCAGTATTTGCAATTTAATTTATCTGTAATGTAATTAATTTTTTTGGGACTAAGAATATGAACTGTATGTTTAAATTGTGTTATGTCGGGAACCTAATAACTTTCATACAACTAAAATGAAAAATCCTTTGAAAAAAATGTAAAGGTAAACGATCGCTAGTTAAACAAAGATTAAATATGGTTATTTCATAAGATTTATTGAAAACTACAATGACAAGCCAAAGTGTTGGAACAGAAATATTGTAAGGCACATCAGGAAGCTTGTAGTGTGCCCGGTTCACAGATGTTCAAATATAATCCATGGTGAAAGGGACAGGGGATTTTTGTCCAGTTCTGGAAGTGATGTCAGTATTCTTTCTGTCAAAAGCCATCTGGTCTGCAGATGAGAGGAAAGAAACTTTAAGTGTCAGTGTCTCCACTCTCTCTGGAGGGAAAATTAACTGAATTCTGCAAGGCATGAAGATGCCCCCAAAGCACGCATGCCTATCAAAGATTAGAGCACAATTTATATTCTGTATTACAATATACTGACATCTAGGAAAATGGAGCAAGCTAATTTTAAATATAAAAACAGGTTTGCTAAAACTGTCACCATACTGACATAAGGAAGTTAACAAACATACCTTGGTAATTATAAAGGGATTCCTCCATGAATATTTTATAGCCTTTGCTCAATTTGGTGCTTTTCAACAATACTTTTTAATTTGTAAAAATATATTATTGGAAATGGAAGAAGAAAATTGGAAAAGATGGAAGGAGAGAAGTAGAATAGTCACAATCCAGTGCTAGCTACCTAATGGGAAGTAGATTTGCCCATCGATGCGTCACTTGTGAATCTTGTGAAAAGGCCTAATTGGTCACATTTTCCTAATATATTTGTTTATTTTGTCCCTTATGAGAATAATAGGTGAAGTCAAATGAGCCCAACAGAATTAACATAGAAATACTTTATGAGTGGGCCCCAGAATGGACTGGCACCCCTTTTACAGTTGTTAGCTAAAGTGTGCCATTGCTGAAAAGCTGACTTCAGCAGAGTGATATGAAGCTTATTATTACTTTCAACATACTCAGTAGCATTTATTGAGTTGTTCATTTTTAAAACAATTAAATCTCTCTCTTATAAAAGAAAATCTTGAGACGAGATTATTGCCAAGTGATCTTTTCAAGTCCCGCCCGCCTCTCAACCATTTTCAACCATGCCCACATTCCTCTCACTTCTCGTTCATCTGAATGCTTTTGACAGACACAGTTCCTGTGTTCTCAGCTCTTACAAATTTTTACGTTTTCCACACTTTAAAGGTCCCAATAAAAGAAGACGTATTGGCTATGCGATAGGACAAGATTAGTTGTATTCAAAATTGGTCGAACAATTCTGACATGTAAAATTTTAACAGGCAACAAGAAAGGTAATGTAGTATATCTTCCACGGATAACAGTAGACACCAAAGGAGATCTTGATATGCCGTTCGTATTAAAACGTTTACAGTTTCCCATTAGAATAGCTTTTGCTATGTCAATTAGAAAATCACAGGGACAAACATTCGAAAAAGTCAGTTTATTTATTAGAGAGAGAGAGAGAAATGATATTCACTCACGAGCAGTTATATGTTGCGTTGTCACGATGTAAGTCCAAACACGGAATCAAAATTCAATGCAATATTGACAAAACGTTAATTCAAAAGATTGTTTTTACTGAAGTTTTACAGTAAAAGTGTAAGTTGAAAAAGTATTTGTGTGTTAATTTCAAAGCCAAACAAAACGAAAACATATAACACCACGAATAACTCTAACACAACGTGAAACATAATTTTCTTTCAATTTATTATTACTATTTTCTTACTATTATTATTACTATTTTTTACTATGGTTAATTACTCGCTGTAATGTAAAATAGTTAGTTCTATTAAGCATATGTAACAATTCCCATGAAAATAACAATCTGCTTAAATTGTACATCCGCTTCTCCATACGCGAGCCGCAGATCCGCGAAGTGGCTAGTGCGTAGCACCCACCCAGGGGTTGGCGAGCAAAGCGAGCAGGGGGCAGAGCCCCTTAGTATGTCCTTAAAACAATATAACATTTGCCAGAAAATCATTGAAAATATGTTAGCAGGCGACAGTTCCCATGAGATGCATGACATAGTGTGTTTTAGGTTGAAATTCTGAGTTCATGAAGACATTTGAAAATATGTTCTTCCTTAACTATTTATGCTGATAACCTTGCATTTAATCCAAATAATGTTCAAAAGATATTGTAGATTAAAACAAAGAAAGGAAAATCTTGTATATCACAGACTTCAAAAGCCATTTCTAAAAGTGTCACGATTTGGTAAGAGACATGCAGAGAAATGGAATTGTTTATCTCATGCATCCTTGCTGTGTGGGTCACAGATGGACATGTGTTTGTGTGTGCACACATCAGCTCTAAACAGCACGCCTCAGAACTCAGTTCACATCGGTCAAGTCAAGGTCAGATGTAAGCATGAGCTCTGGCCCATGGAGCTGGGGTTCACTTCCTTATAGGGTTTGTGCATTGTAAAATAATATTAGTAGATTGACAAACACCTCTTTTTTGTGAAAGAATAATCTTAAAATAATATTTTGAGCTGTGAGCTCTATCCTTTTGAAACTTTCATATCCATTTAGTATGTTTTACATTTTTTTTCCTGAGTTATGATTCTGTACAAAAACAAAAATGAGTTGCCCCCACCACATAACACACAGTTCTAATTGATTATGAGCACTACTGGGGTTAACACATTTCAAGTAACATGGATTACTTTTGAAAATAATGAGTAATCTAATGCAATACCTATGTCATTGCAGTAAAAATACCTGTTTTATTTAAAAACAAAAACAAAACGAATATGGGTTACTGCATTACTACGGAATCTTATTCCTGCCAATCCAAAAAAAAAATAACTGAGATATTTTGCAGAAATAATACCTTTTCACGCCAAAACATTGCATGCTGGGGTCGGTAACATTGTGCGTACGCATGCTCCAGCCATCTGGTGACAGCTAGTGAGGAAGAGCTTAAGTACGTGCCTAGTGTGCAATCAAGTGAAAACAGTTGAACAGACATTATAGGCTGTATAGCCTTTATAAAGGTTTGGGGGACGTCTGTGATGCCCATATAATTCAAGATCAAAATAATCACAAAACATTCAAAATATACATGAGCAGTCTTCTTAAAAGTGAATCGTCAAAACAGACTGTCTCAAGATGGCAGAAGAGTGGAAGAGATGGGTCCAGGAGACCAGAAACAGGAAGTGATGTCAACTGATGTCGACAGCTGGCTTATCAATTTTCAATAAAGGGAGGAAGAAATATTAAGTGACAGTGCCAACCCCTGGATCAGAGTATTAATACAATCAGATGAGCTCTGAAGTTGTCTCTCATGTGTGACAAGGTATACGTATAATCTGACTTGTGCTGAGGGCTAAATGTAATCTGTCCAGTGTGGGGTTACAGGGAGCAACAGCACCGGATGAAAGGTGAGCAGGAAACATGGTCCTTTGCAGGGCTTTTAGAAAGGCAAACAGAAAAGAGTGTGCTGCAATCAAACTGGTAACAAAAATCTTTTCAATAACGTGTCAGTTTAGTTTTAATCCAGGGTATTTGCTATTGATATGTTGAAACTGTGTGATCTGTTGGCGTAGCAGACAGTGTTCATACTTGAAATCCCAGGAGGCTTGTGTTGGGGATCGAAAAAAAAGGACAGATTTCTCTTCACAGCACATGAAGGACTAAACACATTTATAAAATACAAGAAAATTAACAATCTTGGCTTTGTTTCTGTTCAGTTTCATGAAAATTCTTATATTGGCCTAGGATTTAATAACACATGCAGGCCAGTGAAATGGACAGTTTTTCATAGAAAAGAAACAAAATTACTCAAAAGTAATACTGTCTCTGCAACACATTTTATGATAAGTAGCTATATAACATATTTTTGTAAGTAATGAGTAATGTAACTAAAATATTTTTAAAGTTAATGTTCCCAAACACTGATCATGAGTTACCAGTTAGAGAAGAGTTGTACGAAACTGGCCTACCTTTGACTCCACAGTGTGCTGATCCAGAAGTCTTGTCTTGAACCCACAAGGCCTCTACCAAATGACAATTTAATACAGTAGCAAAAGACACACTTGTTTAACGAAGAAACAGCATTTCTTAATGAATACTTGCACAGACAACTATTTTTTCAGGACAACACTCTTTTGTGTGGGCCTTACAAGTTATCTACCCCTACAGGCCAAGTAACATGAGCACCTGCGGGCAACCGAATCTTTATTAAACATTTACAGCAGTAGATCAGAATGTCAATACACTCACCATTTCCATGTCAACTACATCAGCCACTTATAGATAGATAGATAGATAGATATATAGATAGATAGATAGATAGATAGATAGATACTTTATTAATCCCAAGGTGAAATTCACATATATTATATTCAGAACAGAAACATGTAAATTGTCCAGTTTAATGCTCGGGGAGTCCAGTTCCCTGGACTACAATACTAAATTGAAACACCTCTGATGTATGCCATGTTTGTTCAGTCTGTTTTTGACAACAGAGTCCTGAACCTGGAATATGGCAAGACAAACCTTTAGATGCTTCAAGGTTGATTGGGCTTGAGGTTCAATCACACTAAAAAGTAGTCTTGAGATTCTGTTAGAGAAAAGATGGGGCCAACTTTATTACAAAATGCATTCTGGGAAGATCACTAAAGCAAGCATGATCATGTTCAACTGAAAAAAATGTATCAGCTAGACTTACCAATCAAAAACAGGGTGTGCCAGAAAAAGGGTTTTGAGTGTACAACAGGAAGGTAAGTACTCACATTAGGACTCCATTCTACAATAGTCATTTGAGGTTTGTTACATTCAAATGATTTGTTACTTCTGTCGCTTTAACATTCTAAGTGTTTCAAATGTTTGTTGATTAAAGTGACTCTGTGAGAGATGATTTTCATAGGTACAAGATGGACAGATATTATGTGGCAGAAGCAATAATTATACAACAATTTTTCAATTAGTAATTAAAATGATCATACATTTTTGAACACGCGTTACAGTGCATATACTGTAGAGACTTTTAAATATAGAGTATGTATCATTAATCTAAGGCAGCTTTACTCTTTCTCAGATATACCTTATATTTATTGTGCTTTCTAGAAAGCAACACTGAATTTTAATCTGTCATCTGTTGTAGGGCTGCCTGACATACAGTATATGTGGACTCCCCTTGAACAAGGCCCAATCAAAGATGCTGTTTAACGTAAGACCACATTTTATATACAATATGGGTAGGAGTCAAAGTTTCTGAAAAAAAAACCAACTTAAAGAATAAATTGAGACTGCAAATCAACAGTGACAGGAACTTACCTGGTCTGAGGAGATACAAAGAATCAGCATTAGCCACACTGCCACTGTCAAATATTCTTTAGTAAAAGCCTGCAGATATATTTCTTAAATGTGCTAAAGAAAACGATAACTTTAAATTTGAGTGGAAACATTATGTTGATCTAATTAGGTTGTACATGTTTCATGTTTAACATTCCAAAATGTTGATTAGCTGCACCTCTGTAGTCCTTCCATGATTATGTTAATTTGCAACTCTACTAAACAGGCCAAAGAAGCAGCAAGTTTTCATTTCATTCAAACCTGAAAACATTCCTGCCTTTATCTTACCTCTGTTTAATGAGGTATACAAGTACTATGGTTTGCCTGTGCAATAAACTTTGAAAAGGGCTGAAGCTTTCTCTGTCTGTGGAGGCATAAATGATATATTTGTAATTATTATGGCAATAATGTTAATTATTATTAATTCTCCTTTGGCTAAAAAATCTGTGGTCTAAAATCCAGCCTAATCGTTAAGACAGACATCATGAGGTAGAGAAGATGGAAGTTTGGAGGTATGATAGTTATACTCATTGATCTTGGCACCAGAGAGTGGTTATGTGTTACCTGTTAACTAACACATGCAAGTAAGAATTTCATTCCACTCTGCACATGTGACAATATTGACCCTATGGACCTGTTTGTTTGCCAGTTTAGTCCAGTCCATGCTCATCTGATTTTCTCCAATATCCCAAAATGACCAATTGTAAGTTGATCGGCAGCTGTTCGGGTCAGTGTGTATGACTGTGCCCATAGATGAATTGTTAGGATGGGCTCTGCCCCCCTGTTACCCAGAAAATAAAAGGATAAAGTTCTCATCCATTCTGAAGACAAAAGATATTGTAGGATATTGGGTTCAGATTTCCATGATTAAAACTTAGAATACTCCTTTCAAGCACACTTTATTATTAAACTTGTTGAAACAATACTGAAGTCTTTCAAAAGGCAAACAACACACTAAAAAAACTTCCACATGCATTTGAGTGTTAGTCCTCCTGGAATTAAAAGCCATCTTTTTCAGAGCTGTCAAGGGTAGCCAAAAGCTCTGTGAGCCAGAAGCTGCATGAGCGATCTGCAAGACACAAGAACCTCAGCCCAGGGAAGAACTGCTTGTGTTAACAACATGTAAAGGTGTTTATTACCGTGAGACTTGAGACTTGTGCATGGCAATGGTTCATCCAGCATTTCTTTGACTTCTCTCTAAGTAAAAGTATGTTTTCTCTGTATCTGAACCAGCTCTAGAAAGAGAAAACGCAGCCCGATGTGTCACAATATGAAAACACGATTAAGTAAAATGGACACATTCTTCCACATGGTTGATATTTAAATGTAGTTGATTTATCTAGCTAACTTGAGCATTTGCTTTACATTAACTGTTTGGAGACAGGAGTCGACTTATGTCGACATAAATGGGTGAAGGCAGATGTTGACTAATGTCGACATCCAGGGGTAAGAGGGTGGCAATGAGTTGTACATGTCGACAAAAGTCGCGGTTACATTATAGTTCGGCTAGAGGGCAGTTAGCTGCGTTAGCTGATGCACCTATGGCAACGCTCACCAGGGAACACTTTCTCAGACTTAAATCCGTGGCAGGAAAGCTGGCTACTGAACTTCACCAGACGATGTGGAATGCTAGTGGACACTACAGATTACCAGCCACTCTTCTACTTCAAGCTGTTTTTCCAGAAAATGCCTAGAAAACAGATATACTAAACAATTTTTTAATTCGCCAGCTGAGCCTTTACTGTTTTCTTGTGTAACACATACTGCAAGCAGTATAATGTGGCCATGCATGTCACTGGCTGCTTCTAACGTTACCATACCTTGCAGGCTATGTAATAGGCATGTGAATTCACATACTGTAGAGGCTCATGGAACATAAAACATGGTAGCATTTGTCATAAATAAGCATTTTATGTTGATTTATATCTGAAACTATTGCTTTGTGTGCAGTTTTTTGGAAAATATATTCAGCCTTGGGCCAAAACGGAAAAACGTTTAATTAGTCCTCAAAGAGTTAAGCATCTCCTCTTCCAGTGTTTACTGTAGTCCAATTATGTAACAAACCGAGCCCGATAGATGAAAGTAGGCCGATTGCTGCCTCTCACTTTCATAATCTGTAATGCGACATTAACAAAGAAAGCCTAATATCACCCCAGAAAACAAACTGCTGTACGTTCCCCCTATTTGTTTTCTACATTTCCAACAATGTTACAAGAGAAATTTAGCAAAAGGTGATTATATTATGTGACTTGAAAAGAAATTCAGAACACAAGACAGCCCCATGGTAGTAATCAAACGAACAGTGTATACACTGTTGCATATATATCTCTTGCAGTTCACTTAATAGTCCCTTAATTTTCTTATCAATCTCATTAAACAGGAAGGAATATTTGTAGGAACTCAGTGGTGAATGAATCTGAGTTTAAATGTAAAATATTTCAAAACTCAGTATTACACTATGATAAAAAAAAAAAAAACTTCAACAAGATTACCTGGGATCTACTAGATGAAGAAACTGGTCACTGATTTTCACTGCGCCAAAAAGCGCCTCTTTGTCCAATCGCTGTTCAGGGAGTGGGTCTAGTGGGTACTTGTGGGTCCACATCAATGATAGGTTGAACTAGTCTCACAACACTGAAGAATTGTATAAGAAAAGGCAGAGCAGGCTTTTTTTTTTCTTAGGAGACTGTGTTCCTTTAAATGTGGGTAGTGACATCTTTTACATCTTCTACATCACTGTGATGGCCAGTGCAATTTTCTACTGTGTGGTGTGCTGGGCTAGTAACATCATTTCAACAAAGGCCCACCAAATTGACAAGCTAAAAGGGCACCCTTAGTTATGGGATGCACTCTGGACCCCCTTGGAGGTCGTAGCAAAGGAAAGAATTAAAACTGAGTGCCATTATGAACAATGCTCCACATCCTCTGTGTGTCAAGAAATACTACAGGGGCTCCTTTATACCAACAGCAATACCCCCTGCATAATACACCACTGTGACTGTGTTTGCTAAGTCTGAAGTTTTCTCTCTTTTTAATTTTCTTACTTTTTTAGTCATTCTGGTGTGTGTTCAGACCAGACCCATAGTGGGTGTATATAGTGGGTAGGATAATGGACGGATATTTATATATATAATTTTTCTTACCATTTATTTATTCTTCTGTAAAAGGTCAAATTTCCCCTTAAGTCCTATCTATCTATGAATCCACAACAATGAAGGAGTGAAGAGAATATCACCCCTGGTAGTAATTGCTGTCCTTCACCTATCTAGATCCTAATTTCTTAACAATTGTCAGTCTCTTCCAGTATATTGAGATTTGCTTGCTATTCTTCCTCTTCTTTTTAAAAACACAGCAATTTAAGTAAATTAATAGACATATTCCTGAAACTGGATGTACAAAGCAGACATCCCACTTTCAAGGGTAAGACTGCCGATCACCAGCCTTCTTCATTATTGAAAACTGTGTACAACTTATGATTTTTCCTGTGCACATGCTGGACTGAAAGACAAACAACAAAACATAACAATGATATTTCTGTATGGCAGCACTACAACTACTATAGATCTTATTAGTATGTAGCCAGTGTGTATATTTTGCATTGCAGTTTCATGCCTGTTTATGGAGTAATTACCTATGTGTAATGCCAAATTTCACTATAGTTCTGCAGGTCTTAACTGACTTGATGTAAAATGTCTCCAATTTTATAGTTATCTCTTGTTTGGTGTTTACATTTCACTAACTAATAAATGTATACCCATTATGCCCACATTTACTTTTTCAAAAGGTTTATGTGAAGTAAGTGAGACTAAACATGACGTTTTGAAAGAAAAGTCTTCCCACTTTTTATTATATGCAGCTGTTTTTTGCTCTTGCCACTCTTTTTCTATCGCGATCTAACATTTGATGTTCTTGAACAGATAATTTGCTTTTCTGCCTTGTCATTATAGCCGACTGCGTTGTTAGCATTGATAGTGTCATGGGGAGGTATGGAGAGAAGATGTGCGCAGTAGGAGAAATGATTGGGTGAGCAGTGTGTTTTAATATAACAGAGAGATTTAAATATAATTTTTTATATTTAGATTTTTAAGATTATGTTATTAATTCTGTTTTGTGTTTGTATTTATGTAACATTATGAGTTTTATTCATGTTGTAATTTTTGCTATCTGCCCTGCTACCTGTACGTGGAACCTAAAGAGGCAAGGCCACCTAATTAGGCAGCTGGTCTACTGGCCCCAAGCGGTGTTTAAACTGAAACTGAGGAAGGCTTAACAACCTCATTATTGTGATTATGATATCGTGATCCTTGGCTTTGATGTTGTGCTTCATTTTCTGGATTTTGACCCCTGTATTCTCTTAAAAGTACTATTTCTTGGTGGTGTTTATTGGATGTGTTTGCTTTTAGGTGTTGCATTTTTCTCCGTTTTATTCTTGCTTTGTTTCTCTTCTTTTTCTTTTTCATTTAATATAAGGATTTTGTTTTGTATTGGATCAGAGGTTTCCTTGTTTTCATTTTCTCCATTTTGTGAGCCCTACTAGTTGGTTATGCTTGGGAGCCTCGTGGTTTTCCATAGTTAATAATGTTAATGCGTTTACTGAGGTTATTATTAATGATGAGAAATATAAAAGAGATGCTGATAAGAACAAGACATGGTATAATTTTGCCATTTCAAATCACTTGGTTGGTTGTATTGGTTGCTGTTAAAGGGATAAAAAATGTAATTTATGCTCTTCTTTACCAATTGTAATTCAGCATCTGCTGCCATCTATTCCTGGGTTTAGGGTTAGGCGTAGGGTTACAATTAAGTGTAGGCCTGGCCTTTTGTGTTAAATTTTTGAATGTCTGCTCCCGTTTTTGTGTTTTTTCATAAGATATAAAATTATTCTAACATGATGCACCTTGGATATTAATTGATGATGCATTGTACTATTATTGCAATAATAATTTTGGTTGTAGTAGTAACAGTATATATGACAATGAGAGGTGGAACAGTGCCCTACAATGGATACGAAAAAGTTCAGATTAGAAGAATGGATGAAATTTATTAATGACAAAATAAGGAGAAATTTCACATGTTAAGGATATGAGGAGAAACATTAAAAGACTAAAACTCTTTAAATGTTGACTGCAGGCCTTGTGGTATCAGGTCCTAATCCCTTTTTGCTATTTCCATTATATAAAGAACACATAACTAGTCTTAAATGCTTGTCTGAATGAATTTCTCCTACCACTTATTTACTTAAATTCTCCCTAAATTCTAGTAGCACTTTCATACAATTGTCACCAACCCCTGTGATTTTCTTTCCCTGGATTTCTAACATGGAAGCAAATTGTCTTCCCCTCTGTCTCAATTTTAATTTGGGGGGGAAACAAAAGTCAGAGGGAATGAAATGTGGTGAATATGTACATGGGATGTGAGGTAACAATCACAATATTTTTGGTGAAAAACTGACTGAGAAGGCTGTCATGATGTAATTTTGCATGATGCCACTTCTCCTGACTTTTTTTTGTTCCTCTGATGATTTACTTCAGGCCCCTCAACACTACAGTGTAATGTTGCCAATGAACAATCTGTGCTTGGAAAAAAAACTCTTTATTAACAATTTTTTAAATGTTGAAATACTGGATCATTGTTGCCTTTATGTTTGATATGACCTGGCTTGCTTTTTTCAGCTTGTATAAAAAAAAATGCTGAAATCATGTACACAAATGTGGAATAAATGCCAGAAGTATGCACACAGATTACCAAGACTTCAAGTATATGATACCAAGCAGCATAGTCGATAAATATACCCTACTCCTGCGGTATATATCAATTCTGGGAATTTTTTGGGTCCCTTCTTATATGAACAAAATGATAAACAAAGTAAAATTGCAAGCTAAGCAGCAGTTCATCTTGTGTCCACTAGCAGCACTAGCAGGTGGTTGTCTATCTTATGTTTTGGCCTGGCTTGGTTTTTGCTGCAGCATGGCCTTCTGGGGATGGGCAGGTTTGGAGGAACGGAGAGAGAGAGAGAGTTTCTTTGTTACCTTTGTCTTTATCTTTATTTCATGTACCTCCTACTGGGCCAGTCCCTATTTCACACCAATCCTATTCAGCCACCGCTCCAGTCCTACCCAATTCCTATGCCCCCCCTCCCCTAGGCCCGCACTGATCCCCCACCCCCATTCTAACACAGGTTTTTCTCCTTATCTTTAATTTAACATATCTGTACCTTCCATTTCAGGCTATACTGGCCTGCTTAACAGCCTTTCATCTCAGCCCACTTGGCCAGACTTTCTGAGTTTTTATCTATACTAGATTTAACCTGCAGTAAATACAACAGTTGGTTCAACAGATTTTTTTTTCCTAAGTACTAGTTGGCTCTGCCCCCTGCTCGCTACCCCCCCGTGCGGGCCCTGCGCCCTAGTCATTTCCCGGATCTTCCGCTTGCGACGAATCGTGCTGTGATTTTTGATAAACATGAATATCAACTCTGTCTTTGATATCTCTGTCTTTTGAAACTATTGTCGATGACAATTGGTCACATGTTGGTTTATTATATATGCGAGAGCATGATCTTTCGGATTCATATAGAAATCCAAGACAACTTCTTTGTCCATGTTTTACAGATAAATTTCGTGTAAATTGCGATACTTTTGGACGTATGGATTTGTATCCATATTGGCTGTAGAATTTCTAATACATCTGATCGTTTAATTCTTTCAATTCTATGTTACATAACTTCTCCATGATCATAAATATAAACCAGACCGAATTGTGGTCTCTTTGAAATTAAACTTGTAGTAGCTTTAATTGTTGTGGGACCACAGATTCTCATAGCGTATGGTCCTGAATCATGTAAATCTACATTTTGAGCATTGAATGATGAAAACGCGAACAGATTATTTTAGATTCAGATATTTTGCCTGTAGTGTTTGTGGTTTTCACTTTCACCAAATAACAAATCTTTTATTTCTCGCGGATACGCCTTTTCATTGGGAAGAAACACTACTTTTCCCTGATGGCAACATGAATTAGATGATCTACAAGTCTCCGACATAAAGTTTAAATCCGAACAATATCTACATACTCCTGTCATATCACCTATGTCCATATATTTGATCTCATTTTGCTGTTCCATTATTTCACTGAGTAATAATTTTCATTTGTTTGCACTAATGCGATCTTTACTTTCAGTTTTTTGAGACTTTCGAATTTTAGTAATTTCATAATCTCTTAACTACTCTGCATGTGTATTGCACAAACGTTTTTGAACATCTTTATGACATTCTACTTTGTCTTCTACTCTTTGTCTTTTCTTCTTCTACTATTTGTCTTTTATTTCTGCCCTGCTTGGATCTTTTAGGCTTTCAATTCATCTTTTGCCACAAAGTCTCGTCTCGCAGGACTCAGAATTATCTCTCTGAAAATGTCTCGTCTCATCTCTTTGAAAAAGTCTTGTCTTGTCCCAAGATTGTTTTATATAATAAAGAGACATGTTTTTATCATTATATTACTACACTGTTCTCCTCACTGTAAGTATTATGCTGTTTGTAATTTGCAACTTGTTTAGCTCTAGACTTTTTGATATGCTTTCAGATTGTGTTTTTTTTTTATATTATCTACTTTGAATTGCCATTGGAAACTTTTTTTTTTTGCAGTTTAAAAGTCCTGTTTGTATTTTGCTCTGTTTTGAAAATAAACACCTGGTTTTGTGAACTTGTCAATGCTAAAGCTAGAGGTTTCATGGTTCTTCCTTAATGGTGACATACTTTAAGGTTTTTTGAGACTGCTATTATTTTGAATTCAAAGCCCTGTACTCAATTTTGAGGCCTAGTGAGGTATGAAGCCTTCCTTTCTCCTTGGGTCAGACTTACCTTGGTGTAAGACCTCATTAGTAAGCTATTTTGGATGGTCTCACTCTTTCATTATTCTTTGGTGCCATAGATTCATAACAATATGGGTAAGGGAATACAGATAACCAGTTCCGCAAGACTTGCTTTATACTGTACAGTCACCCCAATTGTTTTGTTTTAATTCCCTTTAATTCATAGTATTGTAACGTTTTGAGCTCCACTTTGGTTTGGTTGTGACTAACAGAAATAAGCCAACATACAGCATAAAACTGAAATATTCAGGGTTGACAGCACTTTGCTTTTTTATTTCTCTGACTTCCATGCATGTGACATGGAAACAAATATATTCTTGTTAGTGGGTGTGTATGTGCATTGTCTGAATAATCACAAAGCTTATTTATTGTGCCGGTATATCCCCTGGGGGTACATCAGCACTCTAATTGCAATGTAGGAACTTGGTAACAATTTAATCACTGTCTCTTCCCACACTGCAGGCGGTTGCCAGTGGAGGTATACAAAGACAAAGCTGCTGGCAAATAAAGAGATCGGTGATTAAAATTATGAACTTTTCATTGATTGGGACAAGAAAAATGTTATGCATTTTTAGGATGCACTCAGTCTTGCTTTTTTTGTTGTAACATGCCTCTTCGATGACAGACTTTTGGGGGACAGGGGGCTACTAAAAGAATAAAAATTTAGTACACAGTTGGTAAAAGTGCCCAGGCCAAAAAAATCATATTTCTGCTTCTTCCACCTACCAGCAACTGCCCCTTTATTTATAAAAGCCAAGTTCATTGAGCTGCATCAGCATTGTGTTCTCAGTTGAAATAAATTAGGTCACTGCAAATAGAGATTAGTTATTGCTCTTGACTTGTCATCTTTTCCTGCTGGGAGTCTCGCCCAGAACATTTCTGTATATAGTCAGTACTAAGCATTTGTCTGGTTTAGATGAGCTTCATTGGGGCAGCAAAGAGATCTAACTAGAAGAATGTATTTCTTGTTCAGTAGCACCTTTCTTAGCCAGTATTATCATGAAGTATAAAGTGAAGCCATACGGTGTCTTCGAATGAGCTACTTGTTCAGATTTTAAGAACATAATAGACCAGGTCTAAGAATTTTCTAGAATTTTTGCTATTGCTTTTGATATCTTATCACTTTAGTGACAGACATCCCTACCTTGTATGGTTAGTCCTTCCCCATCACGGTATAACCATGACAATATGCAGAAAAGTCTATTTTGCTGTCATTCATATGTTGTGATACTCAACATTTTATTAAACAGAATGAAAATTTTCCTGAGATGTTAAATGACTCCTTTGGTAAGGTGAATCATTTGATGAGTAAAATTTGCATATCATTAAACTGAGAAAAATGTTTATTTATTCATAGATTCTGTCATTCATTTGTTCATCCCTCTTAATGTAATTTTAATGAACCAGAGCCTTTGGTGGCAGAGTTAAGGGCAGAGTAGGAGCCAAACATGGCATGAGTCAATCACAGGACTCACTTAAACCCATACCCACAATCACTCATCACAGGCCAATTTGGAGTATCACACACGTGCGCATGAGAGGCAGCTAAAGGGAATGACTGAAAGTAATTCCATGCCAGACCAAGGGGCAGCAGTGTGTACTAACTCTTTCTCTCACTTCTCTGCAGATCAGTTACGGGAAATTCCGCCTGGCCCTGATGATGTCACTTCTGTTTTCTGCCCCAATGATGCCACTTTCTAGTTCTGGCCCCACGGATAACGTCACTTCCGACCCGGGCTGAATGACCACTTCCAGTTCCAGCCCTACTGATGATGTAATTTCCAGTCATGGCCGCAATGACACCATTTCCGGATCTGGCCCCACTATTGACGTCACTTCCTCTGGTCTCGCTTAAAGCTGCCATCTTTGTGCCGGCAAATCAGTTCAGTTGTGGACCCCAACCTGTAAAAATCTGTACCTCAAATCTATCCATCTGCAGCCAGGAACAATATACGGGTGGCTGCCCCAAGCCTTTTTTTGTGTGACTCTTTGTCATACTTCTGACAGGATGTACAATTAATGTAATCTCTATGTTTTTTATGTAGTATTTTTAAAACATCCATGACAACCCTTAACTCAAAATGCTTGAATTTCAGATTATTGTAATATTGTGGACAGTGGTTTTCTTTACACACTGACCTTAATCATAGGTTATTTGCTTTGTGTGAGTGTGTACCTCAGACTGCAGCAATATATAGTACCTTCACCAGGGGTCCGATTTATAAAACTGGAATATGCACAAAAAGAGGCTTAAAATGTTCATATGAAACTGCCCACCCAAACGTTGGTATTTGTAAAAGAGAACATGATGGAAGAATATGCAAATTTTTACAGAAACTCTGACCCATCCTTTAGTAACATTTTGGAGAAACTTGGAAATGATGACACCATTGATAATGTAGGGAAATGAAGCCAAGCCAGCTAAATGATGACATTGCATATAATAATTCATATCACCAAGCTGTTATTATAATGTGTGTTACTGTGACAAACATACTAAGCCTCAAAAGTGATAGTAAATATGATGTATAGACTCAATTTTAGTTCCATTTTAAGAGGGCCAATGCTGCGTATTTGCACTGAAGAACTTATTTTTTGTTTATTTCTTAGTTTAATTAGGCTACCTGTAAAAACACAATAAAAACAGAGACGTGATTGTCACATGCAGAAAGCTCTGAATTCCATGCCCTACAGCCTATTTATGGATTGACACAACAAGGTTTGTTTGGTGCTGCCTGAATACTATGTAGTCAGTTATAAATGAAGGGAATGAGCTTCCAGTCTGAGTTTTTTTTTGCTCATGATGATGACTAACCTATGGGCCAATTTAGACTTTCAAGAGAACCTTCTCTTGAAACTATGTGCTTAAGGACAGACTGCTTGTACTTGGGCTACACCCGTTCGTGTGAAGGTTTTAACAACAGTTGGCTCTCTGGCAACAGGCACCCACCAGAGGGATCTGCCCAGCAAGTTGGGAATATCTCAACCAAGCCTCATCTCCATCATGCCCACTGTGTTGGAAGCCATGAATGACTGACGCGGCACTGCAATTCAGTTTCTGCAAGTTTTGTTGGAAATTTGCAGCAATGTCCAGTAATGTTCAGTTTTTCTAATATAATCGTGGCAATTGACTGCGCTCATATTACAATAAGTACGCCTAGAGAGAATGACACTACTTTTATTAACCATAGTGGTATTCTGTTAATGCACAATTCATCTGTGAAGCCAAGATGAGATTGTGGCTCACTTTGCCGGGTCAACATGATGATTCATTAATTTTGAGGCTAAGCAGTGTTGATCCGATGACTTGTTGAAAGCTTTATATGAGATACCTCACTGGTAAGGTAACTGGCTAATCTCATATGTTCTGTACTGTTCATTGTAACAGCAATCAAGTCATTACATGTGCCAAGTGGTAGTGGCTTCCCTCTCAATCACTGGCAACTTGCGCCTCTCCCAAACCTTCAGGGCAAAGAGATTCGGCACTTCAATGCAGTGCAAACAGTGACATAGAACTCATCAAATGCAATTGGTCGTGCCTGGGACCATCAGGTGTGAGGCTGCTCTACCAGCCAATGAACGTCTGCAGTATTGTGATTACATACGTATTAGGTTCATTAGCAAAGTCCATGTATATTTGTTCCACGGTGGCAACCTAAAGTGGATTGAGGTGTGTTCATGTACACACATTTACAAGATGATTGAGATTTATAAAGGTAAATTGCATAAATATATTCATGCTTAGTTTACTTTTCATAAATAAAATTTTCTTTTTTTTGGTGTACACATTTTCTGCTTTTTTGGTGTGTACATATTTTCATGCTGGAATCCACGCAAAGTTACCTATACGAATCAGAGATTTTTTAGTCTTTGATGTTTAATAACTTTGCAAACCTTTTTGAAAATGTGTTTTCACTTTGCCATTATAGGCTATTGAGCGTAGATTGATGGGCAACAATTTCAGACGTACCCATTTAAAATTAAATCTACACTACAGTGAAGTATACAGGAAGTTTAAGGGTCTGAATATTTTCTGAATTCACTGTATATGATGTCACAGACAATGCTCAGTGGAGTTCTGTTACGCGGTCACATTTCAATGGAACACAAAAGTGTACAGTAATGCCATGTCTGCTCAAACCTCAGTTAAGACCTGGCCTTGCAGGACAAACTCCATCACATGTACAGTTCATCGAAGGGGCCTCCAGGTGCTCTATTGGAGTCATCAATGAGCCAGGGTACTACACAGAATTGTTACCTAAAAGAAAACAAGTGAGAGAAGAAGAAGAAAAGATGATAGAGGTGGAGAACTGAATAGATCACCCCGCATCACTGAATCAACTTTCCTTCTAATGGAGCTTCCAGCTAAGGTGGACTCATGTGCCCTCTAACACATTACTCAGCTTCCACTCAGCTGTGCGGTAAACTGGGGGACTGGTGTCCCACCTACTGTTTTTCTGCCTTTGAGTGATTTTCGGCAGTGATAAATACATAAACATGTACATTTTGTAATTTTCAAGCCTTTATGTTTTAATGGTATTTCATGTTTTATCTTAATATTATATTTTTAAATGTGCACAACAATCGGAGCTGCCTATATAAAAAATAAAGTACATTTTTCAAATGTAAATCAAATAAGCAAGACGAAGGCATTGAATATAATTTTACAGCAAGCACCTTGCTGCCTACAACTGAGTGAGTCTAATGACAGATTTTTTCTTTGCTTGATTATCACCAAGCTATGATATCAGGGTTGGATGCAGAAATTGAGGGAGGTTTGCAGGACTTCTTTTTTTTTATATCTTCCCAACAGCCACCTAATTGCATTTCAACCATGATCTAAATGTCACCTGATGATGACATTTGAATATTTTTTTTTTCTGAAATGTGATTAGGACTCGGGTGGAAATTGAACACAAATTATGGCCATTCATACTGTAACCTTGGATCAGCGATCATCACTGCTGGCTGTCAGTGCTTCATGTCAAATCAAGGTGCTGAGCTAAATTCTGCTTATTGTAAATTTGATGTCATTTAGTTTTTGATTGCTGACTACTATACTTCTTAGCAGGTTGCTCTAATGTGGCTAAAGCAAATGGGCCCGGGTGTTTCACTGTTAACACTTTGGACAGGTGAGCAAAAATTGCAAATGCAAGAAAAATACTTATGGGGGATGCCTTGGTTGGGTCAATAAACTTAAATATTTTGTATTTATAGGTGTCAAAAATCCTCTGAGACACCTTAACTGCAGTTAGGCCCATCACTGAATTAGAGGGATAATCCATCAGTTTAACACTCGAGTTTCTGTGTTTTAGTGCTTCAAGCATGGCAGTTCTTCTTACTCCACTCCAAGTGTGATGATAAACAATGTCTCAGTGTAGAAATCTGGTAAGAATTATACCAGTAAAGTATAAAATTAGGACATTCTCATCAAGGTTTCTATTAGGTAAATAATCAAATGCTAATGAACGAGTGTTTCATGTCATACTTTAGTGTCAAAGAACACACCACCAGGTTTATCCATTAAACGTTCTTGTAGGATATCTGCAGTGTTCCATAGTACCAAAGTATAAAGGCTTCATTTCTGTACTTGAGTATGTTTTGAGAATATTTAGACTTTACTTAAAATAAACATTTTGTGTCTAATTCCACTTTTAATTCACTACATTTTTAAATGCAAATGGCTGCTTTTACTTCAATATATTTTGCTAAAAGCATTCGTTACTACACTATTATACCAGAAAACAAATAGGTTCTGCAAATATGCAGAATGATTTACACTGTCTATTATCTAAAGCTTCCCTTGCTTTAGGAAAATTTGCAGATACAGAGAATCTGTAATGATTTTGAAATGCACGCCATTGGATCTTCTATGCAGTCACTCCATGTACGTGCAAAATGTGGTACAGCTGATGGTTGTTTGATGTGTAATGCCAGTCTCAGTTAATTTTGCTGCTGTGGATGCAATGTGTGGGCACTGCCCTCACTGCCGTCTGCTGAATAGGGCAGCGATTATTGTTGGCTGTAGCGAGTGGTATTTGTCTGTTCACATGCTGGTTGATGCACCTTGTCATGTGTGTTGCTGACATGTCTTCTCACATTGTCCTTAGCATGACAACTCCAACACAAATCCTGAATCAGTGGCGTAGCTAGGGGCGGGCGTAGGTGGCGGTCCACCCTGGGAGGCACATTTTTTGGTGCGGTATTATTGGCCAGAAGACTCAGTACAACTGGTGTGTAAGCAGCAGAGTTCGGAAAAATATCACTTATGAATGAAAAAAGTAAAATTCTCTGATTTTTATCCACAAACTAGCAGAATACCCGCTGTGATAAGGCGCGATATAGCGCCCGACCCGACACAGACTACGCAGAGGCATGTGTTCACACTCAAGGGTTTTATTTTTAGTTCTTCAGCCGTGGGCACACGTCTTCCCCGTGTCCCACCGGCCCAACACAGTCCCAAGCACACCACGCACAAAAACCACACTTTCCTGCTCCACCACTCCTCCCAGGCAACCTCGTCCTCTTCCTCCCGATTCTGGCCCGGATTGCTGGGAGGCACGCCCTTTTATACCCCACCCGGAAGTGTTCCAGGTGCCTGACCAGCTGGTCTTAATTGCACCTCCAGGTGGGGCTGATAAACTGTCCAGCGTGGTGGCTGGTCATCCGCAGCACCCCCTAGCGGCCACCCCATCTCCCAACCGGGCTGCTGTGGTGGACTCCATGTCCCATGGAGCCACGGGGGAGATTGAGGAGGGATCCACAGCCAGGGAGGCTGCCCCCAAGTGCCCTGGGGAAGGTACTGCAATGTCCCTGATGGCTCCCCCGGGACGTATGTAGCAGAGGCGTCCCGGCCGGGCATGGGACCCGGCTGTCCGTCACACCGCGCTTCGCAGCGGAGAAGTAGTGTGTTAAAGAAGTTATGAAAAAGAAAAGGAAATATTTTAAAAATAACGTAACATGATTGTTAATGTAATTGTTTTGTCATTGATATGAGTGTTGTTGTCATATCTCTCTCTCTCTCTCTCTCTCTCTCTCTATATATATATATATATATATATATATACATAGCAAAATACCCGCGTTTGGCAGCAGAGAAGTAAAAAGAAAAGGAAACATTTTAATAATAACGTAACATGATTGACAATGTAATTGTTTTGTCATTGTCATGAGTGTTGCTGGCATATATATATACACTCACACACACATACACATATATAAACATATATATACACATCATATATATATATATATATATACATATATACACATATACATATCTACATATATACTGTATATACACATATATATATACAAATCTACATATATATCTACATATATATATTAGGGGTGGGAGTCGATTAAAAAAATTAATCCAATTAATTAGAGGCTGTTTAATAATTAATATTGATTAATCGTATGTAATCGCACACGTAAATTTGCCCCAAATCGCAAATGTGTTTTTTTAATTTAAAAGGGTTTTAGTGGGCGACAGAATCAAATAATAGACATGGACATGAATATTGTAAACTCAAGCTCTTTTAATTTCTGAAAAAAAAAATGCTTTTAAACTGCATTTGAATTCAAAACAGAAACAAAAATATCATCCCTGGTTAAAATTGGGCAGACTTAAAAATAAAGTGGTAGTTTAAGTACTTTAAGTACATTTTCAGAATGGTATTGTCTTTAAATAATAATAACCAAAATTTCAACATAAAGTGCAGTTTTTCTTCTTAAAAAAATAAGTCAGAAACGTAAAAGGTAATTTGACCAACTTAATCTTTAAACTCTGAGTAACCTTAGCCAAAAATATTTTGTACATTAGGCTAAAACAGTGTGATCATTGAACATTTTGTAATTAGATGTAATTAGAATTACTAACGGTCACGGAAGTCCAATGATCCCCAGTAAGAGCCACAAAGTCCGCTTTCTGTAATGCATCTAATTTTGCTTGCTTTTCACTGTGCACAAAACCATGCTTTTATCAAGGCTTCGCTCGGGTAGTTTTTTTAAATAAAATTTTCCTCCGATCAGTCGTAGGAACGAGCTTCATTCCGACTCTAACATTTTTGTAGCTGTGATGTGTGCATCAGTGTAATCGATGTACCAGGAAATCATGCATTGACAAAAGTTCCCCTTTGCTTGGAATTGAAAGTGTGATTAAATGCGTTATTTTTTGTTATGGAGTACATACATCGAAGCTTCTCAGCTGTGCTTGTGCTAAGAAAAGGAAAGATTTAAAAAATAACGTAACATGATTCTGCGTTAACCGCATATTTTTTTATATGTCTCAAACCAAGGAGATGCGAGGTTAAAATGAACCGAGAAGCGCGCGTACATACTCAGTACATCCCCTCTTGGGAATCGAACCTCGGATGTAGGCAATAGAGGCGAAGCCTCTACAATTGCGCCACGGTGTGTGACTTATCTATTTGAGAGTATGTAGATCGGGGTATATATATATTCGCAGCGGAGACGTAGTGTGTTAAAGAAGCTATGAAAAAGAAAAGGGAACATTTTAAAAATAACGTAACATGATTGTCAATATACAGTAATTGTTTTGTGAGTGTTATTGAGTGTTGCTGTCATCAAGGATTTGATTATCATTATTTGTTTCAATCAGGGTCGTATTTGTACGATGTGTTGTGTTCAAGTTACATTCCGTGTTTGTCAATCGTTGTAAAGATAAGAGGTTTCATTTATCGGTTCGTTTCTTACTGCATCAATAAACGGCTCGTCTTCCTCTTTATCTGAGATGTGACACACAGCATGCACGGGTTTTTTTTTACACTGTCTTCCTTTAGCGGGACATTCACTTTTTGCACCGTGTGCTTTGTTTCTGCTGTAGCTGCACTTATGAATATGCTTGTATGTATCAGACGCTTCATATTTTTTTGCTGCCTTCTCAATTGTGTAATTCGGTTTTTGTTCAGCGCTCTTTGAAACTGTTGCTTTTTGTCTGTGCACTGCGTCAGTTCACGTGAGCCGCTTGGTGTTCTTGCATCGAAGGTTCCCAGCTGTGCTGGTGCCATCTCGTGTTATGTCCACGGCTGTATGTAATGTCAGCTAAGACCCGGCACTTTCTCTCGCAGTTTCGCTGAGTTTGTGCCAAACACCACCCTGACCATCTCATCTTCCTCTGCATAAGCACAGTCCTTCACCCGTGAATATTTAGTGGCAGTGTTTCTATTGGATTGCCGCTGACGGACGGCCTTATATGGGCAGGCACTAAATTACAAACGCCAGTGGCAGCCTGTCTATGAACTTAATTTAAAGTTTAGGTTTACACCGTGCTTTGTTTCCGTAGTAGCAGCACTCATGAATGTGGTTGTATATGTCACTCGCTCGCTTCTTATTGTTTCGCTGCCTTCTCAATTATATAATGCATGTTTTCTTCAGCGCTTTTTGGAGCACTTCCTGGTTTTCTACGTACTGCGTGATTACGTGGGAGGCGTGATGATGTCACACGAAACTCCGCCCCCACGGCTTTCGAGCTCAGCTCCATTACAGTAAATGGAGAAAAACAGCTTCCAGTTATGACCATTACACGTAGAATTTCGAAATGAAACCTGCCGTACTTTTGTAAGGAAGCTGTAAGGAATGAGCCTGCCAAATTTCAGCCTTCTACCAATATGGGAAGTTGGAGAATTAGTGATGAGTCAGTCAGTCAGTCAGTCAGTCAGTCAGTGAGGGCTTTGCCTTTTATTAGTATAGATGCTTACAAAATAATTTTCAGACTGTCCTTCTGTGACAGCATCAGACACAGCAGTTGAAATTTATGAAGTTATAACAAAAATAAGCATAAAAATTACACTGATAATAATTTCTAGGAAGATAAACAACTAATTTACAATTTATAATTTTGTTTCGCTATCAATCTGAATACGTTCTTGCTTTGCGCAGAAAACATCCCCACATATCACTTGTACACTGCACTGGTTCTGATTTTCGCAAACTACCATTTAAACTAATAATTAGAACACGGCTTATCAGGGCGTCCATACTATATTCTTGTCTAGTTGATGCTTATAAATATATGTGAAAAATGATTGCCGTTTCTCTATATATGAATAAATCTATGCAAAATGTATCTTAATTCTTCTCTGTACGTCATTTTAATTTTCTATTTAAATAGTTTAACATATTCAGATATGTTGGAGTGCAGCAAATTGAAGCACCGCCCCACCCCGAGTGGCACGAACTCTAGCTACGCCACTGTCCTGAACTATAGCTGGAAAAGACCAAGGGAAATAGGAAAGGTCTTTCCCTTGAATGTGAAACAGCAAGTGATTAAGCCCAGGTTAAGTGCTAAAATCTACACTACATGTGTAAAATAAATAAAAAGCACATCTGACATTTATGTCCTTCTCATCTTGGCAAAAAGATGCATATTTAGCATCTAGTGGTTCTGAGCCCTTGCAAAATCTTACTGTGAAAATAAGTGTAAAATTTAGTGAAGTAGAAGTAATTTTCATGCAAAGAATAGAAATCAAGTGTGAAATGAGGGTTGAGCAGCAGACATACCCTCCTCTCTGAGGAGTGCCCCTGCAGGATCGCCACACAGTGCCTGTCCCCCTCAATCCCCTCGTCTCAAAAGACGTTTGCTACTCCAGTTCAAACATGGATATCACAGATGCGTCATTTGCTCGCTTATAAACTTTCCTAAACAATAATTGAAAAGGATCTTTTTTATTTGACATAAAATCCAGAAAAGAGCGAATGGAATTTTTATACAATTAACCTTTGAGGAGTTATTGAGTGGCAAACATAAAAATGTCTTTACTTTTCAATGTCTTTATTTAAAAATTCTCAGTAATGATTGTTGTCATGATAACCTGAAATAGCGATTATTTTATTGCACAGTTGTTTTTAATTCTTTAATGTAACAATCATATCCATATCAAGTTGTGTTCCGCAAAAATTGAGGTTAAAAGCCACAAAGGTCCAGTCAAAAATTGCATCTTTTAGTATGGTTGTGTCTGTTTTTATTTTTTTCTAGATATTAATGCATAGAAAATCTAAAATTGCTTAGTTTAATTTCTAACTTATACTATACCAGAAATAATTAAAAGTTTTTTAGAAATAAGTGAGGTGATTTTCACGTAATCGTTGAAAATCTAAAATTGTTTAGTTTAATTTCTAACTTATACTATACCAGAAATAATTAAAAGTTTTTTAGAAATAAGTGAGGTGATTTTCACGTAATCGTTGAATGGTCAGTGAGACACAAATTCAAGTTTCTATATATACATAAGAATAAGAATAACAAAAAGAATTAAATATAAGATATGACAAATTCTAAATAAACAAAGTGCCAGTTCTTCCTAGCTATTTTATTAGGGCCAGCTATTGACATGTTACTGCCATCTAGCGGACATGTAGTGCTATTAATTTAGCATTATTTCAGCTGATAATGGCAACTTTAATTAAGATGACTCAGTTTTTATTGCTTTGTGCCCTCCCCCACCATAACCTATTGTCGATGGGGGGTGGAGTGAAAGCTTTAGATTCATCAAAAATTAATGATCTTAATGGATGTTGACGTTTTAGGGTCCAGTGATACCGAAAACATTGATATCTCGATGATGACTGTGTGTCATAGTTTCTTGAGGATGGTCTGGGGCTAAAAGGGTTGGACTGATAAATACCAAACTCGAAACTTAAGTTTGTTATGAGATGACGATGTGCTGATTAGTTATTGAGCAAAATCATGCACAAGGCACTCTAGAAGAACCCTCAGATACAATACTTCTGCAATTAATTAGGAATTCTTCTCATCAATTGCTATTGTAATGACCTATTTTATGATCAGAGAGATCAGCATCAGAGCAGTAAATAATTACTGAAATGTTATAGAAAAGTTTGGGTAACTTGGTTCCTAGGGCACAAAGCCTACCCACGCTCACATCTGAATTATGTTTTCTAGATATTTATACATAGAAAATGTAAACTTTTATTAGTCTATATTCTAAGTTAGACTATACCAGAAAAAACTACAAAGAGTTTTAGAAATTGGTGAAGTCGTTTTTGTGTGATGCTCTAACACACAGACAGACATTCAATTCTATATATATATATTGACGATTATTTCTTTATATTTACATTTATTTGCTTGACATACACTTTTATCAAAAGCAACTTATAAAAGAGTTAAACATAACCAAGTCACATTAGGGTAGGGCTTATTTGTTCAGCAAGTGTGCTCGGAAAGGTCACAAAAATTGATTGCCACAAGTGAAAAAGCTGTAATAACTAATAAATATACAATCATGGACTATAATCAATAAACAATTAAACTTAGTCTAACAACAAATTAACAAACAATATAAAATATCAAAGAGTAAAGTTTTTTTCCTGTCAATTAGACAGATATTCACAGGACAGAAGGATTTTCAGTTGCTTCTGTTTATAAAGGATGGTGCCTTATTAGGGTTAGTTACAGTACAATGACATAATACAGTATTATTATTAAACTATCAGTTTTCATGTAGTTCAGTGTTATTTGAACAAAAAAGGGGGCCATTTGAGGGGCTAAGGAACACTTAAAAATGTTCCCATTTAAATTAATTATAAATAGGTGTTCATATTGCGAACATTCATCTTACAAAGTGGTTTTCCAGATTGGAAGAGCTCCTTGTTAAAGTGAGGAAGTCTGTACAGCTCTCCTACTAACATCTACCCCACTGAATTACAACATTATCATTAAGATGGCCATTCACGCTGAATGTCATTTCTTCACATTGCAGTTACTTGGTTCATATTTTAGTGATTGAAATATGACTTACCTGATAACAGAAGGCAAACTGAGTTATTTTACATTTGTAAGGACTTTTCGCCATAAACTATAAATCAGGAGGAGAACCTCCGTTTACTTGTGCGTCTGATATTTAGGTACATTTCATATCAGATGCTTTCAGCATCTACTGGAGTAGTTTGCTTATGGGCAACCGAGTCACTTTCCAGATAGGTAAATCTACTTTTTCCCAAGTAGAGCTGTTGGGTACTTTATACAACATAACCCAAGAATGTCCAGTCTTGTTACTGCACTTCATCATTGTGTAAATTAATTATATTCATTAATTTCACTAGTATTGTGATCTGTAACTTCTACATTTCTGCAGTTGTTTAAAAAGATCTTTCAGTTGAATATTATTCAAAGGCCCGGGATTCCAAGCCCACCTCTTCAATAGTCCCCATTGTAAGACACTGCCATTTTTCACCTCTTCATCCATCAAGCATCAGCATCCTTATATTTTCCACTTGTTTATAATGATGTGTTAGTTGTCACTCATTTCTCATCACTTTCCACTCTTCACATTTAATTCTTAGCATTTGGTTTAAACAAAATTAACTACAGTCAAGTAGTGGGTGGGGGGGCAGTGGAGTAGAATAAGCTGTCTTTTGGTTTATTCAACATATCAATTAACTCTTTGAGGGCTGAATATTTTTTCCAAAAAACAATGGTTTCACTCAGAAATCAACATAAAACATCTGTTGCTGCATGCTGTGGCTGCCAGTTTGTGAAGAATGTGCGGCAGGCTTGCTGCCAGGCTGTCTTCGCATCACGGTCGCAGTCCATTACAATCTGGTTTCTACCTCTTATCATTGTTAAGTGGCAGTCCTCCCTAGCGAACATCGTCAGTACCACAACTAGCTGGGAACCGATCAGCTGAAGCTGGAACCTCATTTTTGCCGTTGTGTGCGCCTTGCTACTCACAAGAATGCAGGGAATCTCCATCAAACCAATAAATCTAACTTTCCTTCTAGCAACGAGAGTCCAACTAAAATGTAACGGTTGGTTCTGTCACAGTTTACAGCTGATTACCATCGTCAACTCCTCCTTTTGACAAAAGTCGACATCAGCCCTGAAAGAGTTAAGTTTGGCTGCTTTGCAAAGGAATCTGTGTGCGATGCTTACAGGTAGCATGGTACAGAAAGAAGGGAACACAACATTTGATTGACAAGATTTGACTTACTTGATATGTATAAACACAAAAAAGTGATGATCTCATTTATCTGCAACCCACCCGTAGCTGTACCACCTGCTACTAATATGTGTTTGGTTTTTGTTTAAAAAAAATACCCTCACAAAGAAATGTGAGAAAAGAGAAATGAAGCATGAAGAAAAGGGATGAGTAAAAATGACAAGCAATGAGCGAGGAGTAAAGAATGAGAGGTGATGAATAAATGAAAAATCACATGGAGTAATATTGATGTTGGATCACTGAAAAATGGCAGATGTGGTTATATCCTAAAATGGGCTCCGCACTCTCATTCTCAGTCAAAGAATTGCTTTGCTATGCATTTAATAACTCTTACCTGACTTATTAGAAATCACTACCCTGGTCTTCTGTCTCCATTTAATAAACATGTCATGATTCAGGTATTTAAATTTGTTCACACAATTTTGAAGCACCATTATCATTTTTTGAGGCACAGATTAATATTATGTCATTCATTTGTAATCTGGACTTTATGTTCAATTATTAACAACTATTTTGTATCATTTTCAGTGCCATAGTTTTTCTTCCAGGATGCTACCATTTTGTGTTGCAGATATCACGATGCAGCAAGGAGCACAGTCTAAGGAGCACGGTCAGTTGCAGTGTCCTATCAGCTGGAGATGATCCCATGCTGATCTCGCCTTAGTGCATTTTTACGGTGACAAGACTTACTTTTGGGTTCACTGCTATTGCCGTGTGCCTCAGAGTTGAGGACTAGCAGCAGATCAAGACTAGAATTAAATGAAGTTGTAGTGTACTTTTTGGAGCTGAAGAAAAAGGACAAAGTTGTGTACTTATTTAGACCACCTTGTGAGGACATTTGCCCTTAGTACGGTGAGTAATGTTACAAAGTAAACAAATATAGAAAAATATGGAACAACAACATTTATTTATATAGCACATTTTCATACAAAAAATATAGCTCAAAGTGCTTTCCAAAATGAAGAATAGAAAAATAAAAGACACAGTAAGAAAATAAAATAAGACAACATTAATTAACATAGAATAAGAGTAAGGTCCAATGGCCAGGGTGGACAGAAAAAACAAAAAAAAAACTCCAGACGGCTGGAGAAAAAAAAATAAAATCTGCAGGGATTCCAGACCATGAGACCGCCCAGTCCCCTCTGGGCATTCTACCTAACATAAATGAAACAGTCCTCTTTGTATTTAGAGTTCTCATGGAAGGACTTGATGATGATGGTCACATAGACTTCTGGCTTTAAGTCCATCAATGTTGGAGCATCATGATGCTTTGAGTAGGTGGTGGTGACACAGGCCGCCACCACAAAGAAACCGGAAAAAGAAACAGAAGAGAGAGTAGGGGTCAGTATGGATTTTAGAGCCACTATGAATAGTTATTATGATGAATTGAACATACAGAGTATTGGATTAAGTTAAAGTGAAGTTATAAAAAGGCCATGTTAAAGTAATATGTTTTCAGCAGTGTTTTAAAGTGCTCTACTGTAATAGCCTGGCGAATTCCTATTGGCAGGCTATTCCAGATTTTAGGTGCATAGCAGCAGAAGGCCGCCTCACCACTTCTTTTAAGTTTAGCTTTTGGAATTATAAGGAGACACTCATTTGAGGATCTGAGGTTACGATTTGGAATATAGGGTGTCAGACATTCCAATATATAAATCGAGCGAGATTATTTAAGGCTTTATAAACCATAAGCAGAATTTTAAAGTCAATTCTGAAAGACACAGGTAACCAGTGTAGTGACATCAAAACTGGAGAAATGTGTTCAGATTTTCTTTTCCTAGTTCGGATTTTCTTTTACTAATTATGGAAACCATAATTATATTTATATTTGAACTGTAGTACAGCGTGATACTGAATCAAATATATTTAACTCAATACCACAGAAAAAGACAAGAGATACATGGACATTTTTATTGTGCGTAAAATAAGAAGTATGAAAATAAAGATTGTCATATATTTAACTATTAATCTTCAGTAAAAAGATGCAAAGTCGGTGTCCCTAAGTAAGAAAACGCTAGGTTGCTTGTTTGGAAAATGCATACTGGAAGATGCTGACAGCTTCTTCTAATGCTGTATTCCTTGGGAATGTCATGGAGGTATCTGTTTTCCAGATCTGATATGAAATTTCCTACAATATGCATTATACAGAGCTTGTTCCGTACTGTGATGTCTGTGCTGTGCTAAGACAGTTTTTACAAATATTGTCTAACCTCTGACTAGATCATTTATACACTTTGGTGATTATTGAATTAATTCAGTTCTTAGAATAAGCTCTATGCATAATGAACGAGAAGTATCAGCTATTCTAATGTAACTGGTAAATGAGATAAAACAAGACCAGATTAAGAACCCCACAGGCTCCAGGGTGTCAAACACATATATTTGCAATTCATGAAAATCTCCCTCTCTATATATAATCCAATGTCTGTCTGTCCGCTTTTTGCTCATCCATTCAAAAACACAAATGACACAATCCAAGGGCATCAGATGCTATAGTTAAGTAAAGCTATGTGTCATCTGCATTGCTGTGGTAGGTCATATGCTGGGTTTTTCTTTTTTTTTTTTTGTCCTTTAAGAATTGTTATTTTTCCAAGGTGCAGTATGTTACTTTTTAAGTGTAAAATGGCAATATACAATTACATCATGAATAAACAGTAATACTATTAATATGTCTTTATGACTGAAATCAGATTTTACATTTAGAGTTCACTTTAGCTAAAAAAGAATTAAAGCTGTAATGTTACTCAGCTAGGTCATGACAAACATATTATGGTGACTTGTTACATGATGATTAGCACATGCCAGTAAGAAGTGGTGTGCTCTGAGGCTAGGGATTTGCACTGGCAATCGGAAGGTTGCCAGTTCAAATCCCGTAAACTCCAAAAGTGTGTCCTTGAGCAAGGCCCTTAACCTTCAATTGCTCTGTCCTGGGTATGACGTTAATCTGCATCCAGCCGTGCATGTAGGCCCTCCATCCCGGGGGTTGGTGGCAGAATTGGCACTCCAGCTACTTTACAAAAACCTCAGACTGTTCCATTCCATCTGAACAAGTGTGGTGCTGAGGTGTCTCCCGTTGCATGGCTGCACTCGGGTCCTAATCTGGGATCCTGAGGTGGTTTGTCATGTGGTGGATACAGCAATGTGCTTTATCAGCGTGTGCTCCTAATCTCTGTACACGTGACAGTAATGACCCTATAAACAGCATAAGCCAATAATGTCACTGGAATGCAGCCCCCTGTGTTCAGGACATATATAACACATGCTACCTTACCAATTGTTAAGATTGATGGCATCAGTCATTCTTCATGGTCACTTTTGCCCCTCTTCCATTCTGGCAAATAGTGCTGGGACAGGTTTGTCCTCAGGTTATAAGGTTACTCAATATGTACTTATTAACGGTGCATATACATGCACTTTCCATTTATTATAATAATAATTATTATTATTACTATTATCAATTACATTTAATAATTAACTAAAACTGTTCCATCAAATCTGAAGGCCACAAGGAGCCGGTGCCTGTTCTTACAGCAAAGCAACAGCCATCCTTTGACAGACCACCTCATTGCAGGACACTCTCACAAGCTTATCTACACTCGCTTATAACAGGACCAATTTAGACCAATTTAGACTCACTAGTCATCCATCTTGGGGTTGTGGAAGGAAATTGGAGTACCTAGGGAAGCTTCAAAAAGAAGTAGGCAGAATGTGATAGGAATAGAACAGAAGTTCCTAAACTGTGTGTGGCTGTTCATATAGTTTTATAAACTACCATAGAGAAGACAAGTCTGAAGTTTCTATCACTAACCTTTTTTTCCCCCATTTACTAACAGAACAGACTGTGCTCTTCAAGGACTTCTGACTGTTGCCCTCTAATCTCCAGCAAATGTTTTTAAGCTTAAGGGCTGGATTTAACATTATTAAAGGAACTTATCATTCTGAGAGGGCGCATGTCATAGTAGCGGGTTTACTTTTCAGTAGAGGCAATGCCCGTTAGGCAAGGGGTTATAAGATGATTAAAAATGTGTTTTAGAAACTGAAATCAAGTAATAATTTCAGTAATGATATCTTAAATTAAGTCAATTTTTTCTTATATTCTTACTTTAAAGATATTTTTGCCACTTGTAAGATTCAGTATGTTTTATACATGAATGCACAAACAACTTAATCCAAAGATAAATCTTTTTTTCACTCCTACCATTGAGCATTAGAGTGAATTCTGCAACCCACCTACCTTATATACCCTCAGAGACCTGCTAACCTCATGGCATTTTTGTCAGAGCTCACAAAACATTATCAGTGGTCCTCTATGATTACTAGGAAGTTATTGGAGATCCTCTCGTCTCAGTGAGTGCACCAGCTTAAATTATTTTCCATTTACTCCATTTAGATAATATTCAAATTGCATGTTCCATGGTCTGAAAGTCGTCAAGCCTATTTGGCAGAACCATGACCCTTAGTAGTATTCTTGGCAGATAGTGTAGTCAACTGGCTATAACACTGGTCTTTAATCCCTCAGCTTTGGTAACTCTTTAGAATAATGGCTTTATGGGCTTGCTACAGTGCATCTGTTTGTTAGTAACGTCTATGTAATATGGACAAAGCCCTTTTTAAAGTCTTCTTATAATACAACAAGGATCAAATAAAAATGTTGGTGTGCTGTTTGTTAGCCGGGCATGCAAGTAAGCGATGACTGTACTCTGTACATGCATTAGTGCTGCTACTACTAATAATACTGTAAATGTAGTATGGGTAACCCCAATTATAAAAAGTCAGCCAGTCAGTCAGTCTTTGTCTACCTCGCTTTATCCTGAACAGGGTGCCAGTCCATCTCAGAATTATAAAAAGGGCCAGTGTTACTCTTACTAATAATACTCAAAAGTGTCAATGCTACTACTACTAAAAATACTGTAATTGTACTATGGGTCAGCCCAATTCTTAAGAATCAATGCTACTATTACTACTAATACTGTAATTGTACTGTGGGAAACCTCAAATATTGAGTATTAATAATAATACTCAAAAGTATCAATATGACTGTTTGTAATACTAGTGTAAATATACTACAGGTATCCAAATTATAAAGTGTCAATGTTACTATTACTAATAATACTCCACAGTGTCAATGCTACTAGTAATAATACTGTAAATGTACCATGGAAACCCTAATTGCAAAGTGTCAATGCTACTGTTACTAATAATGCTTGATTGTGTCTGTGCTACTACTATTAAAAACAATCCTGTAAATTTATGACAAGTAACCCCAATTCTAAACTGTCAATGCTACTACTAGTACTAATGCTGTAAATGCACTATGGATAACCCCAATTCTAAAGTGTCAATGCTGCTATTACTAATAATACTCAAAAGAGTCAAAGCTACTATTAGTAATAATACTGTAAAATTACTATGGGTAACCCCAGTTCTAAAGTGTCACTGTTACTCTTAATAATAATACTTGAAAGTATCAATGATACTCTAAATGTACTACAAGTAACCCCAATTATAAAATGTCAATGTTACTATTACTAATAATATTCCACCGTGTCAATGCTACTTTTATTAATAACTAGCAAAATACTTCACAGCGGAGAAGTAGTGTGTTAAAGAAGTTATGAAAAAGAAAAGGAAACATTTTAAAAATAACATAACATGATTGTCAATGTAATTGTTTTGTCACTGTTATGAGTGTTGCTGTCATCAAGGATTTGATTATCATTATTTCTTTCAATCAGGTTTGTATTTGGAGGATGTGTTGTGTTCAAGTTATATTTCGTGTTTGTCAACTGCTGTAAAGATTTCATTCATTGAAGTGATCACTACCCAAATCGGCACTCGTGAATCTAAGATGTGTAACAGGCATTTCCGGTATTAAGTTGTGGATTTGCCTGTGAATATTTAGCGGCAATGAACTTAATTTAAACTTAAGTTTTACACCTTGCTTTCCTATTGATATGTCTACAAAGGCTTGTTCAGATTCAGAGGGTTGTTCCTGTCCTACTGCATCAATAGGCAGCTCATCTTCCTCTTTATCTGAGACATCACACACTGCATGCACAGGTTTACCTTTCCCAGTTCTGCAAGGGCAGTTCATGTGAGCCGCTCAGAGTACATGCATCGAAGCTTCTCAGCTGTGCTTGTGCTATCTCGTGCAATCTTGCGATGTCCACGGCTTTATTTAATGTTAGCTAAGACCCGGCACTTAAAAGTTTCCAAGCTTTTCACCTTGCTTTCC
>JANRMT010062803.1:2127469-2162369 GCA_026402145.1 Polypterus bichir lapradei | reverse complement strand
CCTGCAAAGTCAGTTCACGTGAGCTGCTCAGAGTACATGCATCGAAGGTTCTCAGCTATGCTTGTGCTGTGTCGTGCGATCTTGCGATGTCCATGGCTTTATTTAATGTTAGCTAAGACCCGGCACTTAAAAGTTTCTCTCACACTTTCGCTGAGTTTGTGCCAAACACTAGTCTATCCCTGACAATCTCATCTTCGTTTGCATAAGCTCAGTCCTTCACCCGCGAATATTTCATGGCAGCGTGTCTATTGGATAGCTGCTGACGGACGGCCTTATATGGGCAGGCACTCAATTACGTAGGAGGCGTGATGATGAGGGATGCAACTCCGCCTCACACGGTGACCGAGCTGCAGGCTATGGCTGCATATATGTATGTAAGTAGGTTACAATTATGACTGTTACGTGTAGAATTTCGAAATGAAACCTGCCTAACTTTTGTAAGTAAGCTGTAAGGAATGAGCCTGCCAAATTCCAGCCTTCTACCTACACGGGAAGTTGGAGAATTAGTGATGAGTCAATCAGTCAGTCAGTCAGTCAGTGAGGGCTTTGCTTTTTATTAGTATAGATACTCTAAATGCACTATGGGTAGCCCCAATTCTAAAGTTTTAATGCTGCTATTACTAATAATACTCGAAAGAATCAATGCTACTATTAGTAATAATACTGTAAAATTACTATGGGTAACCCCAGTTCTAAAGTGTCAATGTTACTCTTGCTATTAATACTTGAAAGTATCAATGATGCTCTAAATGTACTACAAGTAACCCCAATTATAAAATGTCAATGTTATTATTACTAATAATACTCCACAGTGTCAATTCTACTATTACTACTAATACTGTAAATGTACTATGGGTAACAACTGAGCAATTTACTTACCTTGCCTGTGCTCTAAATGTAAAAATTCATGGAAAGCATTGCAGCACATGTTTAACATGTAAACAGCCATGGGGTGATGTTCATTATGGAAAAGGTGCTATATCAAATAAAGATTATTATTTTTTTTTTTTTGTTATATATTGCCAAATAATTTAATACATCCATTATCAGACCCAATTAGTCTCACTGCATTGGACACCAGCCAGCTAACAAATGCTGAAGGGGTCCATCACAGCACCAACACCCTAATATAGGGATTAGTGGTACTAATTTTTTTAGTTTATTACATTTGTGAGGCTAAAACTAGTAAGCACACTGTTATTTCTCTACTCGTTTCTGCCACACAGACTGCTGAGGTATTTATTTTCAACATTGCAAAGTAATTACTTTCCTAAGAATGGAGGAATGGCAAATGCACTGTATGCTACCTTTTCAGACAATTTTTCAGCATGGGTTAGAGCCCTGCTGACAGTGTGATTTAGGCGATGGAGCTTTTATCTGGTCCCTATGTTTTTCCAAGGGTTTCAATTTGATGAAAGGCTGTATTATATGTTTCAAGTCACTAACTTAACAATTTCTGGAGCCATTAGAGTGGAATAGCAAGGTTACGAGGCACCAGTCACTCGGGTGTAAGAATGAAAAATGACAGATCGTGGCTCATATGTGATAAGCAATAGGCAGCGTTGCCAGACAGTAGGAAGGTGGACTGAAACTGTAAATTCAAATCCCACTTCTCGCTTGCTGAGTTATTCGGAGTAAGGTATGTGACCAGCCTGTGTTACACTGCCGGAAACAAAATACTTCTAGAAGTTTCTTACAATAACAGCTCCTTCGTTGTCCTGCTCATATGTGGTGGCAGACTACATGTTTAAATCAACAGCAAATCAATGTCCTATGATCTTCTGGGTAAAGGTTAATTTCCGAGAAATTTCTCACGCACTTTTTCAGATCTCATGCACATCAATTTCCATTTTTTTTTCTAGGCGTTTGGATTACTGGTACTGAAGTTTTAATCATGGCATCTCTTTTTCTTGCCCTTTCTCATCTTGCAGTTAACAGATGGTTAATTTAGTGTTTCAGTGCAGTAATCTCTTTTTCTACTGAAGGAAAACATTAACAAATCCCTGATAAGACAAGTTTAATGCTACAAAATCCAGAGGTTTAGAGCTTTCTGCCGTGATGGGCTACGTATGGAAAAACATCTGGTGATGGCTTTCAGGAAGGCGTTTCTCCTCACTCAGATTTACAGGCCATAAGATGAATTCTTTTGCCTGGAGATAAAAGACAAAATGAGAATATTAGATATGGATCATGTTTATGCTGTATCTTTATAACAAAATACTGTAACATTGTTTAAATTCTTTTTAAAATACCTTAGTATTATTTTCATTGTACAGTACTATTAGAAAGTATTCAGACTGCTTGAGTTTGCTATGTTGAAGTCTTTTGCTAAAATCATTTGCTAAATTCATTTGTTCCCCACATCAAGCAGCACTCAATACCCTATAAAGACAAAGTGAAAAGAGGATATTAGAAATCTTATCAAATTTATTAACAACTAGCAAAATACCCGCGCTTCACAGCGGCGAAGTACTGCCTTAAAATTTTTATTAAGAAGAAAATTAAACCTTTTTAAACTGAGGGAAAATATACCAATAATTATTTGTTAAGGATCTCGTTGTATACCACATTGTCAGTTCGGCCCCCCGGTTGTAATATGACCAAGCTGTGCGCTGAGCTTACTCTTGAGCATGCAACGTACAGTTGCCCATGTGAAAAGCAATCTTGCCTCAAATCTCACAGCTTGGATTGTTGCTGTCATAATCGGTTTGAGTTTCATGGTTTGTTTCAATTATGACAGTATTTGCAGGACTTTTGTTGAAGTGAGATTCGGCATCTGTCAAGCGTTGTAAGCATACAACCGGTTTCATCGATAACTTCACATCCAGCTTTTGAGAGTTTAAACATTCATAAACATCAAAGTGTCCACTACTGAAATCGTCACCTGTGAATCTAAGATGTTTAAGAGGCATTGGCAGTTTTCCAAAGGTGTAAAATATTTGGCTATTTCGGTACACTTGAAAGCATCAACCGAACAATTCAGTGGCAGCCATCAACTCACATGCAGAACCATAGGTGAAGGGCTTAAGCATTTCACTCTTATAGTGCTCCTGTGTAGTATAATTATCTCCTGTACCGTCATCAGTCCACACCTTGAACCTGTCCCAGTCATTCAATACATAAGACACAATGTTCCTCCGGATATCAAGAGTGAGCCTAATATGGCCGTGCAATATGTAACACAGAGAATGGAAAAGGCAGGTGCCATCTCCGGGCATGGAAACCACTCGGTAAGTGACAGTTCTTTGATCAATGGTGATCACCTCGATAGATATGTTAATGGAGATACGGTTGGAACGATAAAGGAAATGGGTACCTGAACAATGTAAAGAAGTCTAAAATACCTACACAATAACTATAATCATAATAAACGAACAATAAAACAGCGAAGAAGTCGTGGATTAAATAAAAAGGCTGTAGTTATCAGCAGGGAGACGTGAATCCCGTGGTGAAGCAAGGAAGGGAATGTAGAGACCGGAGCGACGGACGGCCTTAAATAGGCAGGCAGCCAGCAACATGGGAGGCATTGGGATGGGGGACCCAACGCCGCCTCACACGGTGACCGAGCTGCAGGCTATGGAGGTATATATGTACGTAAGTAGGATTCAGTTAGCGCTGGGAACCCGCATAATAAATTTCTTGAAGATGGGCCCATAAGTAACAAAGACCATTGGAAAGTTCAATATGGCGGCCAACAGTGGCATCATACCACCGAAATAAGTACGTACATTGGTTTTGGTTAGCGCAGGGAAGCCGCCTACTAAATTTCGTGAAGATGGGGCTATAAATAAGAAAGTTCAGCATGGCGGACGTTGTTGACCGTTATGACCATTACACGTAGAATTTCGAAATGAAACCTGCTTAACTTTTGTAAGTAAGCTGTAAGGAATGAGCTTGCCAAATTTCAGCCTTCTACCTACACGGGAAGTTGGAGAATTAATGACGTTGGAAAGTTCAATATGGTGGCTGACAGTGGCGTCATACCACCGAAATAAGTACGCACATTGGTTTCGGTTAGCACAGGGAAGCCGCCTACCAAATTTCGTGAAGATGGGGCCATAAATAAGAAAGTTCAACATGGCGGACGTTGTCGACTGTTATGACCGTTACGTGTAGAATTTTGAAATGAAACCTGCTTAACTTTTGTAAGTAAGCTGTAAGGAATGAGCCTGCCAAATTTCAGCCTTCTACCTACACGGGAAGTTGGAGAATTAGTGATGAGTCAGTGAGTGAGTGAGTGAGTGAGTGAGAGAGTTCTGTTTGTAAATACCAAGCGCCAAACTACATCCAGCTGGTTGACTACACACTTCAATCATACAAAACCAACAAAGTGTAACATGTCGCTACAGATTCAATTACTTCATTCACACCTGGACTTCATTCATAATAATCTTGGTGTAATCAGTGACGAAAATGGTAAAAGGTTCCATAAGGAGATTAAAACAATAAAAAAATCAGAGGAAATGGAATCTATCAATGTTTCCAACTATTGTTGGATACTGAAAGTACAAATGAAAAAGAGCTAATGCAATCATTAAGTGATTAAACATGCCAAATTCATTTAAAGTTAATTTATTATTTTTTCAAATTCATATGTGATTCCTGCTTTGATACCATTGTCACCAAAAATTTTCAGGAATCAAAACATTTAAAAGCAAAGTGTTGCCTACATTGTCAAGAAAGGGAACTGCTGAGAGTCATTTACCACCACTTTCAAACAGTACAGTCAGTCAAGTCAGGTTAGGTTGGGGACCATGCACTGGTACAGTGTGTTGCCACACTCACCACATGACAAAACAACTCGGGATCCCAGTTGGCAACCCCCCAGGCAGACACGCAGTCCAATCCCAACCTCCAGAAATAACCCTCTATCTGCTGCAGCTAGGTGTTACGTGGGTGTCTCCTTGGCCTAGTCCAGCCACTTGGGTCCTCAACAATGAGGATCCTGTTAGCTGGATCTCCCTCTGGGAAATGCGCCACATATCCATAGTGCTGTAACTGACACTCCCTTACAATGCAGGTAATGTGCCTCATTTGGGACTCCATGAGTAACCAAAGAGACACAAAGTCAAACCAATGGTACCCAAGGATCCTCCGAAGAGACACAGTACCAAAGGAGTCCAGTCTTTCGACTCAGGTCAGTGGATGGCGTCCATATCTCAAAACCATATAAAGCAAGACAGGAAGCACCAGGACTCTAAAGACTTAGACCTTGATCCTTTTGCATAGATATCAGGAGCGCCACACACCTCTTTCCAGCGACCTCATGACCCCCATGCTCTCCCAATCCATCTACTGACTTCATAGGAAGAGTCAGCAGAGACATGAATGTCACTGCCGAGGTAAGTAAACCTCTCAACAAGGTCGATACTCACTCCACCGATTGACACACTGTTGATGGCTGTGCCCAAGAGGTCATTAAAGGCCTGGATCTTAGTTCTTATCCAGGACACTCACAAAGCCCAGACACTCAGACTTCTCACTCAGTCTCTTTGCAATAGTACACCTGTATATAAACAGGAACAGCAGAAGGCAGAAGACAGATGGTGAGACTGTGACTGTTTTATGGTCACTAGGATTGTCACAATGCAAAACTAGATGTCATTAGAAATCTGAAGCTCCTCTTAGTGTTGATGAGGACTAGTATTGAATGGAAACTCAGTGGTATGTAATACATATCTCATTGCTTTTAGTTTCTCCATTTTTGTGTATTTCAGATGTTTATTACTCAGTACGGTTAGATATAAACTAAGGATATTTAAAGAACATCTTGAAAATGAGTTTACAAACAGGCTTGAATTTTGGAAAGTGTGTTATACAGCCATGGTAAAGTTCTTATACAGTATCTGTTGTGGCCTGTAGGGAGCATAGCAGAGCCTCAAACCCTAGACAAAACTAGACTATTTTTTTATTAAGCCCAATACCCTCTTCCACAGTTCACACTACACAACAATTTTCTGTTGTCTTTGTTTATTTCTCCTGCACTCCTCCCAGGCAAACTGTCCTCCTTCCACACCTGCCTCTGACTGTCCTTGGCACATGAAGAGCTACTTTTTAAACTCGACCTGAGGGTACTTCCACTACCAAACCATTGTTTCAAAGAAGTACCACTGAGTCAGGTGTAACCATCCTGGAAAAGGGGATTCACCTCCTGACATCTACCCGGAAGCACAAACAGAACCCAACAAGACAGCTCCATGGAACCATGCTGGTCTCCTGGGGCCAAAAAAGGGATTTTCCTCCATTACTGCTGGAATGCCAGTCCCGCTGTACCACCTGCCATAGTGCCCCTCCATGCCAACATCTTAGCTGGGACAGGGAATGCTATGAATCTCTTCCTGACCATCTTCCAGACCATCCATTTTACTGGCCTCCTGGAACAGTCCATCCCAGCTTGGATGAGAGTCCATCTATTTATCTAGTTAGAGTCTAACTTTGGGTCAGGATTTTTTCTTTGTCCCATTTGGGCAGAATTAGGGATCTCAATGGTATGGGTTATGTTTGGCTTAGGTAGTTTAGTGAGTACTTGTACCTTTATGGTGTGGCAGATGGCTGGGGCTCCTGCCCAGCCAGGACACCTTTAGGATGGAAGGACTGGGAGATGGACAATACCTCCCCTGGGTGACGAATGAGCAGCCACCCTGGTTTGCACTGGGGCCACGGGGCACCCGGATGGTTACGGAACCATGGACAGCAGCAATTCCACCACACCAGGAAGTGCTGCCGGATCAGGAACCAGGTACACTCAGAGTGCTTCTGAGTGCCCATGCAGCAGTTCTGCCAGACCAGGAAGTGCTGCAGAAAGGTCATCACGGAGCACCTGGAGCACATCCAGTTGCATTATAAAAGGGGTCACTTCACTCCATTTGAGGAGCCGGAGTTGGGAGGCAGAAGATGGAGCTTTTGAGTGGAGGAGTGAAGGTAGCAGTAGAAGAGAGAGGAAAGGAGAATAAGAAAAGGAAAGAGAGGACTGTGAGCAATATTGCTGCTGGTTTGGACACTGTGTGTTGTGCAGAAGACTATAAAAAATTGGACATTGGGTGTCCTGTGTCTGTCTGTAGTCGGGCTGATCTTTCACAATGGTAACATAGGTCAAGGTTACTATAACAGCAAGAGCCTGAAATCATGAAAAATTGTGCTCTTGTATGCACATATCAAGCATCCAATAGGGAGCATGATATGAGGAGCCATAGGTTTCAGGAAACTTAGTGTTGAAGCTGAGCTGAAGGAGGACAGTCAATAAATAGTCCTGTGTTATGGCTATTCATGATTTCACAGACAAAGTTTTATGTTAAATTGTTCATTTTCGATTATTATTCTCAGCATTTCCTCAGTGGATTTTAGAGATGCACAAATGATGTAAACAATATAATAGATCTAATATTTATTATTTACACTGGCATTAGCCTTGAAGAGGCCTGTAAAAGCGTACATATGAAGAAACATCACATACAAAAATTAGGAGAAAGTTATGCAAATAGATGGCACAAAGCTGAAGTGGTGCTTGAAATGAGTACTAAAGGTGGCATTGTAACAAATGTCTTGTGGTTCTAAGTACCTGTATTCAGTGCCCAGCCCAGTCCAGTCATTTACAGTTCAACTTGTTTACCTCCACTGCCTATGTGTAGACTGTTTCCAGTTAGTCTGGTTTTCTCACATATTTGAGGTTAGCCTAATTTGTGATTCATAATGTGATTTGTATGTGTGAACAGAGGTATTTGCGGTAGACTGACATCTTTCCATATTACTTTATTATTGGAAAAGACTTGAGATCCTCAGAACTGTATAACAGACAAAGTAGGTCAGAATATAGACAATTGACCATTAGACAGTAAATACTTTCACAAAGGTTTCTATGGACAGTAACAGTCTGTTACAGTTTGCAGTATTGGGGAGATTCAAATTTGAACTGTATTTTAGAAACTGAGATGAATATAGTAACAAATAATAGTAGCTGCATAGCTGAGTCACTTTATGTTAAGAGTACTGCAATGAGACTACAAAGGTTAAGTTTTAGAAGGAAGAGCTTCAATTCCCCTCAAGACACTAGGGATGTGAGGGACAGCTGCATTCTGGGTACGTCTGTGACCTCTGTGCCTGGTCTACTTGTCAGCCTTTTGTTGTCACTTGAGCATGCATCTCGGTTCAGCACCATGGACAGAGCTATCCTTGTCTGTTATTCTCAAAAGCGGTACTAGTGTTTTTTTTCTCTTCTTTTAGCATGAATATTTTAAAGTGAGGACATAGATAAAGCACAATTTAATTTAAAGTGGCATTGCTCCAAGAAAAAAGGACTCACACTTGTAATTAAAAAGATTATTTAAAACAATTTTTTAAGTTTGAAAGTTTGGACCAAAGTGTCATGTCATCTTGTTCAAACAGACAGTCTCCCATACTTCATCAAACATCTAGAAAGGGTCCATCCTCCCAGAAAGCACACCATTTTCCATTTCAGGGCTGTAAGGAGCTGGAGTCTATCTTTCTAGCACTGGGTGTAAAGAAGGAGACAACTGTGACAGATCTGGGAGGTTCATTGTAGGACATACTAACACATACTCTCAGCTGAAAAGAGACAATTCAGAATCACTCATTAAGCAACCTTTGCACACTTTTTGAAGGAATCCTGAAGTATCAGGTTCAGTTGATGACTTGCAAACCATTCCCAGAAATTCTCTACAATGCTCTCATTTGTGATATTGTGACGGTATAAAGATCACACACATTAATCCTTCAGTATCAGAACTTAACACATAAATCTTCTAATCAATTTTATAAAAAAAATGCATTTTTATTACTTCTGATTAATGAATCCTTGCTTTGAAGCTTGACTAATTTTTTTCTAGTTTTGGTGAAAGATCGGTTTGGAGTTTTGTTCTTGACGTTGGCCTATCCTGATCTCTGCATCGTCTGGCCATAATCATTTTATTTTTTATTTATTTACTCTCTCTCCTGAGCCAGTATAACAACAAAATATGAAAAAGAGCAAAAAAAAAAAAAAAAAAATGCACAAGCAGTTGCCAAAGGCAATTCAATTGAAAACATGTCCTAATACAAGATTCTAATTAACTAAATCAAAGACCTTTGACTGAAGCCAAAAATGTCAAAAAGAAATTCAATAACAATACTAACAAATACACCAAACTCCACCAAAGCGCATACTAAGTAAGGGACTACAGTTCCCAGCCTGCCTTTATTGGCATTGGAGGTCTCTTAGTGGTGAGATAAGGGTGGCTCTGCCTCTTGGGGAACCACCACAAAATACAACAAACATAAGAGAACAAGATTATATAAACAGAAACTAAGTTCAATTAAATACAAATAATTAGGAAAATAATATATACTATAAATAACAATAATAACATAAATGATAGAATTAAAAAGAACAAAAATGACATAATAAGATATTTAAACAAAGCCAGAAAAGGAACCCTGGTTTAAATATAGCATTTATTTACTTGGGTTAACTTAACATATAGCTACAAATGGAGAATTGGCAGATAAAGGTGACTGGCTGAAGACAACACATTAAGTCAAGTTTCACTGGCAAACTGATTCCTATGAATTTGCACTTTCACTCTTTATCCAAAAGCCACACTGCTCACTCTGATGTGTGTCCACCGTGTCAAGAAAAACCGAGATGTACGATATGCAGAAACTGAAAATGGGAGCCACCTGTACTGATGAACTGCCTTGATAATAAAATATTAACTAATGAACTGAGCTTTTGCATTCTGTTTAGAATATCTTCCAATTACTTATCATCAGTGAGCACAAAGGTATCTGAGAGCAGCATAGTCTTAACATTCCTCATAAATAGACGTGTGAGGCAGCAGAGAATATTATACTTTCAGATTTTCACTTTGCTCTTTTCACACCATGTTGAGTATTTTGTTGAATGTGTAACTAAATTACAGGAAATGAAATGAAAAAAATATATATAAATAAATATTTTACACAAACAAACTAGAAATGGTAGAGCAAAAAGCTGCCAAGTTCTTATTTGTCCTAATTGGAAAATTGCTATTAATATACATTCAAAAGAGTGCTAATGCTTGTTTGATTTTACTCATACTGTTAACAAAAACATGAAATAGGTTTTCATTTCAGAGCACTATTTGTTTTGTTTTTTTTTATGCTTCAAAAACATTAAGTAGGATTAGAAAACCCCAAAAGCACTTTGAATGACAAGGGACAATTAAATATTCAGTCTTAATGTGCTGCTGATGTTGGGTGCCGATTATTCAGCATAGAAAGCTTTTTGAATCTTCCATTTTATAGCATCTGTATTAAATTTAAAGCACTTCCTGGGGTCAAGTACAATCATTTATGAGGTCAAGGGCGGCTTTTCTTTTGAGACAGGTTTACAGGGCTGAACCTCCTCCTTGAGATTCCTGTGTTCTCTCAGCACCACTGAGCCTTAAACACCCTTGTCTCCAGTGCAGCACAATTTTTTGCAAGCCTAGCTGGAATGATGTTCTCTGTAGCAGCCTGGAAGTGTTGCTATGTTTGTGATTTTCTGTCTCTCACACCAGTGCCAATACCTAACACCCTTAGAGGGTCCTCATTGGTTCGCATTTTATTGTTTTGCTATATATACTTATGTTGTGTTTACCAATTAATGACCTTCTGTTAAGCTCAACCCCAGTATTGTACTGGTTTGTCCTGTCTGCAGTCCTAATAATGATTGGTTCCTATTAAAATGTATAGGTCCCTGCAATTTTTTTTTCAAATGTCGCCATATTACATATATTATCTTGACTTCTTGTGCTGAGCCATTTTTGTATTGCAAATACTATTGAAAACATTGAATACTAGCCATCCCCCGTGGCTTCACTCGCGTATTAGTGCAACAGGACAGTGAGGAGGGCCCAGCCGAGCTCACTTCTCCTGACGTCACTCATCCCCCTTCCCTCGGCCTGCAGCCTCTCTCTCGGATTAGCATGAATATATCGCTCCTGCAAGCGAACTATGATTCTTAGCGGAATACAATTAGTGCAAAATCAACCGGAATGTTTAAGCAAATTATAGAAAAAAAAAATCTAAATCCGTTAAGTAGTTCTCTCGTTCGCTAACTAAGTGGAGTTAAGGTTACACCCCCGAGGAAGACACGTGAGTGAGGAGGGCCCCGCCCCCTCCCTTTCAGCCCGATGAGTTTCTCTCGGATTCGCGCTAATAAATCGGTACCACAAGGGAACTATGATACTTAGCGCGATGAGAAAGTCACAAAATCAATGGAATGTTCAAGCAAATTATAGAACAAAAAAAACATCTAAATCCATTAAGTAGTTCCCTCATTCGCTAACTAAGTGGAGTTAAGGTTACCCCTCGAGGAAGACATGTGAGTGAGGAGGAGGAGGAGGAGGAGGGCCCCACCACACCCCCCAAGCAGCCCGATGAGTTTCTCTCGGATTTGCGCTAATAAATCTGTACATAGCGCGATGATAAAGTCACAAAATCAGCGGAATGTTCAATCAAATTATAGAAAAAAACCCAATCTAAATCCTTTGAATAGTTCTCTCGTGAAAAGTGAACAGACATACAAACGAGTCTAAAAAACTATAAGAAATTTCGCGCTTGGACCACAAAATTTTTAAAACCATTTGTTAGTGAGCACCTATGGGCCAAGGGTAACCTACATTCCAAATTTCAAGTCCCAAGTCTTCATGGTTCAGGAGATTTCATGACGAGTGAGTCAGTGGTATTTGGCTTTTATAGTATGTAGATTGAAACTCAATTCAGGACCTCACTGATTTAATCAGTCTAGGTGACCACAAATGAGCATAAAATTGTATTATCATTGGCTTCTTCTTCTTCATCTTCAGACCGTTGTAGTTATCAAAACTTTCTCTGAAAAAAACAAAAAATATCCAATTCTTTTTAGCAATCATTGGTCAAAAAGTGAATTTGAAGAAAATTTGTAAAAATAGAGAGTACACAACATAAAGTATATATTTTTTGTTCAGCTTGAAGTTTTCCATTTTAATCACCAAGAATTTTTAAAGGAGAAAAAAAAAATGTGTCGTCCAGTGCTGTTGACTGTCTAAAGCAAACCATCTGGGCACAGACAAAAGGCAAGGAAATTGCTTGTGAACCTGTTGTACCAGAGACTCTTGTTCCCATGGCGTGCTGCCTTCACCGCCGTTTGTTTTCAGGAAGTTACATCAGCGTTAAAAGTCAAGGTGAATGCAATACTTCTCTCAATTTTGAGTGTTTTGACCTTCCATTGCTACTTGTGTGTGTGTGGAGGAGTAGAGAAAGGGTTAGATGATTAGCCAAGACTTCTAACCCTTTTTCAATAAGCTTGTGCCCCTAGTAAAATACAACAGGGGATCAAGATCAGGTCCCACAAAGCAGCAGGGATTTATTTCTTAATATTTAAGCATTGCATTTGGTGTTGTCTCCTTGTGTGTTTCAATGATAATATACTGTATACCAGTAATGGCGCACTGAACACTAATGTGCCGTGAATACACTTGACTTGAGCATTCATAGTTTTCATACTCTTTCTCTGTACATTTAGCATTTGTTTGTTCAGAGGTTGATGCGCTTGCTGCTTCCTGAGCAGTTCTTCTACTCTCCACCCTAGCGGCCTGCTGCTTCTCTTCTTTCGTCGGCATCTTTTCACGTTAAAAGTCAGTGTTTGTGTTGCAATTGCTTACGTTTTCTTTTATTTTTCACTTAAGCTGGCACTTAAGTCTTCAATTTGCCTCAAGAATGGTTTAAGATATGATGAGGTAGGGGAAGGTGGTAGGGATGAGAACGGCACCCATACACATGAGCTGCACAGCCATCCTGCAGGCCGCTGCCAACAGTTGATTCTACAATAAAATAAAATAAAAATAAAAAGAGGAATAAACTTGGAGGTCAATCATCACCTCTAAAATGGATAGCGTCATGTAGTATATGTGTAACAAATTTCAGATCAATAGTTCAAACAGATTTCGAGCTACAGGTGATTTAAAATCCTGGTCAGAGAAACGAACAGCCACAGTATTATATATAAAGATTGTGTATGGGTACTAGTGAATAATGTGGACCTATGGCCCTAAAATAAATATAGAGCAAGCTGAAATTTTCCATTTTGGCAAAACATTCTTTTTGGTCTAGTGGGTAGCACTGCTGCCTCATGGATCCAGGAATTCTGAGTTTGATTGCCAAGCCAAATGGAAATTGCACACTCCCAATAAATAAGTTTTTTCTTCTGGTAATCCGGTTTTCCTCCTACACCTTCAAAGACATGTAGGTTAGGTTAACTGGCGATTCCAAATTGACTGCTAAGATGGACGGTCACCCTGTCCAGGTTTGTTTCCTGCCTTCTGAACAGTGCTGCTGCCATAACCTCTGCCCCCTATGCCCCTGTATGGGAATAAGTGTGTTTGAGAATTTAATGTTAGAAATAAATACCTCTCTTGTGATACTTTTGCCCCATTTTGCTTAATTTAGTATCATAAGGGTGATTCCTTCTATTTCAGTGGCCAGTGCTCCACTCAGGGATAAGAATTACATTTCCGTTACAATTATTCTTCCTGCCTTTAGTTGCAGCTGTTACCATGAAAATGATGATCATGGATAAACTGCTCAAAATAATTAACAGAGAAGTGTGTACAGTCTGTGACTTGGAACTGAATAAATTGGGTGTGGGAATGAATGGACACTTGGAAGAAAGTTTGTACAGTGAACTCTGAGCACATTTAGCACGTAATGTGTAGTGTTCACATAAGCCAGTCTGCTGAGCACAATTACCAAGCTAATGGACGAAAGAAGCCTTTGCTTCATATCACCATCACAACAAAAGAGAAAATTGTCTCCTCAGTATTACAAAGATGTGTGTGTATGAAAGGTTAAATGCCAGTTCTGTGATGGTGGGCTGACAGAGCTGATCCCTACCTTGGGCCTGATGCTGCCAAGATCGGCTCTCCTGTGACTCTGAATCAGATGGCGTTAGGATTGTTACATTATATTTGGTCTTCATCTCCAAGTGCATTAGCCAGTATGTGCTTTGAGACTAAATGAAATCAAGAAGAGAAATGCTGCATAACTTTGAGAGAGTACAAATATCTTGCTCTAAACTCCTGCTTCAGCAGTGAATTTCTAGGCAGCATGACTTTTTCACATATTCTTAGTCCTAAGTGCTGTTTATTTATTTATTTTTGCATTATTTTACTCTTTATATAGCATTTCTTTCCACCACAGAACTGCAGCAAGCACAGATTTTCTCGCTTCCTCTGTAGTTTAAGATCAAAAGTTGGTCTCTCAGAAAGCTTTTGGGGTTTAATTTCTAGGACTTATGATATAAAACATAAAGAATTCGCCTGCCTCATTCTTTCATTTTAGAGTACCACACAGAAATGTAATCTGCATTGTTTGGGGATTTTTTTTGCCGAAAAGCACTTCCATGCTTCGCCTTTTGTTTGCCATGATCTGCTTTGACATGTCGCCGATGGGGGTAAAGGCTGCCTTGTTAGAGGAAGATGCATCTTTGTTACATGTACAGTTTTCAATATTGTGCAACAAAGAGTAAGTATAATGGAAGAAAAGTGCTTAGGCTGGCCACAGAGTGTACAGTTAAATAAAATTAGTCTAATGATAAAACATGATGAGATTCCTTTTAAGTAACTTCTTAGAAGCACCCCCTGCTGCCTAATCGTCTGTGACAAATTAAAGGAAAATAAAAATGGAAACCTCACAAGACAAAAGCAATCTGAGCATCCCTTACCTGGGCAGTTGAGAGAACATCATTTATTACAATTACCGCTTATACTGATGATAATACTGCTGTCATCAGTAGATGGTAGGAATTTTAAAAGGGTCGTTTGAAGGTGACAGGACAATCTATGTGTGAGGCTCATTCAGTGTTCCCCCTTAATAATCATGAATTATTGTTAAGTCAAGTCGATTTACTTTTATATGAAAAATAATTATGTTTATGCTATAAGACAAAGAGATTGGATCCATACTTATATTATTATACTGTTATTCTGTTGTTCCTAGAGTGATGGTGAAAGATTTCTTTTGGAGGGTGTGATATTTGGTGGTCAGGCCACAATGAGCGTCTGATCATGTCATTAAAAATACTCTTGGGGTTTACTACAGAGACCTTATGAGACCTCAATGATGATGGATAAGCTACAAAGAAGGTCAAAAGGATGATGGGTTACATCACTATCTCCATATCATGCATGGTACCTATAAAGTGTGTCCATCCCCTTACAAGTTTCACACTTTGTTGTTGTGCATGTAGAATCACAGTGGATTTAAGTTGATATTTTTGACAGTGATCTGCAGAAAATGTCAAAGTGCAAACAGATTTCAGCAAAGTGGTCTAAATCTTTCACAAATATAAAATACTAAATAATTGATCACAGACCCTTTAACATGACACCTGTAAATCATCACTGGTGCAGCCAATTGGTTTTAGAAGTCGCAAAAAATAGTTCAGTTGTGGTCAACTGTCTGGGCTTTCAGTTGACTGTCGACTAAATGCACCTGAATCTGGAAGATCCAACTTGTGGTGAGTCGGTATGGCGGCCTAATCTCCACATTGAAGATGAAAGAACACTCCAAGCACCTCAGTGAAAAGGAGATTGAAAAACACAAGTCAGGGAATGGAGACAAGAAAAATATCCAAGTCACAGAATATCCTGTGGGCTCCAGTGAAATCAATCATAAAGAAATGGAAAGAGTATGGCACAGCTGTATTTCTTAAAGGAGGCTGTCCACAAAAACTGAGTGATTGTGAAAGAGGAAGTTGTACCGCCCCTCCGGACACTTTTCCTGCTCCATCACAAAATGATTATAATGTGCGCTGCAGATCCATAAAGAAAAGTAAAAAAATAAATAATCCAGAGCATGAGTGACCATCATTAATAATAATAATAATAACTATGGGGCTTTGCTCCCTGCTCGCTTCGCTCACCAACCGCCTAGCCCCTTTGCAGTTCTACCGCTCGCATATGGGGATGTGGATGTACTATTTAAACAGATTTTTATTTTCATGGGAATTGTTACTTATGTATAATAGAACTAACTATTTTACATTATAGTGAGTAATTAACCATATTAAAAAATAGTAAAACATAATAATTTGAAAGTAAGTTATGTTTCATGATGCGTTAGAGTTATTTGTTGCGTAATACGATTTTGTTCTGTTTGGCTTTGAAACTAACAGGCAAATACTTTTTAAACTTACACCTTTACTGTAATACTTCAGTAAAAACTATTTTTTGAATAAAATATTCGTCAATATCGCACTGAATTTTGATTCTGTGTTTGGACTTTCATCATGACAACGCAACATAACCCGTATAACTGGCCATGATTTAATTTTATTAAATAAAACGACTTTTTTGAATGTTTGGCCCTGAGATTTCTTAATTGTCTTTGCAAAAGCTATTCTAATGGGAAACTGTAAACGTTTTAATACGAATGGCATATCAAAATATTCTTTGCTGTGTAATGTTATCTGAAGCAGATGTACTACATTACCTTTCTTGGATACATCCTTCTTTCAACAGTAATTAGGGCAGTGGAAGACCGGACAGTGTTAACAGTTGTAAATATTCATCGGGATATTGTTAAGTTGATGTTTTCATCTTCCACACCATCACCACTAACTGTTTCAGTATATTCTCTTGATACGCATTTAATCAATTTACTGTGTAACTGATCAACATTTTTGGCGTTAATTTGTTTGACTTCATCATTTCTCGGTGCTAGGATTGCCCATGTACTCATTTTTTCTGTTGATAATCCTTCATGATGAAATTCTTCCATAAGATTTGGACATAATACGTCTTCTTTAATTGGGAACTTAAAGTGAGGAAAATGTTAAAATTTATAAGAGCTGAGAGAGCAGGAACTGTGTCTGTCAAAAGCATTCACATGAATGAGAGTTGAGAGGACCATGGGCATGGTTGAATATGGTTGAAAAAATCTCATGGCCAAAGTCTCGTCTCGTGGAACTTGAAAAAAGTCTTGTTTCGTCCCAGGATTTTTTTATATAATCGATAGATAATGCATTTTATTTATATTTATATTATAAACAAAACTAAAAATACAAAAATTAAAATCAGACAGAGCAATTGTAATCAAAGAGAAAAAGCATTCTTAGATTATTTTTAAGTTTAGATTTGAAAAGTGAGAATGAATCAATATTTCAAAGCTTGGATGCTCTGCTCCCCAAGTTGGTAAGATGGATGAAGAGGACAGTCAAGTGGATGGAAGAAGAGGATCTAAGGTTGCGGGAGGGAATGGCAACATGGAGGAGGTCAGACAGATATGGAGGGGCAAGGTTGTGGATAGGCTTAAATGTTAACAAGAGAATTTTGAAGTCAATGCCGAACTTAACCGAAAGCCAGTGAAGCTACTGCAAGATGGGAGTGATATGGTGAATAGAGGGGTTCTAGTAATGATGCAGGCAGATGAATTCTGGACCAGGTGAAGCTTATAAAGAGATTTGTGAAAAACACCAAAGAAAAGGGAATTGCAATAATCCATATGAGAAGTGACGAGGCTATGAACAAGGATAGCAGTTGTATGGGGAGTGACATAGGGGCGAATATGATTAATGTTACACTAGTGGAAGTATTCAGACTGGGAGATGTTATTGATGTGGCACTGAAAAGATAGAGTACTGTCAAGGATGACACCCAGACTCTTAACCTGTAGGGAAGGGGAAACAGAGGAATTATCAATAACAAATGAAAAATGATCAGTTTTGGATAATGCTGATTTTGTACCAATGAGGAGAACATCAGTATTGTCACTATTTAATTTAAGAAAATTTGAAGATAACCAGGATTTAATTTCTGCTATGCAGTCAATAAACGGGGAGTGTGGAAAGGAAAAAGTAGGTTTGCTAGTGAGGGAAAGCTGGGTGTCATCAGCGTAACAGTGGAAGTTAATGTTATGTTACGAAATATATTGCTGAGGGGAAGGAGGTAAAAAATGAAAAGGAAGGGCCCCAGGACAGAGCCCTGGGGCACACCTGAAGTAACAGCGGTGAGTTGGGATTTGAAAGTTTTAAGTTGAATCAACTGAACAATACTTCCCTACTAACCACACAAGTACAGAGCATACCAACAGGAGCAGAATGATGACTAAAGGAATATTATTGTAACCAAATAAATTTTCTGTTTACACCAATTCCACACTATAGAGCACCACCCCAAACTGCCAGATCACTATACAAGACACTCCACTAATAAAACATTATTTTTTTAAATTTTTGTTATTGCGAGGGTTACGGGGAGCCATACATCAATGCTGGGAAACACCCATCACACTGGCATGTCAGGCCCTCTCCCCTGTTCTTCCATGACTGAACTTGGATTCACTTGACTCCTCCTGTAGGCAGTATTGTTTTCCCAGTAATATCCATAACCTTTTATCTGGTTCTCTTCCTTGCCTCTCTCATCTCCTCTGTCTCTTGCTACTGCACCTTTGTCTTTTTAGGTATGGTCAACCCCTCATCTTTTATCTTTTATTGGCCCACCAAGTCAGGAGCTCCTTTCCAGGTAATTGATAGGTTTCCGATACTTATTCAGATTCTTTACTGTAATGATGAAATGGTACAGCTAGACAATGACATCCAACACACAAAATTGTTACAAACTTTAGTGAAGGAGGCCATCAGGACCCCTCTGAGAACATGTATAGAATTACAGGCTATAGTGGCTAAGATTGGAAAGACTGTGCAGATAACAACTGTTGAACCAGCTGCATTACCAGTCACAGCTTTATAGGTGAATGGCAAAGAGAAAGTTGCCATGAAAAAAACAAACACAGTGACATCTTGACCAGAGTTTCCCAGAAGGCACACAGGAGACTCTGAAGTCAACAGGAAGATGGCTGTATGGTCAGAAATTACCAACAAAGCTTTTTTTTTTTGTTCAGCAGACTAAACACCTTATTTGGTATAAGCCAAGCATAGCACAATATCGAAAACACGCCATCCTCACCATGAAGCATGAGTCTGTGGTGAGGCTTCTTTGCAGCTAGATTTAGAAGATCTGTGAGGGTGAAGTGAATGCAGCAAAATGCAGGGAAATCCTGAAAGAAAAGCTGGTGAATTAGTCAGGATAATCACTACTACGGGTGCAGCAGGGTGAAAGATGAAGCAGGGCAAAAGCTAAATGCTTGGGGTGCCTACCAGGCAAAACCCTGTTTAATTCCAACAAACTAAAAAAAAAAAAAAAAAACAGTCACTTGCATTGAAGCTTTCTGCTTGGGACAGTTCCCTTGAATCATAAGGCATATCACTGGGTCAACATATGAAGATATGTAACAAAGGTTAAACAATTCAAATTGTATTTTAGTAGTTTAGAAGAATGAACTTTCTTGTCAAAAGTTAAGTTAGGCCACTGCAGATTCTTCTAAATGCATATTTTTCTTGATGTATGCTGCAAACACAGAGTGGTAAAAATATGCTTACCAGAAACTGACTGATATTGTGAACTTGTTGATATTCTGGAAATTCTAATAAGCACAAAATCAGGCAATTATTTAAGGGGAATGCCAAAGGGAGTGGCCAGCTTTACCTGCATCAAGTTTTCTGTAGCATATGCTGTAACTCTTTATCCTCTAATGCAATCTGAGTGTAGTTGACAGTCAGATCAAGAACTGCAAAGGTACATTCCTTCAAATATTTTAGGATATTTTAAGGCTTTGATTCAAAAGGTATGTCAGGGGTCATGTGATTACCAGAGGCTCAACTTTAGACACCTGTTATTGTTATTAAGGGAGCAGCACACATCTCAAAATGATAAAAGAAGCAACACTTCAAAGCAAGTCAGTTCTTACTAACTAAAAGGTCTATGCACTTTATTAGTTTTTTCCTTTGTTTATTTTTCTCCTTTCTTACACCCGTTAATCCAATTCAGAGTTATAGGGGGTCAGAGCCAATCTCAATAGCAATGGAAGCAAGGCGGAAAGCAACCCTAGACTAGCAGACAATACATTGTAGGTCCCTTTAAATGGTGTCACAAGAACAAACAGGAGACATAAAAAGGGTTGAAGCAGCCACCCGTATATTATGCCCTAGCTGCATTAGGGTTAAATTCTAGGAGGTCAAAGTCCAAAACAGAACTGAAGACATGTGGCAAAGATGGCAGCTTTAAAGGTCTGGACTGGAAGTGACGTCATCAGGACAGGAAGTGATGTCCTTGTTGGTGCCAGAAGTGACGTCATCACAGGTGCCGGAACTGGAAGTGACGCCATCATGGGTGCTGGAACCCTGTGGGATTTCCCTTGAATGGTCTGCAGAGAATTGAGAGAAAAAGTCAGTGCAGCTTGCCACCCCCTGGTCATGCATGGAATTGTCACTATTCAGACCCTTTAGCTGCCTCCCATGTGCTCATGTGTGACAACAAAACCATACACAGTAGTAGCACCTAGAGAATATCCTACACAGGCACAAGGAAAATATGCAGTGCTTGAGCACTGGATTCACACCCAGGACTCTGGATACATGAAGCTGCACTGGAACCTCTGCAATATTATGCTGCAATTAACTTTTCACTTCCAAATTAAAATTGCCTCATTCATTGATTAATGCCTGTCATGCCAAAGTCCTGTTTACAGACTACATCTCAGCATCTAACAGTGTTGTAGCAGTAAAGCTGACCACCAACCTCCTCAGTTCTACACAGCAGCATTTTGAGCCCTCTTCGCTTCTTTTTATTCATCTTTGACAGTGTGACCAGACATGGCTCAAACTACATTGTTAAATATGCTGATTGACAGTACCATCATGGACCTGATCACCAACAATGACAGGATTACCTGCTGACAAAGTGGTGCCAAGACAGTAATCTCACATTTAATTTCAGGAAACACAACAAGCTGGTCATATGCTTTAGGAAGAAAAAGGTAGAGCATATTGTCATCTGCATTAGAGGGGATGCTATTGAAAAACTGAGCAGCTTTAAATTACTCATAGTCATCATCACTGATGAACTAAAGTGGGCACAGCAAAAAAGTGGTCTCTTGTCAGGAAAGTTCACCAATGAATTTGATCTGATGACGGCTTCTATTTCCCTATATGTTCTCACAAACCTACATAGGGACACAATGGAGTCCATCCTCACTGGTTACATCACATCTTTGTACAACACCTGCTCAGCTGAAGAAAATAAAACACCGCAGGGAATGGTGAAGGAGGCACAGAATATTACTGATACCCGCCTGATTTCTGTTCATGACATGCACAACACTTGGTATCTTAGAAAAAGACAAACAGGATAAGTGAAGACCTCAGCCATTCTGCACAGTAAATTAAGACACATTTGCAAATATATACAGTACATATGTGGGTGTTGAATGAATACTTTTTTGTATATTTGTGTCACTGTTGGCATTGTATTATTTTTTCTACTCATAGGAGACATGCAAGTAAACATTTGATTGTATTATGTACAAGTGACAATAAACCAGAACTTACCTTGCAGCAGTTTTTCCCTGATATTTCTTATTTTTTGGTCGATAATAAACCTGATCTTGACCAGATTAACTCTCAGGGTTGGGTTCAGGTCATTTCCTCTTTTTATGTTGTAACTTTATATGCTTTGTTTATTTTTATTTCCTTTTTTCATACTCTACTTTGCACAGTATATTGTATTCAGCTTATAAGTGTGCTTAGCTTAGCAGAAGTAAAATGAATTGCACAGAAATTGTTGTACACTGCTGTGTTGATGAAGGATTGTAGGAATCGTCGGGTAGAAGGATACTTTCATCAGATTGGCTGGCCCAGTGCTGTCTCAGCGGTGGAATGGCCAGTAGGGGGAGGCAGCTTTGATGGCTGAGGTCTCCAGGACTTTAAACAAACTCATATCCTATTATGTGATATCATCCATCCAGCCATCCATTATCCAACCCGCTATATTCTAACTACAGGGACACGGGGGTCTGCAAGCCAACACAGGGCACAAGGCAGGAAACAAACCCTGAGCAGGGCGCCAGCCCACCGCAGTATGTGATATCATCTACTGTTACATTCTGCTCTGTACTTGTAATATTTTTATTTCACTATTATATTGTATTGAGGATTACTTGTGTTCTGTTCTGTGTATTGTATTTACCCCGGTTCTTTTTGATACCCACTGCATGCCCAACCTACCTGGAAAGGGGTCTCTCTTTCAACTGCCTTTCCCAATGTTTCTTCCAATTTTTCCCCACTAGGGTTTTTGTGGGAGTTTTTCCTTGTCTTCTTAGAGATTCAAGGCTGGGGGGCTGTCAAGAGGCAGGGCCTGTTAAAGCCCATTGCAGCACTTCTTGTGTGATTTTGGGTTATACAAAAATAAATTGTATTGTATTGCATGTTAAATTTCATGTAACATCTTCCAGATTTGATTTTTCCCATATGAAAATAAAATATAGATAGATGAATAGATAAATGTGAGAGGCACTATATACAATACACATCTACAATATAACAAAATGCTACAGTGTTTGTGTGCGTTCCCTCTGAGCAATCTGATTGGTGAGTTTGGCTTTAGTCTGATTGGTCAGTTTACTAATCAAAAGTGATCAAGACAGGAGTGCCAGGTAAGAGAGGTTTACATACAAGATAAACCAGTAAAATAAACAAGACACCAAAGAAAGGCATAGGATGAATGCTTCAAACACAGGAAGTATTCACAAGAATACGAAGGATATTTTCACAATGGGTAATTGGAACTTGTCTACCACTGGTGGTAGTCGAAAGCAAACAGGAGACAAGCAACGTGCGTCAAAATGTCAGATTCTAAGAAACAATTTTTACTGGAACGTGACTGAGAAACAAGGCACCAGCCAAGACAGGTTGAGACACACAAGGATACCAAAGAAAGGCGTAAGGCAAACACTAACAGTACATATAAGGCAAAAGATATCAAAGACTTTTAGATGTTTTCTATTATCTGTCTTCAAAAGGTATCAGAGATAGTATCTACAGTATATAATGCAGATTGTTTTGTTTCTGAAATTTGTACCACTGTTCACTACTATGTGTCTAGAACCGCACCTGGAGGGATATCAAGGTTATCTGGCTGTCTTACCCAGGCTAAAAGGGGAGAGATGTGGAGGCAATGGTGACCTTAGGGCCCTTTAAAGATCCATATCTCTGGTCCTAACACCTGGTGTTGAAACTTTAACACGTTTGTTTACCTGGTGCAGGCCATTGTCTCACAGACCTATATTTAACATCCCTAACCCTGCTTAGCCCTTCAATGAAACCCCTAAGGTGACACCCCTCCACCTCACCTGAACCTATGAGACCAGAAAGATTTGAGAATCTAGACCAAATTAATGTGAAAAGCATTTAGTGTATTTTTTTAAAGCAAAATAATAAAATACATTAGAAGATGAAATGCAAAAATGTAAATAACAGAAAAAATGATATTCTTACAGCAATTTAGCAGCGATGACACAGACTAGTCAGACTTTCCTCTGCATCTTCAAAATAATTCTGCTCTATTTCTGCTCCAGTACCCAAATCCACCCATGCATTGATTAATTTTGTCCCAGTTTAGACTTTCCCTTTTGCAGTGGTGTACCACTTACTTCCCTTCAACAACAACAACATTTATTTCTATAGCAAGTTTTCATACAAATGATGTAGCTCAAAGTGCTTTACAAGATGAAGAGAGAAAAAAGAAATAAAAAATATGAACATTAGGCAATACTAATTAACAAAGAATAAAGTAAGGTACGATGGCCAGGGAGGACATTAAAAACAGAAAAAACCTCCAGAGGACTGGAGAAGAAAACAAAATCTGCAGGGGTTCCAAGGCCACGAGACCGCCCAACCCAATCCCCCACTTCAGTCTGTTACTCAAAAATGTAACATTTCAAAAGTTCAGTTTCTTGTACCTTACTTCACAAAGAGGAGTGGCCTTTAACTGATACTGAAGCCCTTATGTTCAGAAAACTACTCCATTTTTAAATTTCCTAAACTGACAGTTATATCATCACACGCCAATGTTAGGATTTGTTTATCTGAGTCCCTCCAGCCCATCTCAGGCCTGATCTGGATTTTAGGCCAAGATCTCGCTAGTGGGCCAAGGTGGTCTAGATTTATGACACATGTTAAACTTCCTGCAACATCTTCCAGATTTAATTCTCTCATATGAAACTAAAAGAAATTCAGACAAGCAGAAAAATAATCTGTAGATGTGTGTACGTGTCTAATTCTGAGACCACATTAAAATGAGGTCTAGTATGTTTATGCAAAAACAATGAGAGTGACATGAAGTACAGAAGACTCTACTGAACAGACTGATAGACTCCATGCCATTATTATGTGCTAAATAGTACAAATAGAGGTGAGCTTTATTAATAAATTATTGTATTCATTTGTCTGGCTATCTATTTATTAATGATACAACTAAGAGTCTTTTTTTGTTTTTTTTAGATATGGCATGTTTCTAGTTCTCAAAGGGTGAGCAACTATTGGTTAAAGATAATTACCACAGATTAGAGTATAATGATCCTCTAATTGCAATGCAATTATGGTTTCATGGGTGTACAGAATATGAAATATTTTTTTTATTTTGTGTTTTGTTTTGCAAGAATAGATCTACTGAATGTGTTAAAGTTTATATAATTGCACAAATTAGAGCTGTATTGCCAATTATTTCCCTAGCTGAAATGAATCGTTGTGAGCCTGAGATATGAAGGCATATGTGAGATATTAAAGAATATAAATAAATGAAAACTCGGTGCATGGCAGGTAACAAAGTACTAGGTATTAGATAGAATGGCCTTGCTTAAAAGACAAGCCTAAACCTCTACCAAACAAAACATTAACCACATTTTTCCCATTAATTTATTTTGTTGATTTCAAGGCAAGGCTTCATTAAAGAGAACGGAGTACAGATCAAAAAAGACACAGAGCACTACACCTTTTTCAGCTTAGACCAGATAGCCCTACTTCTGTTTATCTAGAGAAAAGAAAAAGAAAAATACACTAATCATCCACAACAATAAAACCACCTTCCTAATATGTGGTAGGTACTTAATTACTGCCAAATTAGCTCTTATTGAATAAGGCATGGACTCCACAAGACCTCTAAAGGTGTGGTATCTGGAACCAAGGTGTTACTAGCAGATCCTTCCATGGATCAGATTTGTTTTTCTAGCACACCCCACAGATGCTCCATGGAATTGATATCTGGGGAATTTGGAGGCCATATCAACACCTTGAACTCTTTGTCATGTTCTTCAAACCGTTCCTGAACATTTTTTTCAGTGTTGTAAGGCACATTATCTTGCTGAAAGAGGCCACTGCTTTCAGGCAATACTGTTGCTATGAAGAGGTGTACATGGTCTGCAACAACCTTCTGATGCTCGTGCCCATTGTAGCTGTTTTCAGCAGTAGACAGAGGTCAGCATCATGGGTTCTCTGACCAGTCTGCAGCTAAGCAGCCCCATACATAGCAAACTGTGACACACTTTTCTCTCATGGCCAGTGTTAAGCTTGTCTTCTAAGGAATCAAACCAGACAGACTAGCCTTTCCTCCTCATTCTCATCAATGAGCCTTTGGCACTCATGACCCTATCCTATTACTGTTTCAGTGTGTGTCCTTCTTTAGATCACTTTTTTTTATTATTAACTACTGCATACTGGGAACACCCCACAAGCCGTAAGTCAGGCCATGACAATTTAGCCTTACTTAAAGTTGCTGAGATCCTTACGCTTGCCCATTTTTCCTGCTTCCAATACATCACCTTCAAGAGCTTGCTGCCAGATATATTTACCACCTTCACAGGTGTCATCGTAATCAATAATCAATGTTATTCACTTCTTCTGTCAATGATAATAATGTTGTGGCTGATCAATGAATAACATGAATCGCATACAGCGATTCACATTTGCGACAAATATGATTCTTCTTAGATGGTGCTGTTGCGTCCACCTACGCTCTCGAAGCATACACACTGCCTGGTCATGTGCCTGCTCGCAAAACCAAGCAACAGAGACCCGCCCACCAATTGTAAGACCATGGGACACCCCTCGCAAACTGTTCTACACGCCGCATACAGCGATTTACATCCATGACAAACATGCCTGTTCTTAGATAGTCCTGCCGTGTCCACCCTCATTCTCGAAGCATACACACCGCCTGGTCATGTGCCCGCTCGCAAGAGAATCTCACGGAGACCCGCCCACCAGCTCCCTGTGTGTGTGCCTCTGTCTGTCTCTGGTGCTGCCTGTGTGTGTGCACGGCTTTCTCTCACGCTGCCTCTGTGTGAACCGGTCAGGCACAGAGAAGGTCAGCTGCTGAGAGAGCGTCTCGACTGTTGCAGGGCCTGCATTGGTGAAGCAGGTGAGACGGTAATGAAACAGAGGAACAGGGCTTATTGGTTTTTAAAGACTGCTTCCTTCATTGTGTTTTAACCTCAGTTTTAAAGGATTTTTTTAAGGATTCCATGGGATACCCCTCGCAAACTGTTTTACACGCTGCATATAGCGATTCACTTCCGCTAGAAACATGCCTCTATGAACAGTCAACGTGGCTCAGAGTTGCATGTGGACTCTATGACAGACGAACATAAATGACGCCGTTTTTCCTGTGTCATCGTGTCCGAGTTGGTGGCCGTGGTTCTGCGAATTTTCATTGTATCCAATGGTCTTAGAGTTGGTGGGCGTGGCTCCTTCCTGCGTGCGCCATGGGCGTCTTGTCGGCGGCTTAGTGAATCCACGCCCCTTCCAGCGTGCTTTCCATGGGTGTCTTGCCTTAGTGAATTATATATATAGATACTGCTGTTTGATTATATGAAGTCGTGCCCAGTCCAGGGCTAGTCCTTCCCTGAGCCTGGTGCTGATGGTTGATGCTCCAGCACCTTGAAGACGCTGGATTGGAGAACACAGGAATAATAATACTACTAATAATACTAATAATTAATAAATTAATAATAATAATACTAATACAGGAATGGATGTATTAGTACAACTCCTGTGTGACATAAGACATTCCAAGATATGTTGTAGCTCTGCCTGAACTCACTCCTTTAATTAATTACTGAACCATGTACAGTATGTGTTGGTCCCTTCTTTTTTCTGCAGTGCTTTGTGCTATTTATCTTTTTCTATTCATTTTCTTCTGCCATTATTAACCAATTATTCCATCAAAATGAAAAAAGTTAGGAAAAATAAAATGTGTGTTATGTTGTCTACTGTATTGTATATCTTACATCTTTCAGAAAATTGGGCCTTTGGAGGATATGTGTAATTTTACAATAAGTGGTTTGAAGGTTCAGGTGATTAACCTGCTTTAGACATGAACCGAGAAGACTGTTAAAGAAACTGATGAAACAGATTCTACACAATTCTTGCTGATTCTCATAATAAATCCCATGCTTAAGGACACCTACTGGATATTAAGGGGAATTGCATTTAGAAAGAAAGTAGGAAGAACTTCTTAACAAAAAGAACTGCAGGAGTCTTAAGCAATTCCAGAGTTCGAAGTTGAAGACCCTCATGGGTTTTAAGACAGCTCTCAATGAGATATTAGATCACTAAACAAGCTTCTTAGCAAAAGGTGACGTGTGCTTATTATTCCAATATTCTGTTTAAAAACATTTGGATTTTTTTTCCTGTTTTTTAAATCTGCTTTTGCTTTAAGGTTGTGCTCCTATTTCTGTCAGCACCCTTCTTGCTAACACACTGTATGTCTGTTTATTAATAATTTCCTTGTACTGCCTGTGCACACCATGAATATTCAGTAGGGCGGCAAATTTACATGAACCATCAATTTAATATATGTTAATATTAAACTTTATGTTTCGTGTGGAAAATTATGACTTAAGAGAAATATCTAATTTATGATTAAACATAGTTCAAATAAATTAAAAAGAGCTAAAAGTAGCTACCGGTGTTATAAAGTGATGTCTGCTTGAGTAGCAGATCACTCAGTGCATGCAGTGCATTAAAATGAAGAAATCTGTGTACATATTCTAAATACGGCGTAATCCAATTCAGGCTGTGTCATTGACTGCAAGGCAGGAGGAAACCTTGCCCAGGGTGCCTATCAAGCAGAAGGTCCATTTACACCTATACCCACCTTCATATGGAGCCAATTTAGAAACCGTTTCTGATATCTCAGGTAATGTGGAAGGAAAACCAGATTACCTCAAGAAAAAGCCACTGCAGGCAGCAGTGCAGAAATATCACACAGTCTACAGATTGTGGGATTAGAACAAAGAACACTAGAAGGCAGTGTTAAACACTCTGCCTGTGTGGCCCGGTGTCCTCTATTTAATTTTTGGGTAAAATCCTGAAACATCTAATTATACCAAAGGAACATTTTACATAAAAATATTTTTTCCATGTTACTTACCACATATTATATCCCAAAAATTTTCAATGTCATGTTTTCATGCAAAGCTGAGAGAAAAAAGTATAATTTGATTGAACCTAATGGTAGTTAATTCTATATAGTGGCAAACAATGTGAATGGCAAACAATGGAAAAAAGAAAAATGTTGCACATTACTCATGTCACATTATCCACATGTGGATTATCAAGTTACATGCTCAAAACATGCAAAATGCAAGTATTTTTTTTACAAAAATATTATTAAGTGGTTACTTCTAGAAAAATCAATCCCACGTCATGAACGTAAAAAGCATTCTCTAAACATTGTGATTCTGAATGGAAAACAGGATCCTTGGCCTTTAATGAATAAGTGCAGGTGGATGTTCAATGGTTTCTGAACCTTCAGGGGGTATCATTTCAAGGTAGTTAATTGCAAGGTGTTACCTCACACCAATGCAGATGCTTATCCCAAGTCCATGACATTTCAGCCAAGTCCTCTCCTTCTAATGGAAGTGAAGTAAGTGGAATGGTGCTTAATACATGCATGTGAAAACTGGGAGAGCCTCACAGGTGTTGGGTCATCTAAAAATACAGGGAAGGTTTTTGGTGTGACACCGCCATTCATACAGTTTCTGTTTACTTCCTGTCTGGACATTGGCAACTCCATCCCTTCCATTTTCTTTCCTACTAACCCAACCTCTTGTAAATGTCACATGATGGAGGTACAGTGAGAGGGCACTGTAGGAAGACAAGCTCCATATTATGGACTTCCATGTGACCCGGAAGTGCTTTCATCGGGCAGTCGCCCTGGCACCGGAAGTACTCCCGGGTCTGTAATAAAAGGAACTGCACTTCCTACAGCACCCTCTCGTGGCACCTAGTGACCCCAGCATGGCTGCTCTGCTGGACTGCATATCCTTGCATGCCCTGCTGGTTTCCTACTGTTCAACGACCTCTAGGGCTGCTGCCGTCTAACAGGTTGGGGGAATAAAAAACCTCCTTTAACATCTTCTCTTTTTAATGGGCTTCCCGTCCACCCTTTCTGGTACTTCCTTCCAGGTCTGCTCCCTCTCCTGGTCAGGATGCCCGTCCAGCCCATGTGGCATCTACACTCTATACAGGGTGTCCACGTTCATCTGGAACCTAGCTTCTGACAAAGACAGATCTCACCTCCTCCAGAGGCTATTCACAGGCTACAAGAAGCCAACTACAGGTCAATCATGACGTTCACAACCTTCTTTTGGTTTATTTTCATTCATCTAATCTGGTCATTAAAAGGGGTGTTTCCTGAAGCCCCAACATTCAATCTTGATGGTTTGTCATTTGTTCACTATATATATAGAGTGAGTGAGGACTTGGGTTAAAAGCAGTGTTGGGGTAAAAGACAAGATGCCAGTTAGAGTAGGTCTTTACCAGGCTTCTTCTTTAAGTTCTGACCTCTTTGATCTGGTTATGGATGTGTTCAATCGTGAGATACATGACCAGTCACCATGGTAAAGTATTTTTGCTGATGTTCTGTGACATCAGAAAGGAGGGAGTGGGGAGGAAGTTGAAAGAATGGAGAAGATCTTTGGAAGAAAGAGGATTGAAGATATATAGGAAAAAGATGGAATACTTACTTGAGGTTTAATGATGATCTGGATTCAGAAGTTTGCCTGCAGGGAGAGCTATTGAAAAGAGTGGATACACTTAAATATCTAAGATCAGTGGTAGCCCAAGATGGAAAATTAGAGGTAGAGATAACCCATAGAGTGCAATGTGGATGGAGCAATTGGAAGGAGGTATCAAGAGTGTTGTGTGATTGAAGAATTAAAGCGAAAGTTAAAGGTAATGTTTTTGAGACAGTGGTAAGACTAGCAGTAATGTATGGAGCTGAGGCATGGACAGTAGAGGGAGAGCAGGAGAAGAAATTAGATGTGGCAGAAATGAGAATGTTAAGGAGGAAGTGTGGAGTTATAAAAAGGACAGAATAAGAAATTAGACAATCAGAGGTACAACAAAAGTGGGAGAGATATCTAAGAAAGTACAGGAGAGTAGGTTGAAGTAGTATGGACATGTGATGAGGAGAGACAATGAATATATGGCCAAAAGAGTGATGGGAATTTTAGTACAGGGGAAGATAGAGTGAGGGAGGCCAAAGCAAAGGTGGATGGATAAAATAAAAAAAGATCAGAAGGACAAAGATCAGAATGAAGAGTAGGTGCATGACCACACTGTGTGGAGTAAGAGAACAAGAAGACAAGAGACAAATAAACATCATTTTAGTAGATAGCAAGATTCCCATTTCTTCAGATGACCAGTAAATAACCATAACAGAAAACAAATTCAAATTATGTAATAATTTATTTGTAGTTGGTTTAGATGACTGCCATTTCATTTGAAGATGGTTACTTTCCTGCTTTTTATCTGATTATGATAGAATAGGCTCCAATCCTGTTATATATAAAGTGGATTTAGAAAACAGATCTATTAATACATTGAAATGTTCAGTTAAAAGGACAGAAGGAATATATGCAGTCCGTTTAGTTGTTGAAATTGACTTCTTTTTCAGAATAAACAAAGGTAATCAATCAGTCTTTCAAGCCTAATTTATCAATTACGAGGCTGTGTATTCTAACAGGCTTAGATACAAGGTAGAAATCAGTACTGAACAGGACACTTCTGTTCACTCCCATTGAACCCTACATGTTTCTCACTAACCCAACATGTGAGGTAAAAGCCTATTGCGAAAGCAATCAGTCGTGGGTGGGGAGCCAGTTTACGGCAGGGTCAACTAATATACACATCCACATTTCCAGAAAAAGCAAATAACCAGTAGACACATCATGTGGAAGCAAAATTAGAGGACCAAAAAGTAAACTAATTCAGATATGGGGACACCTACAAAAACACCAAACAGACAATGACCCAGGATACTGGATCTGGATACAGCCTAACAATTAATCCATCAACTTCAAACCAAAATCTCACTGCAAATATAAGCACTGCCTGCCAGAGTGACAGGACAGGTTAATTGGTTAGAAAATGGATGGGTGAATTTCATAGCACAATTATAAGACGCCTTACAAAGCAGCATAAGTAGTAAAGATGAGCTGATGAAGAGAATGAAGGAACCACTTAATCTGCTGTTTTCGTATTCCTGAGACATAAAACAGCCAACTCTGACGGAACACAGAACTAATTAAAAGTGTTTATTATTGAGACATAAATGAGGAACAAAATGAGAGGGTAAATATTCAGGCTGTATGATGGCATCCATGTGATTGGAAATTTAACAAAAGAAGCAAAATATCTGGACAGCCTGTTGCGATAGTGAGGTATTCCCCTGCTTAGATTTCACAAACCAAGAGAAGATTGGTTTTAAATCCTATTATGAGTGCATTCAGAAGCAACCTCCTGACAGTCAAAGATCTTAAAATATTATTGATGGCGGTGTGGAAAAATAAAGAAAAAAATGCATCTGCAAAATGAAAAAGTCACTCTTGTAACATAAAAAGAATTCCCAGGGAAACCATGTATACTCAATAAAAAAGAAATACAGTGCATGTAAGTCATCATTTGATTTGGAAAACACACACTCCACTTTTATTAGTTTGTTGAACATCGGCTTTTCACACTCCACTGGAAATGTGCAAGTGCTCTGCTAATTAGATGTTATTTTTTTAAGGATTTAATTGATTTTTCTTTCTCTTTCTAGCAATTTCTGTTTGTCAAACACTGCTTTCATGGGAGCTAATGCAATTGAAAATAATGATCCCTTTTGGACTGACAGGTTTCTTTTCCTTTTTTTAAGTCAAGGTATACAATAAAAATTAGAAATGAAAGTATCATGACCTTTGAAGTACATTTTCGTCAACAAATTATTTTTATGAACTGCTTGTCTGGTAGAAACTCCATGATGGAAGGGAAAAGTCATTGTGGTCACAGTGAAGCAGCTGATGGAATAACAGGCAATGACAAGGCTGCAGGCCATCATGAAAGCTTCATGGCTAATTAACAAAACACTGTATTCCCAGGTGCTTTATTTATTTTTGAAAGACTTATTTCTAAAACATGAACTGCTTTCTTAATACATCTCAAAGATTGTCTGTTAAGTTGATATGGAATTCAGATTTCTATTTTGCATTGCCCTGGGAAAAATCCTGCTCTGCCTATGTTGAATAGTCTTCAATAGAAAGAAAGAAAGAAAGAAAGAAAGAAAGAAAGAAAGAAAGAGCACATTTCACTTCACATGGCAAGGGAAAAAATATCCATCCATTTTTTCTTAAAATATATTTATGGTTAGTTCAAAGTTATTGTATCTATAGCCCTGTCAAGTACGTTTTCATTTACAAATGCAGACATTGGTCTCTGTTTTCACACTACACCGGCATGTACAGATATCAATTTCTGATACTACAGACTCCAGTCATGCTCTAGTTGGTTCATATTTGTCACATGGCTCTTCACTGATTGGATCGTTCTCATTACAATGTTTCATCCCCTGATTAGTCACCCCTCATTGAAAAAAAAAACACATTCCAACATTGTGGGCCTAGAAGAGTTGTTTTCTATGGTGCTTGTTGTGTTGTTTACGTGCATGTGTCTAAATTTTATTTTGTAGTGTGAATGCTGCTATACATGTGCGAAAGGCAAATAACTTACCAATTGCTACAGTTTTGCAATAAATGCCATGGTTGGTAACATTAACATCCCTTCAAAGATCACCAGTTTTGGGTAATGCCTGTCATACACTGTGAAAGTTTTAGTAATTGTGGTCAAATAACCACTCACAATGCCCAGCAGAGTCATATACTGTATGTGCTCAGACGGCACAAGCTTATTTGGTTTGATTGACATGCTATGACATTGGTGCTCAGACTATGCAAGTTCAGTTTGATGTTAACATCAGAAAATCAGCTTGTGAGAGTGCTCACACTACACAACCGTAATTTATGAAATGAAACAAATTCTTCTGATTGCATAACAAGCCAATTGTAAGACGTAACCGGGCATTGTATCCCCTCTCACACTGCATGTGAAACAGCAGTTGATTAAGCTGATGTTCAGGCAGACTTAGAAAATTAGTTAACAACTGCAAATCAGTTTTAAAATTGTGCCAAAATCACAGTGTAGACAAGTTTAAGACGTGTGCCAGTATCTGCTAGTGTAGTCAGACGACTATGTCATAATTTTTTTTACATTTTTTAGTATGGATAAAAATACTTTTGTAAATGATGTGAAAAAGTTATTGTGGATGGAGGATGTTTTCATTTAAAAATGTAACTTTTAAGTGACAACATCGTAGCATGGGCATAGCATATGACTGGCTCATTTTGGATCTCTTTTTGCTTGGTTTGTTAAATATAATAATATACTATAATACTGAAGGGGGAGGCAATCAAAAGGTAAATAAATGAAGGAAATAAATTATCCAGCTACTTCTTCTGGTCTTCTTATACAGGCCTTGAACCTATGTCTTTTTATTCACTTGCCCACCAAGGTAACCCTCTAAACCAGTCTTGGCCTATTTGCTCTTTCTCCATATTCTGCTCTCTCTTCCTTTTGCTATATAAGTATTCTCTCTATTCTCCCATCCAACTCTGTTCCAAATGGTGCTCTGGCCATAAAACACTTTTAAACTCTATCCCGGGATCTCTTCCAGTCAAGCACTTAAATAACTTTCATGGCAGAAGACAAGGCCAACAGTGTAGACCTATCTCTGGCGATTCCTGAATTCCTTTTGTATGCTTTAAAGGGTCTGGTCACCCAGGCAGCCTCCAAGCCTAAGATTCTTCTTTCTGTGTTGGCCAGGAGGTGTTGCTGTCTCTAGTATTTCCTTCTTGGTCTTACTCTATTTTCAAGAGAAGGTCCAAGCATCCCTGGAACCCAAAGGATAGAATATGGCAGGCCATACAAGCAAATAAAGATATGGTCAAAACATGAAACATAATGAAGCCTTTCCATAGTCAAAGTCCTTTAAATTATTTCTAACAATTGCACAAAGTATGAAGTCAATCCAAATGATAGAATAAGTGTTTTGTGCTGTCAACTTATATGATATCACGTGATGTCAGTGACTTTACCCAGCAAACCATGACATTGTTCATAGCTACAATATACAAAACTGCAGCACCCAGATTGAAAACAAAATTTCAAAAATTCAAAATGTGTAATAATTACTGCTATAAACAATATTACCACTATTATCAGAAATAACTAAATATTAAAAATCTCTGAGTTCAAAAATAAAGAAGGTATGTATGACTGAACACTAGAAAAAAAATAATTTACAATACCTACATTCTAGTATCCTGGGAGGAGCATTGCATCTTCCTGACAGAGTGCAATTCTCCCATTTATACTGCTGCCCCTTCTGCTCTACTTCATTTTGTGTTAGTAGCTTTGCAATAATGTTATCTATGAGATGTGAAACTTTCTGTTTTTATCTTGTCATTGTCACTGCCTACGGAGACTAAATCTTTAATTCCATCAGCATGCTGGTATAGTAAATATCTTAAGTATTAAAAGAGCCCACCAATATTTCTGTGATCCCAAAATGTGTTGCAGATAGATAGATAGATAGATAGATAGATAGATAGATAGATAGATAGATAGATAGATAGA
>JANRMT010062803.1:2009455-2127459 GCA_026402145.1 Polypterus bichir lapradei | reverse complement strand
AGATAGATAGATAGATAGATAGATAGATAGATAGATAGATAGATAGAACACATCAACTTTACACACAAAAAAGTGTTGTTCATTCCCAATTAACTCTAAGATGTTACTTTAAATCATTGAGGTCAGAATCTGTCCCTGATGAATTAGGATGTGTGTTTGATTTTTATTGCTACTGAGACTGTCCCCAAGGAGCTGTCATTGTCACTTCAGCTTGAGCCCCTGCTTAGAAGATCTGAGTTGTAGTTCACATTTATGGTAATACATTGAGAACTGAACTGGTTGCTCAAGTTGCTGTCTATTTTGACAAAACAAGGAACTAAAAGCATATAGTCAGAAACTTTAGCTTACCCATCTCTTTAACTTTAATATGTGGGCACTGAAATATATTTTACTGTATGTGTTTATTTTAATTAATTAAATAATGTTTTTCCTATCAGTTTTCCCCTCCATCTTGATATACAAAATATTCATAGTTAAGATTACTTGATTCTTTAATAGTAGAGTGTATTGTTCATTATGCTATCTACTCAAAATAATTTTCCAATTTAATCTGTACTTCACTTTGCTTTTTGAACATTTAGTGTATTTCTTATTTGTCTTTAATCCAAGTTTAAAGGCTTTTCACTCTTTTAACATTTCATGTTATTACATTCCCTTCATTGGTACCATGTCAGGATCATCAGCAAGACTGAAAGACTCAAAAGGTTAAATACAAGCAAAAAACAGGACATGGATTATATTAAACATAGATTGTTACACCATTTTGAGAAGGACAGACAGAACAGAAAAAGGGGAGGGGGGGGGGTTGCCATTTATGTAAAGCAAAATTTAAATGCAAGTCTTTTTCAACTGAATCATGAGCAGCATCTTAGTGAGGACATCTGGACTCATCTGAAAAGCATTAGGGTTAAAGGCCTTTTAGGAGTGTTATATACTGTCAATGCAGACAATAATTTCGATGTACATCTTTTAAATAATACTAAAAAGGCACATTTATAGGGGGATATAATAGCCATGTGCATCTTTAACTACCTGAATATTAACTGGGCTAATTTTGCAAACAGTGGAGTACAAGAGCAGGGGTGTTTAAACAAAATTAGTAACTGTTTTATAATATAGCATGTTAAAGCACCAATGCAAGGGGAAGCCTGGATAGATTTAGTATTTTGCAATGTTCAGGATAGAATTGAGGGTGTAATAACTGAATCACTAGGATCAAGTGACCACAATATAGTACAGCTCTTGTGTTTTGAAACAATACAGATGCAAAGACAAAAACTGTTAAGTTTCATTTTGGTAGGGCAAATTTTGAGAAGACGTGGCAAAGTCTGAGAAGGATAAACTGGGATATTCCAGGCACAGTGGAACAGGTTTAAAAATGTTTTACATATAATGCAGGACAGGTACTTACCTAAATGCGAAATTAGTAGGACATTTATAAAAACTGCATTGGGAAAATTGAACAGCTGAAAATGTAGTTGCAAGGAAAAAAACAGCTGTATAAGGCGATTAGACTAATAACTCCAAAGTGAACCATAGGGTGTATGAGAACATGAAGGCACCCATTAAGAAGTATATTAGGGGAGCTAAAAGGCAGTCAGAGAAATATACAGCAGATAAGGCGAAGGATGACTCAAAGAGGTTCTTTTAGTAGCAAAAGAGCAGTAAAGAAAGATGTGAAATTCATCAGGAATAGTAAAGGTGAAGTAAAACAAAATTCAGACAGTGAAATAGCAGATGCTCTAAACTTGCATTTTTTTGAGGTCTTCATATGTGAGGAAAGGGATTATCTCCCAGCGGTAAAAGGGACTACTAAGGAGGTACTGAGTGATTTGGAAATTGTAGAAGGTGAAGTGCTGCTCAGAGAAGATAGGCTGAAATCAAACAGACCAAGACCAGATAACATTTATCCTTGAGTGCTTGATGAGATTAGTGAGTAAATGTTTAAACCCTTGACACATTTGTTTAGTAAGTCACTGTGCAATGGAGAATTTCCGAAGGATTTGAAAATTATAAATATTATCCCATTATATAAAGTGGGTAATCAGGCAGATTCAAATAATCTAGGACCTGTAAGCATAATGTGCATCAAAGGTAAGTTAATAGAAGAAATGATTATGGAAATGATTGACCAACTCATGGCAAGAACAGGACCTTTACTGAACAGTCAGCATGGCTTCAGATGAGGAAGGTCATGTTTTAATAACATGCTGGAATTCTATCAGGAAGCAACAAAACAATGAATTTCAAAAAGAATTTTGATAAACTCCCACATGAGAGGTTAGGCATCAAACTAAAAGAAGTGGGAGTTCAAGGTGTTATGTGTAGATTGGCACAAAATCGGTTAAAACTCAGGAAGCAGAGGGTGATGGATCCCCATCAGAATTGTTTGTTATTAAGAGTGGTGTCCGGCAGAGCTCAGTGTTAAGGCTGCTACTGTTTTTAATAAATATAAATGATTTGGATAGGAATATAAATAATGAAATGGTTAAGTTTGCAGATGACACCAAGTTGGATGCATTGGCAAATAATCTAGAATCTGTTGTATCATTACAGAAGGACCTGGACAGCATACAAGTTTGGGCAGATTTGTGGCAAATTTAATGTAACTAAATGTAAAGTAGTACACATAGGAATCTAAAATGTTAGATTTGACTACACAATGGGAGTCATAGTGGACTTGTCACTATCAACGTCCAGAAAGTGTTCAGAAGCCATTAAAAAGGCTACCAGAATGTTAGGTTAGGTAGCACAATGTATGGAGTGTAAGTCCAAGGAGGATATGCTCAGACTTTATAATGCACTGATTGGACTTCATCTGGAGTACTGTGTGAGATTTTGGTCTCTAGGTTATAAAAATGACAAAGCAGCACTGGAAAAAGTCCAGAGAAGAGCGCCTAGGTTGATTCCAGGCCTGGGAGGTATGACTTTATGAGGAGAGATTAAAACAGCCTTTTCAGTTTAAGCAAAAGGAGATTGCCATGACTGACATTTTTAAAATTATGAAAGGAATTATTGCAGTGGATTAAAACTGGGACTTTAAAATGAGTTCAACAAAAACACACGGACACAGTTGGTAACTTGTTAAGGGTATATTTTGCACAAAGATTAGGAAGTTTTTCTTCACACAGAAAACATTAGACACATTAAATATATTACCAAGTAATGTGGTAGACAGTAGAACTTTAGAAACCTTCAACCTTGTCTAGATTTGTCTACTGTTCTAAAGTGCAAAGAGGCAAAGCAGAAATGTAGTCAAAAGGCAGGCAAAAGTCAGGAAGTCAGATAATCAAACAAAATGTAACCTTAAAGGCAATGTGCAAATCAAAAGTGAAGTCAAAATAAAGATAATGAAACCTTGTTTTTTCTTGCCTTCTAACTAGGGTTGTCAAAGTGTCTAAATATCAATGCACATCAATTGTAACAGTTTTAAAAATGTTTCAGGACTCATTTTTAATTAAATTGATTGCAAATTCAATTCCAGTTCATTCTGACTTTTGACAGTTGAGCCTCATAAGTTAACAATTGGGCATGGCTAGAGTTGCAGCTCCAATTCTTTTAGTATCTAATTTCTAAATTATGGAAACATTAATCAGGATGAGCCAGTAAACTGTTGTGTTTGAAACAAGGGTGTGACATTTGTTATTTTTCTAAAGGTTAAAACATTTTTTCGACTCAGATGTTTAATGCATTAACAGAGGGGTCTGTAATTATTTCTGTTTGTTCTATTATTTGTTTCTATTCACAGATAACACTGTTCCATCACTACCTCAATTTTTAAACCCTCATCACTAAGTGTGCTGTTGTATCGTGTTACTTTCTTTTGCTTTATTACATGAAATCCATCCATCCATCATCCAACCACTATATCCTAACTACAGGGTCACAGGGGTCTGCTGGAGCCAATCCCAGCCAACACAGGGTGCAAGCCAGGAAACAAACCCCGGCAGGACACCAGCCCACCGCAGGGCACACACACACCCACCCACACACCAAGCACAATGTAGGATCGCCAATGCACCTAACCTGCATGTCTTTGGACTGTGGAAGGAAACTGGAGTACCCGGAGGAAACCCACGCAGACACGGAGAGAACATGCAAACTCCACGCATGGAGGACCCGGGAAGCGAACCCGGGTCTCCTAACTGCGAGGCAGCAGTGCTACCCACTGCGCCACCATGCCACCCTTACATGAAATTCTAAATGATATTTCTTCAACAGCATTGTGAGCAGGGTGCTTCCATCTTATACAGGAAAATGAATACATGACCTCATGATGTATAATTGTGTCACATGAACAGCAATGGCCATAACAGTATAGCAGTGACTGTGACCAAGAATACAAAATTGCAATACCCACAAACAAAATAGAGGATGGTGATGTGGTGATGTTACTTTCAGAACAATAAAAATAATTCAGAGAAATAAACAATAACGTGACACTTCCAAATCTTAAAAATAAAGATTCTACAATCTTGCTGGAAAGAATCCTTTGGCTGCTCCATTCCTGGTGATGGTGCTGAGCTTATGGATCACATCTCTCAAACACAAAAAAACTGATCATTTCAAAATAAGGATTTATTTTGTTTAAATGCTCAATATGTGAGACAAATACTGACAAGACCTCAGATTATATAAAGGAGGATGCTGGCAATGACACTCCTTACTGCAGTTTTCACACACAGATAAATGTGTCTTCAATTTAGGATTTGACTGCTACCTTTATCTAAGGTGACTTACATCATCTGAGTTAGAGTTGGTTACATTTCTTTTTGTTTTTCCAATTGGAGCATAAGCAGTTGAAGAGACGTGCTTATGGTCACAGAGTGTCAGTAGTGGGATTTGAACCCACAGCCTTGGGGTTTGAAGTATAAAGCCCTAACCACACTGCCTCCAATGAACTATCAATGACTCTGAGTAATATTGATGGACTATCACATTATCCAAGCATGAACACAAATGATAACATCTGGTTTCTTTCTTGCTAAATGTGCATTTATAAGACAGCATGAATGGCCCATGTTTGTGAATTGTGCCCCTGTCTACCTACTAATCAAAGATGTTATTTAGTGTGTGAAGTGGACTGTACTGTAGTACTGTATATATAATTTGTAAGCCCCTCATTGGCTAGATTCAAGAAAGTCAGTCAGTCAGTCATTGTCCAACCCGCTATATCCTAACACAGTGTCATGGGGGTCTGTTGGAGGCAATCTCAGCCAGCACAGGGCACAAGGCAGGAACAAACCCCAGGCAGGGCACCAGCCCACCGCAGGGGACACACACATCCACACATCAGGCACACACTAGGGACAATTTAGGATCGCCAATGCACCTAACCTGCATGTCTCTGGACTGTGGGAGGAAACCGGAGCACCCGGAGGAAATCCACACAGACACGGGGAGAACATGCAAACTCCACGCAGGGAGGACCTGGGAAGTGAACCCAGGTCTCCTTACTGCACTCCACTGTGCCACCTCCCTGATTTTATTATGTTATATTTCATATGTGTTAAAGTGTTAAAAACATTATAGACACTGTTTCATGATGGTAAACTGTTCATGTCTTTTTACTTTAACTTTTGATGTCTGTAAAGGTAACTTCTGTAACCACACAAAAGAGGAAATGTCTAGCAGACACAGTGCATAGAAATTAAAAGCAGAAAAAAATTAATCATACTGCTGCAAAAAGGAAGACTGGAAAGATGAAACTTTAAATGTTAAAATGGTCAAATTTCTGGACTTTCAATATACATAAAAGCAATACCCTTGATGCACTCTTCATGACCATTTGCTGATATGGTTTGTCAAACTGACATTGGACTTAGAACCTGACAAACATTAAAATGTCATCAAGAAGAAGGAAAAGCACAAAGCCACCAAGAAGACTCGTACCTTGAGATGCTGCAATGTAACCTTAAGAGAATGAACACCAAACTTTGAGTGTATTCGCCAGCATTGTCAGTGACAGCTTCTGAAATATCCACGTTGTGTTGGTGATTTGACACATCTATTTGCTTTCTCTTCTGCCTTTGGGCCATCTCTGTATATATAAAATCCAACATCTGTCTGTCGGCTTTTCATGAGAGAATTGCTTAACTGATTTAGATCGGGTTTTTTTTCTATAATCTGCTTGAACATTCCGGTTGATTTTGAGACTTCTTTCATTGCGCTATGTATCATAGTTCGCTTGCGGTACCGATTTATTTGTGAGAAACCGAGAGACACTCACACGCCAGCCTCGGGGCGTCCTTCCCTCTGCTTAGCTAGTGAACGAGAGAACTACTTAACGGATTTAGATCAGGTTTTTTCTAGAATTTGCTTGAACATTCCAGTTGATTTTGTGATTTCTCTCATCGTGCTAAGAATCATAGTTTGCTTGCAGGAGCGATATATTTGCGCTAATCCGAGAGGGGAGAGGGAAGCGTGAGGTCAGGGGTAGGGAGCTGGGCAGGGTCCTCCTCACTGTCGTTTTTCACTTTTACACGGGTGGAGCTGTGGGGGATAGCTAGTTAAGAATATTAAGGAAAGTTAAAGACTATAATGACTGAATAAAAATGCAAACCTGCCCCACTGCTTGCCTTCTTGTTCTTTCTGTGTGTTTAGAGAATAGCAGAAGACATCCTCCTATAGGCAATGTGAAGCACAGTAGCAGTCAGTTCATTCTGCGTGAAGTCGCACTGCTGTCCCAGGTGCAAGTACATTGTGTCTGTGTGTGGTGTCTCCTTATAGGTGAGGTGAGTGCAAGGATAAGAGAACAAGTGATGGGGTGGAGAAAATAAAATAATACAATAAAAAATAAATGAAAATATATGTTTTAGGACAGGGTCACCATAAAACCCTCTCTATAATAAAACAGAGTGGCTTTGTCTTTAATAAGGAAAGAGGAAGTGTCGTAAAAGATTGTCAAAGGAAACAATATTGATTGGGATGACAAAAAGAGATAACTGGATAGAGGCTAAAAAGAGCAAATGGAAAGTGATCAATATAGTAAAGAAAATCTATGGTAGACAAGAAAAAGAAAAAAATTATTGTGGAATCAATAATACTTAACTGTATGTCAGAAACCAAAGATAGCAAAGTTAAAGAAAGAAGAACGAATGAAGGGATTGGAGTCCTAGTGAGAAACATCCAGGTTTTAAAGAATGAATGAATACCTGCAAAATGGACAAATGAGGGAAAAAAACTGTACTAGGAACTATAATTTAATAGCTGAATTTAAACTGTAATTTTCCAGACTTAAAATTAGACTGGAGAATGTGGCAAAAGTAAATAAATATAATGAAAGGCAACCAGTGAAGTTGAGTACTGGTTTTAAGTATTGGAATATACACTAGAAAGACTGCCTGACACTTTTCCTCAGTGATCCCCTCTTTGCCCCCATCGGATTAGAGGCCTTGAGGTCACTCATGACAACCCAAACCAGTCGCACAAGCTGGCGTATCATAGCAGGTTCCACTTTGTTGAAAAGTTATCAACTCGGTGATGGATTTCAGGTCTTCTATGAAGCACCTCCTCAATGTGATTGCACACACTGCAGCTTTTAAATTTCCTTTTTATCACTGACTGGCGTCTTCGCATCTGGCCCCATCAAACGTAATACAGCCGCTGAGTTTACTGTGCTAGATTTAATGCAGGATGCCATACTCCAAGGATTTATCACTAGCTGCCAGACATGTTCCACTGTTGTTATTCCTGTCCTTTTCACTACATTCATGATGTTTGGATAAGTAGTTCTCAATCTAATGTTATTTTATACAAATATTATTAAAGCTTACAGGGCACAGTACACAGAATCAAAATGTCAGAATGTTAGAATCTTATAAAATAATAAAATAATTAGAAAAAATGAAAATATACAATTTTACCAAAATTATTTTTATATTTTCTGTAATTTTTAGGAAATAGCATAATTAAATGACATCTAGAAATAGTCAAAATATGCCCAAACACCTAATTTCTTGGGTCATGGTCCTTGAATATAAAACAAATGTAAAGCCAGTGAGATGTTTGGTGGTGTAGTGTTTAGCACAGCTCCAGAGTTCACGGTTCAAATTCTGGCCCAGTCTCTTTCTGAATGGAGTTTGCAAGTTCACACTTGTTCACGTATTTTTTTTCTCTACTTTTCCACTGACATCTCAAAGATGTGTGGTTTCGGTTAGTTGGCAACTCCAATTTGACCCACTATGACTGAGTATGCTCTGTAATGGACTGGTTGTCCCTCCAGGGTTGGTTTCTGCTTTGCACACACTGCTGGCATAGACTCCCCCTTCTATGACCCTGAAGTTGAATCAATGGGTAGAGAAGGGATGGACAGATGAACGAAAGTTTTATTATCCAACTGACTATAAAATATGCATTACAATTTGCATTGCTACAGTACATTTAAATAAAATGAAATGTGTTGAAAGTCTGTTTATAAAGCAAAATTTCAAATGATTCATTTGCACAGAGGGCTGGAGGAGAGAAGTTAAATCAAATTAATATGCTAAGGAAAGTACATTCTGCATGTTGAATCATGTGAAGTGGGGCAAGTGGACTGACTTATGGCTACAGATTTGGTTGGGAGCTCAAATTCTTCACACTAATACACCGATGAGCCAAAATAATTTTTAACCACCTGCTTAATGTGTGTTTCCTCCCACAGTCCAAAGACATGCAGGTTAGGTGCACTGGCGATTCTAAATTGTCCCTAGTATATGCTTGGTGTGTGTGTGTGTGCCCTGCGGTGGGTTAGCACCCTGCCTGGGGTTTGTTTCCTGCCTTGCACCCTGTGTTGGCTGTGATTGGCTCCAGCAGACCCGCGTGACCCTGTAGTTAGGATATAGCGGGTTGGATAATGGATGGATGGATGCTTAATATGTTGTTGCTCCTCTGTGTGACATCAAAACAGCTCATATTTACTGGGCATGTATTATACAAGACCACTTCTCAGTCTGGTATCTGGCGTTGGGATGTTAGCAGCAGATCCTCTAACTCAGGGGTCCAAAACTCCGGTCCTGGAGGGTCCAGTGGCTACAGGTTTTCATTCTAACCCTTTTCTTAATTAGTGATTTGTTTTTGCTCCTAATTAACTTTTTTTTAATTAATTTTATTGGACTTGCTCTTGAAGACTCAAACCCCTTGTGTCTTTTTCCTTAATTAGCAGCCAAACAATAATGAGAATAAAAAATTAACAAAAACATGACCAGCAAATTGTGTCGATCATACAATATCCAAAAATAAAGAAAGGTGAAGGTCTCAGGAATGTTGACCTGCTTAGGTCATCAAAACATTTGACCAGTGCTCTTAGAAAAGAGAAAATCAACAATTTCAGAAATGTATGCTATTACACAAAGAGAGCACCAACAAGCCATGGAATTAAAGAACGGGTTTAATTAACAACAAGAATCAGAGCCTAATGAAGCAACTGATTGGAGTGAAATTGGTTGGAATTTAAGGCCCTGACTTAGTTGGTCTTCTGTTGGCTCACTCACTTTACATTTGGGTGCCATTTAAGGAAAGGAATGAAGCAATTCTGAGGAATGGTAAAGAAATTCAGGGGAACAAATCTTAAATAACAAGTCTATTATAATTAACTCAAAAGAAGATAATTACCAGCAAAAACCTTGCAATAATTAAGAAAAGGGTGAGAATGAAAACCTACAGCCACTGGAGCCCTCCAGGACTTGAGTTGGGGACCCCTACTCTAACTCCTGTAAACTGTAAGGTGGTGCTGCCGTAGATTGGACGTGTTATTCTAAACGTCCCACTGATGCTTGATTGGATTGATATGTGGAGATTTAGGAGGCCAGGGCATCATCTTGAACTCTTCATCATGTTCCTTAAGTTTCAGTCAGGGAATACAGTGGCCAGGAAAAGGTGAACCTCTTTTGCAATAATGTTTAGGTAGGTAGTGAGCATCAAATGTCCTCATGAATACCTAGACCCAGGCTTTTCAAGTAGAACATTGCCCAATGCGTTACACTCCATCCAACAGATATCATTTTACCCAAAGTGCATCCTGGTGACATCTTTTCACCAGGTAAATAATGTTTATGTATCTGACTGTCCACATGATGCAACAGAAAACAGGGTTCATCAGATTACAGAACCTCATTCCATTAATCCAAGGTCCAGTTCAAATGCTCACATGCCTATTCGAAGTACTTTCAATTGTCAACAGAGGTTAACATGGAAACTCTGACCAGCCTGTGGCTTTGCAGTCCCTTACACATCACAAGTCATGCAAATTCTCTGTTATTAATGCCTCAGCAGTCCATTTCTTGGTTGTACCAGATGTTTACTTCTCTTATCAATGAGCATTGGCCATCCATCACCTTGTCATCAGTTTTTGGATCTTCCCTCCTCAGGTCATTGTTTGTAGGTACTCACCATAGTTGACTATAAGCACCTCACAGGTCGTGATGTTTTGCAAATGTTCTGACCCAGTCATCAGCAGGTAACGATTCAGGCCTTATCACACAGGTCACTCAGGTCTTTACACCTGCCCACAACTTCTATATTCAAGACATTTGTGAGAACCTAATGTCATCTTAAAGTCTAAAATATTTCTTTACATATGCCATTCTTACAATATAGTCAACATCATTCACTTAATATCGGAGTTGTCTTAATGTTTTTGCTCATCACTCAACATTCCAAGTAATTACATCTTTCGGAAAAAGTCTTGAAAATAAGCACAATTAAAAAAAGTTATTTTTCAGAATTTTAAGCGTAAAGTAAGACTTTCTATCCTGAATATTTTTGTCTTTAAAATGGATGATTTAGCTAAGTAACCATTTGATTTCACAAAACCACAACTGTTTACAAGCCAAGTTTGCTTCCAAACTTAAATCTTGTCAATTGGTACTTGGCCTGAAGTGATAGTGTCACTCCCTTGGTCTCAGCAGCAAGTTAAATTCTGTATCGGTCCAAGTTTGTCAGAGACACATTATAATGTTTGAAGGTAGGAAAACAAATGCTTTGAACTGAAGAGACCTGCTTGGAATGAGTGTTTGGGAAGAGAGTCTGTTACACATAGTATCTTAATGGGCACATTCTCTGTCTATCTACTGTATTCGCTTGCTTATCTGTGTGGTCACCCCCAGAGCTAATGGTGGGCCTCTTCCATACTTATCAGATCAGATCATTAGCATTACTTCAGAATCTTTGGTGGCTTTCTCTTTGAACATTAAAGGCTCAGTCTACATAGGTACTGAAAGGCTCAAGTGAGGTAAAAAAAAAATATATGTATTAAAAAAAAAAGCAGAACGAAGATGATCAAAAGGATTCAGTGTTGCTTGAAATTTAGAAGCAGCCTTGCTACCTTTCATAATTAGAATCACAAGAAAGAGATGAATATGTTCCTCGTTGGCTGAAGATAGGGGTTTCATAATATAGATCATTCATAGCTAGTCATTGTATAAATTTTCTGTTTCACATTACAAGTAGACATTCAACTATGCTAGTTAAATATAAATTATTTTATACTCACTTTCCTCTTTTCCTGGCAAGGGTTGCGGCGTAAACACATTTAGCTCAGCCCATTTCCAAATGTAATCTCCAGCTCCACAGGGGGATTTCTCAGCTGATCCTTACCTAGCAGAGAGATGTAATCCTTACAGTTTGTCCTAAGACTGTCACCATGTCTACCCTGCATTGCTGGGCCTTGTACACTCCATTTGGATAACCTAACTAACTAATCCAACTACCTACACATACCACCTCAGCAGGCCCTCTTGGTCTGGAGAAGCAGTTGCTCTACTCCAAAGTCCTGCTTGATTGTCAAGTCCAGCAACCCTGTACATAAATCATGTTTTTGCTGTTTATACTCTCAGTTTCATTTTTTTAAACAGCAAATAAAAAGCAATAAAGTTTATTGGTTTATTGGTGAGGATGAAGATATGGACTGATCAGTAAATCACAAGTTAGCTCCCACATTGCAGCTACTGCCAAAATGCTACTGTTGCTCCAATTCATTGGTTGGGTCAATCTCATTATCTCTTTTACCATTACGTTTAGGCAAGAACTTAATATAATCAGTAAAATGCTCTTGTGTTGTTCTGACACTATTATTTAAAAGGCCATTTATTTTAAAAAATGTCAAAAGGAGCAGAAGATGAGAGAATATGGCAAAACATAAACTGGCAGAGGTCAAAACCAGAAAAATCAACAGTGACAAAAACCAAAGTCCAAGATGCTGACCAGAAATCAAAGCAAGAAAAACACAGAAACGGGTTTTTACTTCTATCTTCATACCAACACTTTTTATTTTCCCACTCGCTCACCTCTCCCCTTCATTTGTCAGTCAAGAGTTCTGTCTTCAGTTCAAAAAGTCATCCTCATGAGGCTTTAGGTTTCCTGTTTATAATGTCTAATGAGTATTTACTGTATATTTAATAATGTTTTAGCAAGAAAGCATTTTGAACGCTTTGAGCATACAACTGGATAACTGACATGTGGATTATGCAACATGAGTAATATGAGATTTATATTTCTTGTTTTCCATGAATGTTTTTCACATTATTTAGCACTGTTCAGCATTGGTCTCTATTGTTTTCTACTATATTTCTATTATATTGTATTTTTTTTCTCTCCATTCTTCATGAAAAGAAGAAGCTAATATGTTTTCTTGGCCATCACTTAAAACTACATGGGGTAAATAATATACTGTATATAAAAATAGAATTTTTGGGTAGAATATTCCTTTAAATACTAAATGACAGGCTGGCGCATGTGGAAATAATATATATATATATATATAAAACATTTCCAAAAGGAACTAAATGCCATTCTTCTTGTGAGAATTGCACAAATTTCACAGGAAATGAAACACAATTTATTTTGTGATTTTTTTTTTTTTTTTGCAAAGTGAAATATCAAGTTTTGCTACAAGTTCAGTTTCAGATTAAACGCTTTGCTCATCACTACTCAAATTTCAGTTTTCTGATATTCTGTGCCTCTAGAACAAGGGTGGGCAAACTATGGCCTGTGAGCTGCATGTGGTCTGTGGTACAGGTGTGGATGGTCCATGCACTTCTCATTGAAATATCTAACATCCAGGCACTGAGCTGTTCTTAAATAGGTGGTACTACAGAGGGCTTGTTTGAGTGTAGTAAGTTGCCATTTTGTGTCATTCAAAAAATAATTAAATTAACCTTACAAATAGGGACAGTTTGTGGCACTGTCACTTAAACTGGTTTAGCATGTATGTTTTTAGCAGTGTGCTTGCATTTGTCTTGCATGTGCATTTTCAAAGAATTGATTTGGTTGGCAGCAACACCCTGAGAGCAGACCTTGGGTGTGACTCCAGGTCTGTGCAGAAACCAATATAAAGAATATAATTTACAAATTGCAAAGAAATGAGTTGAAGAGAGGTTTTCAGGTAGGAGATCGACCAAAATAGATCAATATTTTGTTTCAGTCTGTGTGTTTGTTGTGGTGAGGCAAGTAAAATGCACTTACTGACAGCATCATTGTCCCTGTACTTTTGGGCACTTTGTGTGTCTTTCCTTGCCAAGTCAGAAGAGGTAGTTGCAGCTTTTCAGGTGAGCTTATTTCAATTTTCTTTTAGCTGTTTTAATTGATCTTTTTCTCCATTCATCAGACTTTACAATGATCTTGAGATAGATGCAACATGCAACATCTGCTCATTTTACAAATTTTAAGGACCAGTGATCGACAGCAATAATTTATTTTTTGTATAGCTCAAAATCACACAAGGAGTGCTGCAATGGGCCTTAACAGGTCCTGTTTTTTGACCGGCCCAGGCTTTGACTCCCTAAGAAGATCCCAAAAAAAACATTTTAAGGAAAAAATTGGAAGAAATCTTGGGAAAGTCAGAGAGAGACTCCCTTCCTGGTACGTTGGGTATGAGGTGGGTGTGAAAAAATGGGGTAAATAAATTCAATACACGAAACAGAACACAAGTAATCCTCTTCGCAGATCTAGATTGCCATTGCCATATCATTATCTGTACTGAGGAATACAGTACAATAGTATAATAATAATAGTACAAGCTACAAAGCAAAATGCAAGTGCAGATTATATCACATACTGTCTGTAGATTTCTGGAGTCCTCGAGACCTCAGCCAACTAGTGCCTCTCCCCTAATGGCAATTCCACAGCTGAGTCAGTGCTGGTCCGGCCAATCTGATGAAAGAATCCTTCTACATGCTTCTTTATGTGGTATAGCGGGTCTGCAGTTCTAAACTGATGGCAATTTTTTAAATAAATCGCTGAACTAGTGGCTTAAGGAGGGGGCGTGGTAGTGTGGCAGGAACGGTTTGCAGGAGCGATGCGGACGATGGCATTTCCGCACTGAAGTGCCCATAACTGATGCCGGGAGATGCTAATTGTCACACCTGTGCCACGTCCCCATTATAAAAAGGAGAAGCACGAGTGCGGAGGGAAGAAAAAGAAAATAAAGAAAAGAGAAAAAGAAACAGACGGAGGTTAAGGAAAGAAGAAGGCAGGAAGCCATAAAAGCCGGTGTGGGAGTGAGCGAGCGAGAACAGGCTTGCTGGATAGTAGGCAGGCAGCTGGGAGGACAGCCACAAAAAGAAGTGTTTAGCTGGGGCAGTAGGAAGTGGTCGCTCCAGCTGAGAGGTTCCAAGGAGCTGGAGTGACCAGTAGTATGGACGGCTTGCCATGTAAGGCTGAGAAGGCAGTGGGAGTCAAGGAGGATTGGGAAGGTGAGCCTCAGTGTGAGCACCCTGGCCATTGGGGAACCCGATTCTCAGTCTGGTGAGGTAGCTGTATGTAGCCAGGGGACGGAAGGCAACTGGACCAGAGGAAGGTCAACTGGACCTGCTGATAGGGCAACTTCCCTGCTGCAAGGACCATATGGGATAAGCAGGGGAGCCGCTAGCTAAAGGGAGAAGACATCTTTCAACACCATCCAAGCTCTGCTCCTTAGGGACAAGCTGACAGAGATGGGAGTAGATTCACACCTGGTGGCATAGATTGTGGACTATCTTACAGACAGACCTATGTGCGTCTTGGGAACTGCAGGTCTGACATTGTGGTCAGCAACACAGGAGCACCGCAAGGGACTGTACTTTCTCCGGTCCTGTTCAGCCTATATACATCAGACTTCCAATACGATTCGGAGTCCTGCCACGTGCAAAAGTTTGCTGACGACACTGCTATTGCGGGCTGCATCAGGAGTGGGCAGGAGGAAGAGTATAGGAAGCTAATCAAAGACTTTGTTAAATGGTGCGACTCAAACCACTTACACCTGAAAACCAGCAAGACCAAGGAACTGGTGGTGGATTTTAGGAGGTCCAGGCCCCTCATGGACCCTGTGATCATCAGAGGAGACTGTATGCAGAGGGTACAGACCTATAAATACCTGGGAGTGCAGCTGGATGACAAATTGGACTGGCCTGCCAATACTGATACTCTGTGTAAGAAAGGTCAGAGACGACTATACTTCCTTAGAAGGTTGGCGTCCTTCAACATCTGCAATAAGATGCTGCAGATGTTCTACCAGATGGTTGTAGTGAGTGCTCTCTTCTACGCGGTGGTGTGCTAGGGAGGCAGCATAAAGAAGAAGGACATCTCACGCCTGGACAAACTTGTTAGGAAGGCAGGCTCTATTGTAGGAATAAAGCTGGACAGTTTAACATCTGTGGCAGAGATTGACATCCTGTCAATCATGGAGAATTCACTGCATCCACTGAACAGTGTCATCTCCAGGCAGAGGAGCAGCTTCAGTGACAGACTTTTGTCACTGTCTTGCTCCATTGACAGACTGAGGAGATTGTTCCTGCCCCACACTATGTGACTCTTCAATTTCACCCGGGGGAGTAAATGCTAACATTATTCAAAGTTATTGTCAGCTTTTACATGCATTTTTATTACTCTTTAATTTAATATTTTTTTTGTATCAGTATACTGTTGCTGGATTATTTGAATTTCCCCTTGGGATTAATAAAGTATCTATCTATCTATCTATCTATCTATTTACCAGGTTTTTTAAAAGGTCAGCTTCCAGTTTGTTGATTTTAACCTCGTATTAAAGGATTTGTTTTTGGATTTTTAACCTCCACTTATTGCACCTGCTTTTATGGATTATCTATTAACTTTAAGCACTGCACTTTATTTGGACACAGTTTAGTTTCGATTGTATTTAATAAAAGCACTTGCACACTTTACACCATCCCCCTTGCTCCATGTGTGATTTGCCCTCATTGCACAGCTCATCCAAACCAAGAAGAGGGAGGTTGGAGCAGGACCCGCACCGTCACACTTTATCAGAGATAACTTTTCAATAGGTAGGCAAACAACTTGGCAATAGAGCAGTAGCACCAACTGCCACATCTGAGTACCGAGACAGACAGAAATGTGGACTTTACCAGGTATGCACCACAGATTGTCATGGCATTGCATCTCATTTTCAGGATTGTGGGGCAGTGAGACAGATTTTTTTTTCATTCCTCCTTTTTGATGTTAATGTGGACAGTTTTCCAGAAGTCTTGCAGCTGAAGTAACTGAACTACAGTGCAATAGTGAATATAAAAATAAGTTAAACAAAGTTTGATTTCTTCAAACTTACATATGAATAAGGATGTGTTTAAAACGCTTTGCAAGCATGCTGTGCATATGGCATCATTAATTAGTAGCACATACAGTTGTGAACTGGTCTTTCAGAAATAAAAGGTATTAAAACTATGTATAGCGGTATACTGACAGATACATATCTTTGGAATTCATTTATTGTTGTGATGTCCAGCCATCTCAGTCTATGTAGCTACAACCAATTTCATGTTCATAATTTGTACAATGTCATAGCAAAACTATTTTACTGTAGAATCACTCTGGAATTGGTGTTTGGATGTTGTTCTTAATAGCTATTATATACAAAACTGTATTATTAAACCATATTTTGGAGCAACTTTTTTTTTCTTTAACACATCTGCTTGATTGCTTGGGTTCATACTCACACCTACTGTACATTTTATTGACAATTTGACCAGTCACCAAAAAAGTTTGTTCACACCTACTTGAGAGTAGTCATTTTTAGGTCACTCTTTATAAGCTCTTTTGCCCTTTAGGTGCCAACACATATAAACTTATAGAACAGGCACATACAGTTAGGTCCATAAATATTTGGACAGAGACAACTTTTTTCTAATTTTGGTTCTGTACATTACCACAATGAATTTTAAATGAAACAACTCAGATGCAGTTGAAGTGCAGACTTTCAGCTTTAATTCAGTGGGTTGAAGAAAACGATTGCATAAAAATGTGAGGCAACTAAAGCATTTTTTTTAAAACAATCCCTTTATTTCAGGGGCTTAAAAGTAATTGGACAAATTAAATAACTGGAAATAAAATGTTCATTTCTAATACTTGGTTGAAAACCCTTTGCTGGCAATGACAGCCTGAAGTCTTGAACTCATGGACATCACCACATGCTGGGTTTCCTCCTTTTTAATGCTCTGCCAGGCCTTTACTGCAGCGGCTTTCAGTTGCTATTTGTTTGTGGGTCTTTCTGTCCGACGTTTAGTCTTCAACAAGTGAAATGCATGCTCAGTTGGGTTAAGATCAGGTGACTGACTTGGCCATTCAAGAATTTTCCACTTCTTTGCTTTAATAAACTCCTGGGTTGCTTTGGCTGTATGTTTTGGGTAATTGCCCATCTGTATCATGAAATGCCACCCAATCAATTTGACTGCATTTAGCTGGATTTGAGCAGACAGTATGTCTCTGAACACCTCAGAATTCATTCGGCTGCTTCTGTCCTGTGTCACATCATCAATAAACACTAGTGTCCCAGTGCCGCTGGCAGCCAATCACGCCCAAGCTATCACACTGCTTTTTTACTTTTTTCTTGCCATCATTCTGGTACAGGTTGATCTTGGTTTCATCTGTCCAAAGAATGTTTTTCCAAAACTGTGCTGGCTTTTTTAGATGTTCTTTAGCAAAGTCCAATCTAGCCTTTCTATTCTTAAAGGCTTATGAGTGGCTTGCACCTTGCAGTGCACCCTCTGTATTTACTTCCATGCAGTCTTCTCTTTATGGTAGACTTGGATATCGATACACCTACCCCCTGGAGAGTGTTGTTCACTTGGTTGGCTGTTGTGAAGGGGTTTCTCTTCACCATGGAAATGATTCTGCGATCATCCACCATTGTTGTCTTCCGTGGACATCCAGGTCTTTTTACATTGCTGAGTTCACCAGTGCTTGCTTTCTTTCTCAGGATGTACCAAACTGTAGATTTTGCCACTTGTAATATTGTAGCAATTTCTCGGATGGGTTTTTTCTGTTTTCGCAGCTTAAGGATGGCTTCTTTCACCTGCATGGAGAGCTCCTTTGACCGCATGTTGTCTGTTCACAGCAAAATCTTCCACATGCAAGCACCACACCTCAAATCAACTCCAGGCCTTTTATCTGCTTAATTGATAATGATATAACGACGGACTTGCCCACACCTGCCCATGAAATAGCCTTTCAGTCAATTGTCCAATTACTTTTGAGCCCCTGAAATGAAGGGATTTTGTTAAAAAAATACTTTAGTTCCCTCATATTTTTATGAAATCATTTTGTTCGACCCACTGAATTAAAGCTGAAAGTCTGCACTTCAACTGCATCTGAGTTGTTTCATTTAAAATTCATTATAATAATGTACAGAACCAAAATTAGAAAAAAGTTGCCTCTGTCCAAATATTTATGGACCTAACTGTACTTCACCACTGCTAAAAGTTATAAATCAATTCATGTTATCGCCTTATAGGGTCATTCCCTCCCATGAAGTGGCACCTATTGCTGGCACCTCCCTACATTTTCAACAAACCAATTCCAAGATATGTACAAGTCTGTCTTGTAAACCCAATACAATAGTATGAGGAACAGGTGCTGCATCTTTCTGAAATTTAATAGAGAAGGTTGGGTAGAGCAGAATGTTGCTAGAAATAAAATAAATCAGTTGTAAAAGTGAGGATCAGCCTGTTTTGAAGTGTTGTTGAGTGGTGACACCAGCAATCATTGTGTCACTGCAGTCTTCCTCCTTGGTCTTTGTCTCCCAGGATGCACATTTCCTGCTATTTCCTTGCAAACTGTGTATCTTTCTCTCCCTCTCCTATTGTACATGAGCCAACTTGAATGCATTTTATTAATACACTCAGATGCGTAATCCATCATTCCCTCAACAATGTGATTCTGACAGTTAATTAGAAACTGCATCGCGAAATAACGAACATCATGTTTAGAATTATAATCCATTACTAAACAATAAATTACACAGACGTTGTATAGCCTAGACTTACATTTATAAAGAATTCAGTGACGCACCCTGATGAATTAAATAATATCAAAATAAATGGAAAGGTGGGAGTCACAGGATCTTGGAAAACATTTTTATAATGTAATAAAAACTTTATAAATATTTAGGGAAGAGCATACAATTTAAATGAGAAGTTGTTTTATACTTTGTCATAAGAGACACAAGCACAAGAAAAGGTTTGTGGTAACACAAGGGTATGCCCTGTATAATGACTGAAATGAAACAGTGGCAAGAAAGTACAAAAAGAAGAAAATAGGACCATGTGGCTCATTACAGGTCACTCAACAGTCGTTTCTGGTGCATTGAGGTGAACACATGGATGCGGGTTCCACAGATGAACACTGACTTCTAGTGGTGACATTCCTTATATCCCACCTGGAGCTGAAGGGTAAAGACTACCAGATTAAGGCCAGAGGAAATGACTTCAGTAGTCTTGGGGAGGTTCAGTCCTAGAGTTTCAAGTGGAGAAGGCATTACTAAGAATAGCACCCTCTCATACTCAGATGTGGTATTGCACTTTTCGTACCCCCCCCCCCCTTAATTGGGCATCTGTTGACATCTTTTTATATAATATTTAAAATGCTTTTTTTTTTAAACTGTAGGTTAGATGGACACCAGAAAAAAATTATTTACATGTATAGTGTAAAGACACAGTCTGCAGCAGGCACACAAGACAGGATTTGTTATATGTCTGTCATGGCACAACCCTATAAGAGTCATCATTAGTCAACATCATCATGGTCATCAGCCATACCACATGCCCTTCAGAAGAGGTCATCCATCTGAACCTAAGCATGTTCAGCCCTAGCCTGTACTTGGATGGCAGACCATCTAGTAAAAACATACTGTAGGTTACTTCTGGAAGAGGTGTTGGTAAAGCCAGCAGGGAGGGCTTACCCTGTTGTCCAAGTGTGGGTCCCAATTCCTCAGTGCAGCAACAGGTACACGGTACTGCAAAAATGATGGAAAACTGAAGTGCTGACTCTCTGTGGTCATAAAGGATCCCTGGGCATCTTTTGTGAAGAGCAGGGTGTTTCACAAACTCCTTTCTAAATTGCCCATCACGACCTGGTCATTCTAGCCTCCTAATCATCCCCCTCTCCTAATTGGCTAACTATCTCTCTAACCTTTTCGTCACCTAATAATTAATGTGTATTGAGCATACTGGCATGAAAATGGCTGCCGTTGCATCATGCAGGTGGATGGTGCACATTGGTGGTAGTTGAAATGGCTTCCCCTCTCTATGTACAGTGCTTCTTGCACAATTTAAATGCTATGTCTTCTTCTTTATCATTAAGCACTGGGTTTGTATCCATATTTGGATTAATCCATGTTTTGGCAAGCTCTTTATTTACTGAACTCTTAATGGTATCCTGCCAAGTTACTGAATTTTAACTTTGATTTTTATTTTTCTTCTCCTGATCCTATATTTAAAATTCTGTGCCTTTAGAACAATGCCTAGCTTTTGCTGAAAACTGAATCTGCAGTCTAGAAATTTCCAAGTTCAGTATTTTGGAGAACAACATAGATTTTTGAAAACAAGACATCAAAAAAGTGTTCAATTCACTATTCTTTATTGAGTTTGCACATTCTTACAGTGGTGTCACCCTACAGTGGTTCTCCATACTGCTTTTCTCGTGCACTGCAGTGATGTACATATTGGGCTTTGGGGCAGGCCTAAGATGGCCTGTTTGGGTCTTGTGATGGACTAGATTTCCACTCATGTTTGGATCCTGCTGTGCTCCTGGGTAGATTCTGATTTCTCAGTGAATTGAATGAGGTAGATTGATACAATACATGGAGAGACAGACTGATTTTTAACCTTGTAATTTGATTATGTATTTGGCAGTTTTTAAAGAGCATTGTGTTGGTACTGATGCAGCAATACTCAAAATGAAGGCATCGATCAGTAATGCGGTGATGCGTAACAGTTTAGTTGGATTAAATGGACTCTTGCTTTTTCTTCTCTGCTAAAAAGAATCTAAAAGTGAGGTCAGCATTTTAGGATAAGTGGGTGGGAGCCTGTTAAAAATAGCAAACCTGCACAGAAAGGTGTTACATAATACACATTTGCTGGTTGGTGGTTGGTTGGTTCACATACCTAATGACTATTTTATATGAGCTCACTAAATGTTTAAAGGGGGTCCTCCTAACCTTAATGCTTAATATGTCAATCCTTTTTTTTTTTTTTTTTTGAAGTCTTATTAATTTATTGCAATCATTCCATACAAATCAATCAATTTTTACAAAAAGTACAATTGAATTAAGAACAAGTCGACCCCCTCCCCTGAGAGAGAGAGCAAGGCAAACGGCTTAAAATTTAAGGCTTGTAAACATACCTAAATTAATAAGTTTGATAAGCCAATAGAGATGAATGCAGAAGACAAAGAAATACAAAAATAATTGCTTCCTCTGTGCTTTAAGAGCTTATTTTAAAATATTACTGATTAGATCCTGCCATGTTTTGAAAAAAGTCTGTACAGATCCTCTGAGTATTTGATTTTTTCCAATTTCAAATAGCATAACACATCAGTTTCCCTCTGACTTAAAAGAGGAGAGTTTGGGTTCTTCCAGTTTAGCCGAATAAGTCTGAGTGCCAAAAGTGTAGTGAATGCAATCACAGTTTGTTTGTCCTTCTCCACTTTAAACCCATCTGGAAGAACCCCAAACACAGCTGTTAATGGGTTAGGAGGGATTTTGAGACCAAGGCTGTCTGAAAGGTAATTAAAAATTTTGGTCCAGAATGATGTTAATTTGGTGCAGGCCCAGAACATGTGACCCAGTGAGGCTGGGACTTGATTGCAGCGTTCGCAGGTTGAATCATGCCCTGGAAACATTTTGGAGAGTTTTAGACGAGACACATGTGCTTGATATATAATTTTGAGTTGTATAATTGTATGCTTTACGCATATGGAGCTCGAGTGAATTCTCTGCGTTGCTACTTTCCACTCCTTTCTGATATATAAATTGAGAGATCATTTTCCCAGTGTCCTCTTGGATCTTTGAAAGGGAGGGACTGTAAAATGATTTTATATATTGCAGAGATGGTGTCTGAGTCCTTGAGATTGAGCAATATTTTTTCCAGCATGGATGACGGTGCAAGATGAGGAAAATTGGGAAGGTTCTGTTTAACAAAGTTCCTAATTTGAAGATAGTGAAAGAAATGTGTAGATGGAATGTTAAATTTGGAATGTAATTGTTCATAGGATGCAAAGACATTGTCTATATAAAGATCTCTAAGCAAGTTAATCCCAAATTTTTTCCAGATATTAAAAACTGCATATGTTCGCAAAGGTTGAAAGAGGTGGTTCTCTTGCAGAGGTGCCACAGATAAAAGCTTCTCCGTCTTAAAATGCTGTCTACATTGGTTCCATATTCTAAGTAAGTGAAGCACAATTGGTTTATTAGTATATTGCTGATAACTTGCGTTTATTGGGGCACAGAGCAGGAAATATAAAGAAGTACTGCAGGATTTTACTTCTGTTGCGGACCAAGCCTGTGTATGTTCTTCTATTTGTGTCCAGGTTCTTATCGCCTGTATATTTGCTGCCCAGTAATAAAACTGGAAGTTACGTAGAGCCATGCCGCCTTCTGCCTTTTGTCTTTGTAGGGTCGCTCTTTGGATACGTGGATGTTTTGAGTTCCAAATAAATGAGGTTATTTTTTAATCTAATTGCTTAAAAAATGATTTATTGATGTATATTGGGATGTTTTGAAATAAAAAAGGAGCTTAGGAAGAATATTCATCTTAACAGTGTTAATTCTTCCAGCTAGAGTGAGATGAAGGGTTGACCATCTATGCAAGTCTTGCTTAATTTTTTCCATGCAGACGGAGAAATTTTGTTGATAAAGAGCTTTATGTTTACTTGTGATGTTTACCCCTAGGTATTTAAACTGTTCTGCAATGATAAAAGGTAGGGTATCTAATCTAATACTATATGCTTTAGAATTCACTGGAAAGAGTACACTTTTATTCAGATTAATTCTGAGACCAGAGATCTTTTGAAATTCTGTGAGTGCTGTTAAGACTGCAGGCACAGAATTTTGTGGCTCTGATATATACAGTACCATATCATCTGCATATAGTGAAATTTTCTGTTCCAGTCCTTCTCTGATAATCCTCTTTATCTGATCAGTATTTAAACAGTGTATTGCCAGTGGTTCAATGGCGATTGCAAACAGTAGCAGTGACAAGGGGCATCCTTGTCTAGTACCACATTCTAGTTTAAAGTAGTCTGAACAAACTGAAGCTTCTGGATTGGTATGCAGTAATTTGATCCATGCACAAATGTTCGGGCCAAACCCAAATTTCTCCAATGTAGTAAAAAGGTATTTCCATTCAATCATGTCAAATGCTTTTTCTGCATCCAATGATAATAATATTTCTGGGGTGTTTGATTTAGTTGGTGAGTATATTACATTAAACAGGCGTCGAAGATTTGAAGATAAGTGTTGACCCTTGATAAATCCAGTTTGATCTTGTGATATTACCGAGGGAAGCACTTTCTCCATCCTTCTAGCTATGATTTTGGAGAGTATTTTAACGTCATTATTCAGAAGTGAAATTGGTCTGTATGATGCACATTGTAATAAGTCCTTATTTTGTTTTGGAAAAACGGTGATTAGTGCTTGGCGAAAAGTTTGAGGAAGAGTTAGGTTGTCTCTGGCTTCTGTAAATGTTGCTAATAGGAGGGGAGCTAGTTGAGCGGAGAATTTCTTATAAAATTCTGCAGGGTAGCCATCAGGGCTTGCTGCTTTCCCGCCTCGAAGTGACTTTATAGCATCTAGTAGTTCTGATAACGGCAGAGGTTTATCAAGTTCCCCCGCACTTAAAGTGTCTATTTGTGGTATCTGTAATGTATCCAGAAATGCATTAGATTGTGTATTATATTCCTTAAACTCAGTAGTATATAGGGGTTTATAGTAGTCTCTGAAAGTGTGCATTATATTTTTGTGATCGATGATTTTATCTCCGTTCGTGTTGGTGATTACTGAGATTGCGTTGCGCACTTCTTGCTTGTGAATTTGTTGAGCTAAAAGCTTATTAGCTTTCTCTCCATGTTCATAGTAATGATGTCTGGATTTATAAATTAGTTGTTCAGTTTCTTTAGTTGTCAGGAGGTTTAGTTCTGAATGCAGAGCCTGCCTTTTCCTATGTAGAGCCTCCCTTGGTAGTCTGGCATGTTCTTCATCTATTCTAGTAATTTCGCTTTTTATTTCTGCTACTTTCTTGGTTTCTAATTTATTTCTGTGGGAAAGATATGAGATAATCTGTCCTCTTAAGAAGGCCTTAAGAGTTTCTCAGAGTATTCCTGCAGAAATCTCTGACGATGTATTTGTCTCTAGGAAGAAACTGATTTGTTTGGATATAAATTCTGTACAGTTCTCTTCTGCTAATAGAAGCAGGTTGAGACGCCATCTGCGAGGTGAGTGTGTGGGGCATAGTAACTTTAGCTCCAAGATCAGAGGTGCATGGTCAGAAATTACAATAGGATCGTATTTGCAAGATTTAATCATAGGCAAGAAGTTATTATCTATAAAGAAATAATCAATCCTTGAGTAGCAATGATGTACTGGTGAGTAGAAAGAATATATTCTTGAGTTTGGGTTTAAAAACCTCCAGGGGTCTGATAAGTTGTGATCAGTTATAAACTTTGTAATTATCTTTGCAGTGTTAGATGTCATTCCCCCGTGGTAGAAGTCCTATCTAAGAGTGGATTTAAAACACAATTAAAGTCCCCAGCCATTATAATTTTATGAGTGTTCAGATTGGGAATGGATGCAAATAAATTTTGTATAAATTCCTTATCATCAACATTAGGTGCATAAACATTTATCAAAATCATTTTACAGTTAGATAAGTCTCCCTTCAGGATCCAATACTACATCTGATGCTACAAATGAGACTGTTCTATGTATGAGAATTCCTACACCTCTAGTTGTCTTTGTAAAACTAGAATGGAACATTTGGCCAGTCCAGTCTTTTTGCAGCCGGAACTGATCCTTACTTAGTAAGTGGGTCTCCTGTAAAAATACTATTTTAGCATTTAGACCTGTTAGGTGAGAGAGTAATTTCTTTCTCCTTAATTTGTGATTCAGGCCTTTAACGTTCCAGCTCACGAAGTTAACTATCCCATCATGGACACATTGATTCTGAGTTTTTGATGTCATTTTATAGTCTTAACTGGAAGTGAGACAGCTTCGGCCTTAATTTCCTATTTCCCCAAGAGTTATTGCCATGCAGCCTATTATTACATTGGTAGTTATAATTATAAAGATTAAAAGGATAGATTAGGTATAGACCTAGCCTGCTCTCTTTCTCTTCCCCCTTAACCCCCCACCCTCCCTTTTTGCCTCCCCATGTGAGGCTAGAACCCACTTCACACAGTCCCGGTCCTCTGACATACCCAGAGACAGAGCACGTCCAAAGCAAAACAAGCCCCCACGCAACGGCATTTTAGGGTTAAAAAATAGACATATCTATTACCAATATAGTCTAAATACTATATGCATAAAATTTAATCATTAACAAACTGTGTACTTAGAATATATATAATCTTCATCAATCTTAATGTATTAAGATAATACACCTGGATAATAAACTCAGGGAATGATGTTAGAAAGTGGTTCAGAATAAGCATAATAAGTCTTAATGCAATAATAGCAATAACAATAAACCAAGGGTATGATGTTGAACAGTCTTGTTTAGGGTAGAAAGAAAATAATTAGATAAAAAAAGAAAAAAAAAAAGGTAATTAAGCATAAACATCTATAACTGTAATTAAAACATAAACAGATAGCGCCCGAGTAATAATGAGTGATAATAAGAATATATAATGATAAAAACCTGTATTTTAAACAAATAGACAGACAGTAGATTATTAATCCTTGCTATATCATTAACGGCCATGACTCACTATTATGTATCAGAATAGTCCCGGGATCAGGTTTCTTAATTCCTTTTCTGCTTCTTTCTTGCTAGCGAAGACATAGAATTGACCCTGCAATTCCACTTTCAGTTTGGCAGGATACAAGTGGCTGTATTTGATATTGACTTGCCGCAACCGCTGTTTAATGTTGTAGAAGGCTGTGAGTTTAGTAGATGTTGCTGGAGAGAAATCAGGGAAGATACGAATGTGGTTATTTTCATGTATAATCTCTTGCTTTTGTCTGAGGAGTGCCATCACCTCTAGCTTAAATGATAATCTTTCAAAGCGAATAATAATAAAAGATCTAGGTCTAAAGGTATTTGATCTGCGTATGTGATAAGCCGCTGCTATCTCAGAATCTGCTTTAAAGTCCTCTCCAATTATTTTAGAAAAAAGTTCAGCTGCAAATTTCACAGGGTTTGGACTTTCTCGATTCTCAGGCAGACCTTCAGTTCTGACATTATTCCTTCTGCTTCCATCTTCCAAAGCAGTCAGTCTGTCTCCGAGTTTTTTGCATTCGGAGCTGACAGTAGCTGCTTTTTCTTCAGCACTGGCAGCTAAATGTTCAGCTGTCGTGATCCAAGTCGTGAATGTCTCCTTGACATCCTCCAGCAAGCGTGATCAGCAAGCGTGCTCAGTTTAACCGAGGTTTCCTGAATGTGCTCTTCAATTTTAACCAGCATATCTTTAAAGACTTTATTACCCTGCTGCCGCATCTGTCGCAGCTCCTGTCGCAGCTTCTCATTTGCCTTCTCACTTTTCTTTATGTCCTGTTGCAGCTCCTGTCGTAGCTTCTCAATTGCCTTTTTCCTTGCCTTCTCATTTGCCTCCTCGCTTTTCTTTATCTCTTGCATGAGCTCAGCGAACATCATCTTCAGTTCAGACAGATCAATTTTGCTTTCTTGCACCGTAGGTGAAGCGGCAGGCTCTATTGTAGCCGGTGTCCCCGATGTTCCCGGCTTGCGTGGAGTAATTGAAACTGCGGACTGCAAGGCCTTTTCCAGTTTCAGGTGATCTTCTCCAATCAGCGAGCTATCAAGACCTGCTTAACTCACGCTCGTACATTCGCTCCCCATTTCGCTCTCAGCCGGCGACAATGTAGCAGACCGTCGTCCTGAGGAGTCTGGGCTTTCGCCCATCTGATCCAGGTCAGTCTCTGAAAGGCCTTATCTTGAACAAGGGCTTGCCGATCTCAGCTTAGGTGCAGCTTTAGTTTTTGGTTCTTTCAGACCCCCTTTCTTGTTGGCCATGTTTATATATGCTTACATATACTGTAGCAGTGCCCCTCAGGTTGGATAAATACAGGATAATAAGCAGATAATATGAAAAATAACACCGCTGCTAGCGGAGTTCCACTTCAGACGTCCATCTCTCGCAACGGACGAGACCAAAAGTTAACATGTCAATCCTTTAGTATCCCTGACTCACTCAAGGCCATGGTCAGCACCTTTTACACATTTTTGAACTTTTTCCCCTAATTTAACACCTATTTATTGATCTCTAGCTGCATGTAACTTGCATATTGCTGTGAACATTGAGATATTAAGCAGTGGGCATTTTTTGCAGCTCTCTGACAGACTACAATAATGGAGTTCATCCCATGTCATCACCTACTTGAGACTAATTGCCTGCCCTGGGTAAGGCATTACACAGCTATATAGTATGACAAAACACAATAAAAATGTAATTAGGGAAAAATGCAGGTGAAAGACCCCATGGTGTCCACAATTAAGGACTATCTTTTGGGCAGACCACAATCAATGAGACTCAAGGACTGTGTCTCTGATATGGATGTGAGCAACACTGGAGCACCAGAAGGAAAAGTCCGGTCTCTTTTTCTCTTTACTGTGTACACATCTGACTATACAGATAACACCAGGTCATGTCATTTGCATAAATTCTTAGATGAGTCTGCACTTATGATGTGTATTGATAAGGGGGATGAGACTACAGGAGCTGGATGGAGAAGCTTGTTTCTTGGTGTAAAGAGAACTGTCTGCATCTTAACAGCAAAACCAAGGAGCTGGTTATTGACTTTTGTCACACCAAAGAGAGTCTATGTCTGGTCACTATTCAAGGAGTGGATGTAGAAGTGGTTCACTCTTACAAGTACTTTGGGGTTCCATATTAATTTCAGGCTGGATTGGTCTAGAGCACAGAGGAACTATATAAGAAAGTGCAGAGCAGGCTCTTTTTTCTGAGAGGACTGTATTCCTTTAAAGCTGGAAGTGACATCCTTCAATTTTTTTACAACTCTGTGATGGCCAGTGTGACCTCCTACACTGTGGTGAACTGGACTGGTAACATCACTTCAAGAGAGGTCGACCAAATCAACAAGCTAATTAAAAGGGCAGGTCCTATAAACTCTAAATTTAGTCTCCCATCGACACAATTTTTCCACTATCTCCAAATTAGAAACTTTGCTAAAAGAAATCTGACCAATTTTCCTCACCTCCCACCTATTTCTATTCCAGAAGAAATATTGATCAGTCTTGGGGATTCAGACAGCATTTCTATAATATATAAAAAAAATTTAAAGTCCCTTCCATTTAAAGATCCCAGAGTACAGTGAGAAAAGGATCTCTCACTCAAAATTTCAGAAACGAAATGGAAGGCAGCCATGCACATAATTCACTTCAGCTCAATATGTGCAAAACATTCAATTATTCAACTAAAATTTTTATCTATCTCGTTTAAAATTGTCCAAAATGTTTCCAGGGTAAGATCCAATTTGCAAACGTTGCAATCAAGTTCCAGCCTCAGTGGGTCGCATGTTTTGGGCCTGCACCAAATTAACATCATTTTGGACCAAAATCTTTAAATGCCTTTCAGGCAGCCTTGGTGTCACAATCCCTCCTAATCCATTAATAACTGTGTTTGGTGGGCTCTCTGATGGCCTTAAAGTGGAGAAGGACAAACAAACTCTAATTGCTTTTACTTCACTAATAGCACATAGACTTGTCTTGCTTAACTGTAAGAATCCTAACCCCCCTCTTTTAAGTTAGTTTGTAACTTATATATGTTATATACTATTTGAAATTGGAAAAAATCAAGTTCCCACTTAGAGGATCTGTACAAAACTTTTTTAAAACCTGGCAGGATATAATCAATAAAATTTTACAATAAGCATTTATATTGGGGAGAAAGACTCCTCTGTCTTTTTACTTCTCTCAACAGTTTCACTCGTGCTGTCGGCCTTCCTCTCTTTCCCATGGATGGGGGTTGATTTGAATTTAGTTTTGTTAAGTTTGACTTGATTGTATGGAATGTTACATGTTTTTAATAAATTCAATAAATGATCAAAATTAAAAAAAGAAAAAATAAAAGGCAGGCTTAGTTATGGGATATACTCTGGATCCCCGAAGGTCGTAGCAAAGGAGAGAATTAAAACAAAACTGAGTGCCTTTATTTATAATGCTGCACATCCTATCTGTGACACACCAACACTGAGGATTACCAGCTAACAAATTATTCAGCAGAAGTGTGTCAAAAAATACTGTGGGGGCGCCTTTATACCAAAAGTAATATGCCTGCATAATGCCTCACTGTGACTGTGAGAGCCAAGCCAGAACTTTAGCTTCTTTTGAATTTTCTTGGTTTCTAGTCATTCCAGTGTGTGTTCAGACCAGACTTGTATGTATATATTTATTTACTTATTTATTTACTTACTTCTCTACCTATGTATGCATTTATTTAAAGAGCTTCTGTAAAAAGTTAAAAGTTCTATCTATCTATCTATCTATCTATCTACTGTATTGCAATCAAGGGAAATTAAGATAGTAGCTGAAGATCACCAGATCAGACTATCACTATATATACAGTTTTGGAAGTTTTCACAAGGATGTTCTTTAAGTCCTTACTTATTTAATCTGGTTATGGATTTTTTGAGTTATGGGATAAAAGACCAATCCCCCTGGTGTAGGCTTTTTGATGCTGACATTGTGCAGTGTATAGCCAGAAAAGAGGAAGAGTAGAGGAAGTTAGAAAACTTAAGAAGGGCTTTGGAAGACAGAGGATTGAAGATACATAGGGAGACAACAGAATATATGATGTTTAAAGATGATCAGAATTCAGATGTTAGCCTGCATTGAGGACTATTGAAAAGAGTGGATACATTTGAATATTTGGGATCAGCGAGGGCCCAACATGGGAAAAGGGATGCAGAGATAACCCATAGAGTACAATGTGGATGGAACAATTGGAAGAAGGTATCAGGAGTATTGTATGATCAAAGAATTAAGGTAAAGTTTTTAGGACAGTGGTAAGACCAACAATGATATATGGAGCTGAGTCATGGGCAGTAAAGGGATTGCTGGAGAAGAAGTTAGATGTAGCAGAAATGCGAATGTTGAGATGGGTGTGTGGAGTACAAAAAAGTACAGAATAAGAAATGAGACATTCAGAGGTACAACAAAAGTGGGAGAGATAGCTAAGAAAATACATGAAAGCAGGTTAAAGTGGTATGAATATGTGATGAGGACAGACAATGAATAGTAAAAGAGTACAAAAGAGTGACGGGAATGGAAGAAGAGGGGGAGAGAACATGTGGGAGGCCAAAGCATAGGTGGATGGATAAAATAAAAGAAGATCTGAAGAAAAAGGGTCTGACTGAGTAGGAGGTGCAGGACCGAGCTGTTTGGAGAAGGCTGATCAAGCACATCGACCCCATATAAGATGAAGAAGAAGATGAGGAAGGAGGTTTTCTGAGTTTATTTATTCTGACTTTTTAATTTCAAAGTGAAAAGAGATCTCTGGAAATTGTTATAAATGAATTACAAATATAAAATACAAAATAATTTATCACACAAGTATTCACCCCACTTAAGCCAGTATTTATTAGATGGGCTTTTGGCAGCACGAGACAGCAGTCAGTGTGCTCAGGTCTCTCTTTCTCTATCAGCTTTGCACATCTGGGCACTACAGATTTTCCCCACTCTTCTTTTCAAAGGTGTTCATGCTGCTCAAGTTAGTTGGAGATTGTGAGTGAACAGCCTTTTTTTATGGCCAGTCACAAATTCTGAATTGGACTGAGATCTCGCTCTGTCTCAGCCACTCCAGGTCATTAATATTTTTGTTTTTAAGTCATTTCTGGCTTTGTGCTTCTGCTTATTGTCTTGCTGAAAAACAAATCTTCTCCCATGGGTTCTTGCAAACTACAACAGGCTTTCCTCTGGGACTTCCCTGTATTTTGCGGAATTCATTTTACCCTCATGAGTCTTTCATTGCCTGTTGTAGAGAAGCATCCCTAAAACATGAGGCTTCCACCATCATGCTTCATGGTGAGGATGGTGTATTTTTGTTACTGCGCAGTGTTTGGCTAACTCTAACTGTGGTGCCCAAAACTCTAACTCTAACTGTGGTGCCCAAAAAGCTCACTTTTGGATTAATCAGACCATAGAATGATTTCCAACTGAGCAGACAACACCCCATATGTCTTCTGGCAAACTCTAACATAGATGTCGCTTTGCCCCTTTTCCATAAAGCAAAAACTGTTTGAATACATAGAAAACACAGCCTAACTGGTGTAAGGAATTGTAGCTTGTAACTCCTTCAGAGTTATCACAGGTCTCTTGGAGGACTCCTATATTCATCTTCTTGCACTGTCACTCAGTTTTTGTGGATGACCCTCTCTAGAAAGATTTACAGCTGCTCCACACTCTTTCCATATCTTAATAATCGAGTTAACTGAACTCCAAGGGATTCTTCATTGACTTGGATATTTTCTTATTTCGATCCTCTGACTTTTTCAACCACCTTTCCATGAAGTTGCTTGGAGTATTCTTTTTGTCTTCATTAAATAGGTTAGGCCATGACACTAGCTCACCACAAATGGATCCTTCTAGATAACGTGTATTTATACAACGATCAACTGAAACCCTTGAAATCACACAGGTGATCCCGATTAACTAATTCTGGGACTTCTAAAACCAGTTTTTTGCAGCAGCGATGACTTATGTGCGTAATATTAAAGGGAGTGAATTACTTGTAGGATCGATTATTTTGTGCTTTATATTTGCAATCAATTTGCACAACTTTGCAGAGATCTATATTCGTTTTACAATTGAAGAGTCATTTTCTGCTGATCATTCCCAAAAAAGCCAAATTAAAATCAGCTGTGATTCAACAAATAGAAAGCGAAGATTAGTAGTCAAGTTTCACAGGTGCGGTGTGGCTTTGAGAAAGGAAAAGTTGCAAAAAATGAAATGTTTATAATAAGAAATGTAACTGAATGAGAAATAGAAATGCAAAAGAATATACCTGTACATGTGTGCTTCACAGATGAAGTATACTCAGCCTGCTATAGCCAGATTTACAGCTCTGCCATACTCTTTCCACTTCTTTACGATTGATTTAACTGAATTTCCAGAGATATTCAGTGACTTGGATGTTTTCTTGTCTCGATCCCCCTGACTTGTGTGTTTCAATCACCCTTTCATGGAGTTGCTTGAAGTGTTCTTTAACCTTCATTGTATATGTTAGACCATACTGACCCACCACAAATTGGACCTTCCAGATTAGGTGCCTTTTAACTACAATCAATCAAACCTCCAGACAGGTGACCTCCATTGAACTAATTCTGTGACTTCTAAAACCAATTAGCTGATGATTTGGTGTGTCATGTTAAACAGGTGAATGCTTATGCAATCGATCATTTTGTGTTTATATTTGCAATTAATTTGCAATACTTTACAGAGATCTATTTTCACTTTGACATCATAGGGTTATTTTCTGTTGATCAGTATCAAAATAGCTACATTAATTCTTTTGGATATACCTTGTTAATTCCTTAGGTGAAATTGTCTTTTCGCATGATCTTTGGGGGTCATAGTGCTGGGTTAGACATTGTACAGAACCACTGCAGTTATTTAAGATTAAGGGTCTTGTTCAAGATCCTAATGGAGGAGGATCCCTTCTGGCAATAGCATGATTTGAACTCTCCAGATACTGTATCTACCAGGGGGTGCTTGCTCCCTGGAAATGAGTTTTTTTGTGATTGCTGCGTGTTACTTAACCTAAATCTATATAGATATAACATAAAAGACAATACCCCTCCCTAGTGATACAGCAGGAAAAAAATCACGTAGTAGAAATAACTTTGTTTAATGTCGGCTTACACTGCAGATAGTACAAAGACGAATAAAGCCAATGGCAAGACCTGGTCCTTGAGTGGGGGCCTGAGGAGTGAAGTCTGTCGGTGTCATCATTGCAGATGCAGAAAACATTCTCAGGAACAGTTGGTGACATCTTCCATCCATTTTTTGGCTTCAAAGGTCTCCATGACAAGGCTCCCCTTCTGATAAGCATGCAATTCCAAACAAGGAAATCATTCACTCCAATTTTGTGCTGACTTAACAGATAAACATGGTACATGCTTACAGCTTCTCACAGTTTGACTGCGCACGGTATCCATTTGTCCTTAGTCTGTCTTTTTGTCATATTGCTTGCTTGGCAGTGCTTAATCTGGCTATGGGTCTGCTGTACCACATGTGAGTAACAAAATCAAGTTTTTATCAGATGCATTTGCACAGAGCACAGTGACATATTAAACTTATGCTTACAGATACCAGCATAAATCCTTAGCTACAGAGCAGCAACTTAGAATATCTGTTGATCAGTGCCAATAAAGCCAAATTCAAGCCTATGTGATTCAGTATTGTACAAAATAATATGTAAACAGTTTTTATAGGCAATTTAAATGCCAACTCTGGACAGTGTTAGCAATCACAATTAAAACATAAATCATGGAAAAACATTTAAATCAAGAGAAATTATATGTGTAGAGTACTTGCCCTCAGGGCCACCGATCAGATTGTCATTTTTACTAAAAACACCATCACATCCAGTCAAATGTTAAAGTGTGTTAGTGCTAATTTTCTTGTAAACTTGGTTTAGATGTTTGAGTAGAAAAGGCACCACTTAAACTATACTCAAATTTGTAGAGATTGCTATGTGTTAAATCTCACATTTGTATTCAGCCCCTTGCAAGTGTTCACAATGTATTGCTATACAAGACAGTGAACTGAATTTGGCTTTATTGACACTGATCAACAGATATTCTGAGTTGCTGCTAATTCAAGATTGTATTTTCTTTCTAAATAGCTTTATAATTGTTTTGAGTGGGAAGAGTGCCTTATAAGATATAGCTACATAGCTTGATAGACACTTCCTCTAATTATATTATGTACAAAGTTTTAGCTGTTAAACTTCAATTAATGTGCTACTAACTCAACATTTCAGTCTTTTCAGCAACAAAGAGCACACATATTTATAGAAAGAATGACAATGTGGTGAGCTGTGTCTACCAATCATTTGAACACGATAACTTAATTTGTTCTTGCCACCTCTTAAATCTACTCAGACAGTCTAGTGTGGCCCACTTTCTTCGTTACTCAAATTATTCCTGTTCACCTTGTGATATACGCTTTACAAAGGTTTTAAATAAAAACACGTGACAAAGTACACAATTAATTGAGTCTGTGTAGGTGATTTGCTACTTTTGGTTTGGACTTTCAGTTAGGGGTTCCATCTTGTTCCAGTTTCTCCATCCCATCCTTCTTCAGTCACCAATGGACTAATTCAGCAATAGGTTTTTTTTTCGTGTCCTCCTCAGTTGCCAGTGCTGCTGAGAAATTTCTCCTTTCCATCAGAAAATTTAAGCACTGATTACTTGGTCCAAATTTCTTTTCAAACATAATTTAATAAAACATTCCTCTGTAAAACCTGATTAAACCATTTTGAGGGCATGAGGGCCCAGAACTTCAAAAGCATTTTGAATTGGAAGATGCAGGAACTGAAAATGTATGGCTAGTTCATTTAAAGTGGTGGTTATATTTAGTTAAACTCAAATAATAAATTACGTTTATAAATGATATAGTAGTGAGTGAGGAAAAGAGAAAAAGAATAATCACTTATGTCAAGCTAGCACTAGATGATAGATTAGAGGATGCCATGTGGGCACATTGGCTAATAGGTTTAAAGGCAGATGGCTGTCAGTTCAGTTCTTGGCTCAGATGCCAACTCTGAGTGTCATGCTTAGCCAAGTCAGCTCATCTTTTAGGTTTTGGCTCAGCAAGTAAACTTTTTACAAGTTCAAACTCCTGCTCTGAAGCAGACTTTCAGTGCAGCCCAAACCAATTCTGTAATTTTCCCTTTTAATTAGGTATTTGAGGCAAAATGAAGTTCAGCTCTGCTCTGTCCATTTAATGAGATATTTTACTTAAATACGATAAACCTGAATTTCTATATTGTGCAGATATAGTGGATTCAGAAAATATTCAGAACCTTTTAGTGTTTTCACATTTTGCTGTGTTGTAGATTTATGCTAAAATCACATAAATTATTTTTTTACCCACACAAAGAAGCACTCAGTACCCCAGATTGTCAAATCCAAAAAGAAATTTAGAAATTTGTAAATTTATTAAAAATAAAAATCTGAAATATTACATTGACACAAGTATTCAGACCCTTTGCATTTTAAATATGGCTCAGGTGCATCCCAATCAATTGATGATCACTGAGATGTTTCTACACTTTGTTTGGACTCCACCTTATATCAATTCAATTGAACGCACATGATCAGGAAAGGAAAACACATGTCTATGCAAGGTCCCACACTTGGCAGTAAATATCAGAAGTAAAAGCCATGAGGTGGAAGGAATTGCCTGAAGAACTCAGAGACAGGGACAGAACTGAGGACAACTGTAAAATAAAATTCTGCAGCATTAAAGGTTCCCAAGAGCGCTGTGGCTTCCATAATTATTAAATGGAAAAAATCTCAAACAACCATGACTCAGAAACTAGTAGTCGCTCTGGCAGAAACCTGTGTGGAAATGGAAGAACCTTCTAGGAGGACAGCCATCACTGCAGCACTCAACCAATGTGGGTTTTATGATATAGCTGCAACACAGAAGCCTCTCCTCAATGAAAGACATAAGGAAGCCCACTTGGAGTTTTTAAAAAAAAAAAGACTATGAGAAACAAGACTCTCTGCTCTGAAGAAACTAAGATTAACGTCATGTCTGGAGAAACCAGACACCTGTCAAAGGGGAACATTTTTTGTACACTGGGTGGTTTCTTTTTTCTCTTAGGCAAAGAAACATGTAGATATTAAATGCAGAAGTCAGTAGATTAAGGGGAAATAGGCACCCATTGTTGGGATTGGGGTGATAAGTGGAAAAGCAAACTTCCTGAGTAATTGTCTTACAAGTTATGGTGATAGCCATCTACAGGACATAAATATTTACCTGTCTTGCAAAAGAGTCACCTGCTTTGAAGTTTGAAGTGTTTAAACATACATGCAATTCAATTTTGTGATAACAGAACTGTCTCCTACCTTGGAAGAAGTTTGTATTTACCTGACTTGAAGATGAACATGTCTGGGGTCACTGGGTTCTAATCAGCATATGTGTAATCCTTGATAGTTAGCAACGATACTTTTTGTTTAACCTATGTTTACATTATTTCTCAAGCTCAGGAACTCGATATGTACCATTGTTTAATCCATCATTGTGTTGATCTAGGCAGGGACTGAAGGAGATTTATACTTCTGGGGAGTAGAAGGCTTAGGGTGAGGGACAGTCCACTGAGAACGCTATCAAGGATAGTCGCACAAAGCACAGGGGCTCGCAGGCAGATGAAGGTATGTAGCTGGTACGACGCAAGACACATAGACGGCAACAACTATCTCCAGGGAGGAAGAAACTGTTCCACCAGAGAGACGCCAGTTGTGGGTCCAGCGAGAGGGGGAAGACTCACAAAAGGACCGAATGAAGCTGACGGACGAGAAGCAAGGCGTGCCTAGGTCAACACAGGGAGCCCAGAGTGGAAAAAAGAGAACACTCACTATACGAGTGTGTTACCATGATATTTTCCACCACTTATCCTTTACCTAAGGGTAATAAGATTAACAAACGCTTACATAGAAATACTCATACACAAAGAAACTCAACAGTGCCCTATGAATGACAAACACATAGCTGGTTAGCCTCTAGCACTTTAAACCAGAAAAATTGTCACTCTTCTGGCACAAACAACATACGATGTTTTAAATATATCTCAGGCGTAAATATTACTTTGGTCTCTAGGAATATATTCAAACATACAAAGGCTCAACATTCTTGGCCATTTATCATCCAAGAATGCTTTACTTTATATACTGTTCCTTACTATTGGGTGGAGCTCACACCCTTAGCCCTTAATAAACTTTGCAGTACGGAGCGTATGGCAAACTTCTGGCTGTACCAGGTGCTCAAAGAAATCTATGTTATTATTTCAATCACTCTATACATGAAGGCAAAGCATAGAAAGTTAAAAAACACTGTGGTATTTATTACATGAATAATAACACAAATAGAACAAAGAATAATAGAAAATAAGATTGATAGTAATGTCTAGATATATATAGTCTTAGAAAAAGCTTAACGAAAAAGTAAAGATGTCAAGGATGAATTTCCCAGGGTGGCTTGTGATCTAGTACTCGAAGATGTTCATGAGATGCTTTGCTGATGATCAGATGGAAACAGACGCACTCATCTGACATCGTTCTCACCCTCCTCTGACATCGCTCTGTTCTCTTCTGTCACTCTTCAGATAATGCATATTTATTATAAAATTTCCATGGGGTTCTCGCCAACATGTGATTATTACATACTCTGATTGGCTAGGTGTCAATATGATGAATGAATTTACTCAAACTGTTTCATCAGTTTGAGTACATCCATTTTCCCAAGCTTGTGGACAGCTGGACGATTATTGGGGTAACACAGCCCACAAATTAGGCTCTGCACCACTAAAGGTTCAGTCCTCCTCTTTATATTTTTAACAAACTTTTAGAGTGTGGACTGTGTGCTTTTCTTTTTTAAAAAAGTGTTTTCGTTTCTGATATTGTTCGATTTTTTTTATCTTTTTGTCTTGCATAATACAAGTTACTGTTGCTTTTCCTGAAATTTCCTGTCTTTTATTGTGTGTTTACACCTAATTTAAAGAAACCAGCATGCTGCTATCTGTAAATCTCAAGAGTTCCCAGTCTCTTAATAAAAACTGGGTGGTGTAGTTGGATATTTTAACAGTATCTAGGATAGATTACATGTAAGTGTGACCAGACATCTGTCACACACCACTCATCACCTCTGGAAGATCATTCAATTGGTGAAACATGGTGGTGGCTGTGTAGTAGTATTTTAGCAGCAGGGACTGGGAGAGTAGACAGGGTTTAGGGAAAGCTGAACAGAGATATCATTAATGGAAACCTACTTCAGAGTACTCTGGACCTCAGAAGGTTCACCTTCTAACAGGACAATGACCCAAAGCACAAAGCAAAAACGGCACTAGAGTGGTTTAGGGACCACTGTGGTTATGTTCCTGAGTTGCTCAGCCAAAGCCAGGACTTGGAGAAACCCAAAAATAGCTGTCCACAGTCTCCATTAAACATGATAGAGCTTCAGAGGATCTGCGGATAAGAATGGCTGAAAATTCCTAAATTTAGGTGTGTGAAGCCTCTTGCATCAAATCCAAGAAGGTTATAGGCTGTATTCTCTGCCAAAGGGGTTTAAACTAAGTACTGAGTCAAGGATCTGAATACTTGTGCCAATAGGATTTTTCAGTTTTTTACTTTTAATAAATTTGCAAAAATGTCTAAAATCCTGTTTGATGCTTTTTTTATTTAAGGGTATTGAGTGTTGCTTGATTTGTAGGATAATTATTAGCATTATAAGCTACACAATTAGCATACGTTTGTAATATAGAAAAATGTAAAAAAAGTGAAGGGGGCTGAATAGTTTCTGAATTCACAGCATCAAAGCACAACTTTTGCCCTTTGAACCAATGCATTCATTAGCTATACTGCTGTCCCTGTGGTTTGTTCTGCAACCTCACAAATTCACAGATCCTGGGTTTAAATTTCATTGCTGTTGTGACGTTTGCACATTTTCTACCCTTTCTGGGTGCTCAGATTTCCTACACCCCAAAGACAGGGCGGCACAGTGGTGCAGCGCTGCCTCACAGTAAGGGGACCTGGGTTTGCTTCCCGGGTCCTCCCTGCATAGAGTTTGCATGTTCCCCCCATGTCTGTGTGGGTTTCCTCCGGGTGCTCCTGTTTCCTCCCACAGTCCAAAGACATGCAGGTTAGGTGCATTGGTGATCCTAAATTGTCCCTAGTGTGTGCTTGGTGTTTGTTCCTGCCTTGTACCCTGTGTTGGCTGAGATTAGCTCCAGCAGACCCCCATGACCCTGTGTTAGGATATAGCGGGTTGGACAATGACTGACCCCAAAGACATGTATGTTAGGGAAACTGTGGATTAGGAATTGACCTTGTATATGTGTAACTGTGGGTATGTGCATTAAAAATCTACAGCATTGGGAAGCAATATCTGACAGGGTGGTCCATCGCTGGCCACACTAATGCACTGGGCTGTGTAATTAGTACACAAAACTTTTGACTACAACTTCGACTTCTCAGTTTATGGTATCTCTGACTCCAACTCCTCTCTTTGTAATTAGAATAATATATTTATTACTAGCTGTGTGTGGTCTTTGGAACAAAAAACAACCCGAAGACTCCCTAGCAGTTTTACAATATTCATGAACTTGGAGAGGCATCAGCTAACTCTTAAGAATTACCCAGGGCAGTGGACTTGGGCCCACCGGTGCTTGCTGCCCCAGTGGCTCTCATAAGAAGACACTGGTGATACCATGTCTTAGTCATATCAGTGGCATATGAGTCCTATTAATCTTTGATTTGAGAAAATTCCTCCAGATAGACAATGTTTTTAGTGACAATGTCAAACCTTGCCCTCCATTACTGATGTGTTTCACTTGTATGTTGTTGAGCGATGGCGATTGCTTCATCTCTTCATCTGTGTCATTAACACAATGTTTTTGTTGTGTGGTGGCATTTCCTGCACACAGGTCTTTTATAGCAAGCACTGAAAAAACTTAAAAGTGGTAGAGCGTGAGCAGAGAGGACTATACACACACTCGTATGTCTTTCGTTTACATATGTCTAATGTTGATTGAAAGCACACAACATACAAGATGCAAGGCACTTTTTCACTGCCAACATGTATCATCAGACTACTTTTTACACTCTAACCTGTTGAAGTTCAGGTTTAAAGGCTGCGACAATGTAATTGTCGTGTAGAAACACTGAGTAACATTAAACCTAAGACTAAACTTACAAAATAGAAATTAAGCTATATTTGTATCAAAAGACTAGAAGAAAAAATTGTTTAATTGAATCAGTATATTAGGATATAGCGGGTTGAATAATGGATGGATGGATGAATCAGTATATGTGAAACTGGAAATTTGAACACATTATATTACAATTTAGTTAGAGTCAGTGTCGGTACATTTTTACTCACTTTGACTCTAGTAGCCCAGTAACTGCTTCCAACTGACTCTGACTTTGTTCTTGCACACACCCACATGGACCGGTTTAGAGCCACCATTTGAAATAATATATACATTTTTTGTGAAGAAAACCAGAATATTCTGGCAAAAACCCTTGAAGATAAAATATGCAAACAACAACTGTGCATCTGAAAGGCAGCAGCACTAACTATCCAGCCATCCATCCTCTTCTGCTTATCCGAAGTCGGGTCGCGGGGGCAGCAGCTTAAGCAGAGATGCCCAGACTTCCCTCTCCCCGGCCACTTCTTCTAGCTCTTCCGGGGGGAATCCCGAGGGCGTTCCCAGGCCAGCCGAGAGACATAGTCCCTCCAGCGTGTCCTGGGTCTTCCCCGGGGCCTGCTCCTGGTTGGACATACCCAGAACACCTCACCAGGGAGGCGTCCAGGAGGCATCCTGATCAGATGCCCAAGCCACCTCATCTGACTCCTCTTGGATGACTGAGCTTCTCACCCTATCTTTAAGGGAAAGCCTAGACACCCTGCGGATGAAACTCATTTCAGCTGCTTGTATTCGCGATCTCGTTCTTTTGGTCACTATGGTCATGACTATAGGTGAGGGTAGGAACATAGATTGACTGTTAAATCGAGAGCTTTGCCTTATGGCTCTGCTCCTTTTTCACCATGACAGACCAATGCAGAGCTCGCATCACTGTGGACGCCACACCGATCCGCCTGTCGATCTCACGCTCCATTCTTCCCTCACTTGTGAACAAGACCCCGAGATACTTGAACTCTTCCACTTGGGGCAGGATCTTGCTCCCAACCCTGGGAGGGCACCCTTTTCCGGCTGAGGACCATGGTCTCGGATTTGGAGGTGCTGATTCCCATCCCAGCCGCTTCACAATCAGCTGCGAACCGATTCAGAGAGAGCTGAAGATCACGGCCTGATGAAGCAAACAGGACAACATCATCTGCAAAAAGCAGTGACCCAATCCTGAGTCCACCAAACCGGACCCCCTCAACGCCCTGGCTGCACCAGGAAATTCTGTCCATAAAAGTTATGAACAGAATCGGTGACAAAGGGCAGCCCTGGCAGAGTCCAACTCTCACTGGAAACGGGATTGACTTACAATGTCGCAATGCGGACAAAGCTCTGACACCGGTTGTATAGGGACCGAACAGCCCTTATCAGGGGGTCCGGTACCCCATACTCCCGGAGCACCCCCAGACAGGATTCCCCGAGGGACACAGTCAAACGCCTTAACTACAACAACACCATACTACCAGAAAAGTAATCATTGTTTTTGTGTCTGAGCTCCACCAAGATTCTCAAGACTGTGAGAGTTTGCCTTGTGAATCCATAGCACTCCCTACAGTCCCCAGGCCGGTTCTTCCGTATTACTACTGGATGCTTATCTAATGTCCTCCCAAACTGTGATATGTTTTAAAAGCCTAAATCATGCAGATGGCTTTGCTAAACATCCCTTCTCTCATCACAGATTAAGCTTGAAATCAGGCCTCTAATGTAGTAAAGTCGCTTCAAGTGGTTGATCTGACACATTTCTTTTTTTTTATTTCAGGCTTCAGCAAATTGTGTTGGTGGGTGGCAAGTGTGAAGCATTTGGAGGAGTTTAAGCAAATGGTCTTCTTCTCGAAATTTCACCCTCTTCAAGCAAGCAAATAAATTAATACAGCAAGCAGTAATTATGAATGAAAACTCTTTGCGTTATTTTATAGGACATTGATTATATGTCAAATTTAAGTTTTGAGGAGGTTGTTGGAACTTTAGAAAAAAACAAATAGGTCAAAAACCTTTCATAAGACCTCAATGAAGTCCCTGTCTCTGTCTTGTTTTACCTCATTCCCTCATATTTTGGCTTTCATTCCAGACATTCTCTCCTTTAAATAATCATTTAAACCAATCCATATTTCAGAATTTCTTTTCATGATGAGCACCCTCTCAAGGCAGTCCAAGTGCATGATATAACAAAGTGATTGTGACACAACAGTTTTGACATGAAAAGACCATTCAGTTCATCGTTGTACCGAATGTTTCCTAACATGTTTTGGGCTGTGAAATGGAAATGCAGACCTCCTTTTAGATCCACTATCTAAAGATAGTCACTTTTGTTTGACAAATTACATCACCATATGAGTGTAAACCCTTTACTGCACTTCACAGTGAGTCAAGTGGTTCCTCACATGATGAGCTGTTAGGTAAAATGCCCTTTTCTTTGTAATAATGAGTTCTGTAATATGCCATTACTGAATGAGAAACAAGTCAAATGGTGGACACACTCACATTCACTCAAAAAAGCCTGTGCTGCATTACTAATAAACCTAAAAACATCCATGAACAAGTAAAGTAAAACTCCTACCATCTCCTTACTGTGACTGCTTTCCCCTTTTCCCATTTCATTACTCTCGACTGTTGTGAAATCAGCTGCTTGCCTGCTTTTAGCAGGATAAAGTGAGTATGTAACCACACGCACGCAGACTGAAAACTGTCCATCAACTGACGGCTAAAGCAGCTAGTCCGCTAAAGAGAGGACACTGCCAAGCCGGTAAGTGAAGGCATTGTATAAAATCTAAAAATCAAATTCTTACTTAGATGATGCATTAACATTAAATGTCTTGAGGGGATGCAATTAACGTTACTATCGTTCAGCACTGCACCTGTCAACTTTAGACTATGCTATACTTGTTTAAATACCATCTGCTACTGGTTCTTCAGGCTCACCGTAGCCGGCAAAGGTTCTACCACCATCACATATGTCTGTGGGGTGATAGCAGAGCCCAGGGCGAAACCCACATGTTGATATCAAGTAAACTGAACTTAGGGGGCAAGCAGTCTGCTGAGCCACTGTTATGTCCCTGCAAATACTCTACATTGAGATGAGAGGTTCCTCATGGTAGGTCTTTGTGCACAGCGTCACACCAGGGTGGTCAAAAGAACATACAGTGGTACATGTATTACAATTAAAGCAAACAGGCAGTTATACATGATTTGTGAGCATTTATATTAATTTATTCTTGTTGTTAATAATGGCACAAAAGAGTAGCCATGTATTGCAAGTTGTTTGGAACATGTACAGTGCTTTGTAAAATATATTCGCTTCCGTGGAAGATTTTACATTTTATTCTTTTTTCGGCTGCTCTTTCGGCGTTAGGGGTTGCCACAGTGAATTATCTTGTTCCATATCTTCCTGTCCTCTGCATCTTGTTCTGTTACACTCATCACCTTCATGTCCTCTCTCACCACATCCATAAACCTTCTCTTAGACCTTCCTCTTTTCCTGTTGCCTGGCAGCTCTATCCTTAGTATCCTTTTCCCAATATGCTTAGCATCTTTCCTCTGCACATGTCCAAACCAACGCAATCTCGTCTCTCTTTCTCTTCCAACTGTCCAACCTAAACTGACTCTCTAATGTCCTCATTTCTAATCCTGCCCATTCTCATCACATCCAATGCAAATCTTAGCATCTTTAACTCTGCTACCTTCAGTTCTGCCTCCTGCTTTCTGGTCAGTACCACCATCTGCAGCCTATATAACATAGCTGGTCTCACTACCGTCCTGTAGACCTTCCCTTTCACTCTTGCTGATACCTGTCTGTCACAAATTACTCCTGACACTCTTCTCAACCCATTCCACCCTGCCTGCACTCTCTTCTTCACCTCTCTTCCACAATCCCCATTACTCTGTGATCCCAAGTATTTAAACTCATCCACCTTCGCCAACTCTACTCCCTGCATCCTCACCATTCCACTGACCTCCCTCTCATTTACACACATGTATTCTGTCTTGTTCCTACTGGCCTTCATTCCTCTCCTCTCTAGAGCATATCTCCACCTCTCCAGGGTTTTCTCAACCTGCTCCATATTTTCACTACAGATCACAATGTCATCAGCAAACATCATAGTCCACGGGGACTCCTGTCTAACCTCATCTGTCAACCTGTCCATCACCATTGCAAATAAGAAAGGGCTCAGAGCCCTGATGTAATCCCACCTCCACGTTTAATTGTACATTTTATTGTAAAATACAATATTGAATCGCTCACTGTCTCTAAGTGCCAGGTCTGATGCAAATATTGGCAATCATGGTCTTCCACCTGTCTCGTTTCCTTGCCATACTTAAAATCTCACTGCAGCTCATGTTGTTGCCAAACCATCTCACAGCACTTTACTTTACACAGTACTTTATAAGTATAATATGTGTTTTAACTACATTAAAGCCATTTTTGCCATAGCAAACCTCCTTTGGATTTCCTGATCACTTCTTCCATCTTCCGTTAACATGCCACCCAGCCAACAAAAGAGATCCATTTTCTTGATATTTTCATATTTTACTTTATACTTTCCTTTTGGCATTACTTTGTTTTTTGTAAACACCATATTGTCTTCTTGCAGTTCAATACTAGTCTCTCCTCCTCACTATCTTCTACTGCCACATTTTAAATTTCCTGTAGTTCTTCATAAACACAGTATCATCTACCATTCACACATTGGTAACATTGACAGCTGCTGCTCTTATTCCCTTCATTTCTGTAACAACTCTTAGAATCATTTTCTGTACGAGAAAATATTTTGTGAAAGAACGCAGCCTTTTTGTATGCCTCTTCTTATCGACTTGTATTCTCCAACTTCGCTGTTGATTCACTTCTGTTTGCTTCCACAATAGGTTAGTTTTTATTTAAATGTCTTTTCCATCAAGTGGAAGACTTTTTAAAATGTTTGACATTTCTTCATTCTTCACTTTTTCAAATGCTTTTGCGTAATCAATTAAGCACATATACAGTATATGTGGTGATACACAAAAATAACTGGATTGCTAAAAAAAAAATATTGATGAATTACAGCATTCTGAACATTGTCACCTTCTGTATACTCCCCCTCCCGATCTCTACACTGCTCCATACGTGTCTGCCATTGATTGAAACAGTGCTGGAAGTCTTCTTGCTTGAGGCTCTTCAACAGGCTTGCCGTTTATGTCTTCACTTCATTCATTGAAGAAAAATGTGCTCCCTTCAGGTCACTTTTGATTTTCAGGAACATGTAAAAATCACAGGGAGCTAAATCGGGCAAATAGGGAGGATGATCGAGGACAGGAATGTTTTTGTCAGTCAAAAACTGCTTTACGGAAAAAGCATTGTGCACGGGAGCGTTGTCTTGTCTCGCTGTTCACTTTTTTCACCCGACATTGTCGCAGCAACTCATGTAGCAATTGTTGTGCAAATACTGACTTGGCTATTCTCAGGATATACATAGCTGGTCGGCAGTTTGAGAAGGTGTGTAGGAAGGGTTATAGCTCTATGATTCATGTCCAAGAAAGCCCCAAGCCCAGTTTGGTTATTTTTGTGTCTCACCTCGTATGTTCTTTTGAATTTCTATTCTTTGTACAATTAAATTTCTTATTATAAACATTGTGTTTCTTATCTTTTTACCTTCCACAAAACCACACTGCACCTCTAAAACTTCACCTTTGACCTTAACTTTCCATCTGTTGAATCACAATGGATTTAATGTGGCCTTTTCTGGCACTGATCAACAGAAAAAGACTTTAAATAAAACAAAGTGAACACAGATTTCTGCAAAGTGGTCTAAATTGACTACAAATATAAAATACAAAATAACTGACTGCATAGGTATTCACTTAGTGTGACACACCTAAATCATCAACTTTTAGAAGTCCCAGAATAAGTTAATTGGAGATCGCCTGTCTGTAGTCAAAGGATTTCAATTGATCGTTATATAAACGCACCTTATCTGGAAGGTCTAACTTGTAGAGAGCCAAAATTGTGACCTGACTTACACAATAAAGACAAAAGAACACTCTATCATGAGTGAACAGTCACAAATTCTCAATTCGATTGAGATCTGATGCTGACACTATCTTTGGCTTCATGCTTAGGGCCATTGTCTTGCTTCACAACAAAGCTGTAAAACCATATTGGTGTAACTGATTGTAAAATTAATGCATCTTATGTCGAAGGTCCAACTTGTGGTGAGTTAGTATGGTGGACTAACCTGCACAATGAAGACAAAACAACACTCCAAGCAGCTCCATTGAAAATTTGATTGAAAAGAACAATTCAGGGTATGGAGGCAAGAAAAGATCCAAGTCATTGAATACATCTTGGATCAAGAAATGGAAAGTATAGAGCAGCTGTAAATCTGCCTAAAGTAGCCCATCCACAAAAATGGTGTAACTGTGCAAGAAGAGAAGTATTAAGGGTGACCACCAATAGACCTATGAGAGCTCTGAAGAAGGTACACTGGATGTGATTGGATAGACTTTGCAGACAACATCTGTTAAGACATTAGAATAATCTAAGCGAGAACAGGCCATTCTTCCCAACAAAGCTCATCAGTCATATCCCCTTAATTCTTCCAAAAAAACATTAAGTTGAGTTTTGAAAGTCCCTAAAGTCCTACTGTATACCAAACTACTTGGTGTCTTATTTCAAGTGTCTATTGTTCTTGGTGTAAAGAAAGAAACTTTATGTAAAGAACTGGTGCTTCACCAGTTGTAGCTTTATGGGAGACTGGAAAAGAGAAAAGCACTGTTAAAAAGATGCTGCTCAAGTCAATATTTGCCAGCCATGACAGCCTTGAGTCTGTGTGCACAGGTCTTTCTCTATAAGCTTTGCGTATCTGGACACTTCAATTTCTTCCTATTCGTTTTGCAAAATTGCTCAAAGCTCTGTCAAATTGCACAGGGATCATGAGTGAGCAGTCTTTCAAGACCAGCCACTGACACAGTCACTCCAGGACATTAACGTGGTTCTTGTTTAGCTTTAGCTTTATTTTCATATCATCAGGATTTCCTCCAGGATTTGGCTGCATTCATTTTATCCTCACAAACCTTCCAAGGCCTGCTACAGAGAAGCTTCCCCACAGTGCAATGCTGCCACCATTCTTTAAAGTAAGGATGGTGTGTTTTTAATAATGGCAAGTGTTTGGCTTATGCCTAATATGATGGTTAGTCTAATAAGCCAATAAGCTGAATTTTGGTCTCATCAAACCACAGAAACTTCTTCCAGCTGACGTTAGGGTCTCCTATGTGTCTTCTCGTAAAACTCTCTGTATTTGTTTACGATCACTTTCTCTTTGCCACTCTCCCATAAATCTGTGACTGGTGAACCACTCGTTCAAAACTGTTATTATCTGCAAAGTCTCTCCAATCTCATCCACTATAGCATGCAACTCTTTTAGTGTTCTCAGAAGTCTTTTTTTAGCCTCCCTCACTAGTTGTCTTCTTGTATGATCACTCTGTTTTGTGGATGGCATGCTCTAGGTAGTTCAGAGCTGTGCCATACTCTTTACAATTCTTAATGATTGATTTCACAGGACACGAAGGGATATTCATCGGCTTTGATATTTTCTTGTCTTCATCCCCTGACTTGTACTTTTCAGTCCGCCTTTCACGGATTTGTTTGGTGTTCCCTTTGCCTGCATTGTGTAAGTTAGACCATCATACTGACTCACCACAAGTTGGAATTTCCAGATGAGGTGCTGAAATCCCTTGACTACAGACTTGTGATCTCCAGTAAAGTAATTATGGGGCATCTAAAGGCATCTGGCTGCACCATTGATGATTTAGGTGTGTCATATTAAAGGGGTGAATACTTACAGTATGTAATAATTTATTTTGTGTTTTGTATTTGTAATGAATTTAGACTAATTTGTAGAGATGTGTTTTCACTTTGACATTAAAAAGTGTTTCCCTTTGGATCAGTGGGGAAAAATCCAAATCATATCCACTGAGACTATTTTTTAAAAATAAAATGTGAAAACTTTGAAGGGGTGAATATTTTTAAAGGCAATGTGAGTAAGACTTCGACTGTACTCCATACACATGACAATACTACCACTACTATTTCATAAGGAACAACATGCTCCGAATAACCTTTTACAAAACTGTAGGACATCCCTGTGTAATTTAATATCCCACAATAGAGTGAAAAGTGGCCTTGTCTGCTCAAGGCACTTGTCTGACATCAGAACAGCTTGGTAGCAATAGCCTCTAAGCAAGCAAGAACACACATTCAATATTTATGCCCCTGCAACACTCAACTAGAAAAAGTCAGTTTCATGACTTAAATCCATCTCATATATAGTTCACATTTTTTTCTGTGATCATCTTCTGTAAGTATTTTACCATTTCTAGCCTAGAGAATTCTATGGTCTCCAACATTTGTTTAATCTCAGATCTACCTTCCTTGTCTAAACTTCTTCACCATATTCATAACCTAATAGGTGAGCACCTAAATCTTTCCAGTCTGGATGCTGACTTGATCATAGTACTGAACCTGAATTGTGGACCATCTCCTGTTTGATTTAGATGGCGGTTGCCCCTCTCTGCTTCTATTTCTGGATTTAACCACTGCTTTGACACTGTTGATCACCATATTGTAATGAAATATGCAAATAATTATTCTAGACTTAAAAAAGCCTGCTATTCCTGGATGATGATTTACTTCTAAGACAGTCTATTGTCTTAAGCGAACATTACAGCTTCCTGCCGTTATGATCTGTCTAGTTTTCAATAATTAGAATGTGCAGAGTTTGCCTTCAAATGTAAGCCTCTTGGCTCCAATGAAGCTTACCTATCAAAACCAGCCTAACCCCAAAAAGAAGCAGATGTTTTGGACTGCCCTACAAAAAAGGTAAAGGCTTTAATACCAAAATGACTCTTAATAAGGAAGTTGGGAGCCATAAAACCTCTGGCTCAGAAAGTTTCTTTACATTTTAAGGATTTATTAACAAAATATTTTCTAAAAAAGGAAAAAGAATCTGCAAAGGAATGACAAAAATGTCACATTCTTTAGATAACTGGCTTAGCAAATTACAACATTTGAGATACGGTCAGTTACATTTCTTTTGTTTTTCAAATTGGAGCACAATGGAGTGAAGCTTGGATCAGCCAGTTTTCTGAGATGTGACAACAGGTTTCCAATATAAACTGATGAGAAACCAAAAAAGTACTTTAGTGGAAATGTGTAGCATTGGCCTCTCAAAAGAGAACTCAGATACAGTCTCTGCATCATATTCCTCACATTCAGGTGTAATATGCTTGTCACACTAACACACAATTATAGTAACATTTCATTGATATAAATTACTTTAATTCTTATCACCGAGCCATTATTATAATATATTAATTTACAACTATATTATAATATTATAGCTTTGTGTTCCAGGTCTTTGTATAAAAGAGATGTGGGCTGTCTTGTGGAATGGTGCTCTTGTAACAACTTGGAGCTCAGTGCTATTAAGAGAGTGGAAATAAGGATTGACTTCCACTGATAAGTCTCTGTTGTGTCTACCTTTCCAAATTAATGGCTAGACTGTGTCTGTGGTTCAGTCGTTCAAATTCCTAGGGACTGTTTTCACTAATACATTAAAATGGTACAAGCACATTACCTCCATCATCAAAAAAGCCAGACAGAGATTGTTCTTCCTTCGCCAGCTAAAGAAGCTTAGCATATCAAGGCAGATATTGTTAAATGTTTTACTTAGCCATCATTGAAAGTGTTGTGACCACCTCTATGATCTTTTGGTTTCCTTCTACCTCCTCTCTTTTTAATTCTTGGTTACACTGGGAGATTTGTTCAGCAGAGAAAATCATTGGCTGTTGTCTCCAAACATTAAAAGATCTGTTCATCGCCAGAGTGAAAAAGAGAGCAGGAAAGATTGCAGCTGACTCCACCTATCTCAGTAGCCATCTGTTCATTAAACTACCATTACAGAGGAAGTATATACCATCTCCGCAGCTTTTTTCCTCAAAGTATTCAGATCCTAAACAAACTTACACAGGGTTACTCATAATTGTTTTTTCAACATATAATGAATGGTAACTGTGCTGTTTGTGTATTCGTAAATACTTCATATTTGCTAAAATTGCACTATTTGAAACTATGAGTTTTTTTCTCATTATTGAATTCACTTACTGAAATCTGCAAATGTTTTGTTCAAGAAATTGGTGTAGTTGTGTAGTGGTTGCAAGTGTTACAGTAGGTTAATGGGGCTTGTGTTGGCAATGTCTTGTATTTCATGTTTGCACCTAACCAAAGTCAATTCTGATGTGTTTCACATGCTAGCAATAAAGTGATTCTGATTTTGACTGCATTTCAGTGCTTGTTCAAAAGTTTCACCATTTCCAAGTTTCTTCAAAATTATGCATCATATATACACATTCCCACTTTTTTTTTTTTTTTTTTATATTAATCCTGTCGTTTGCATTGGAAGTTGCTTACATACATTTTGAGCTTCTTTTTATGCATACACAGGCTTTAGAAATGAGGCTGCTGGTCTTTTCACTTACAATCTTCACTTACTGGATATTCTATCTCAGAACACTGGGGGGATGTAGGATCAATACACATTGCACAAAGCACATAACCTAAAGATTATTATTAACTTAAAAGAGTAATTTAAATATTTTTTGGCTCGTTTTCCTTTTGCTTTCCCACTTTTTGTCTCTTTTGTTTATTTAATAAATTCTTAATTTATTAAATTTATTTGTTGGCTTTGTCTTCTCAAGCCAGAGGTGTAATGGTTTATCCTCTCCCTTGAAGGGAATTTTGGTGTATCAGGGACATTGAAAATATTTTTTTGAACTTTAAAAGCCAGGCCCCCATTTTGGGCCTGTATCCTGCATGTTGCGCTTGCGGCTAGGCCACCTGAAGTGAAGCCTGTCTCTACTCAACCCAGTAAAGGTCCTGGCCTATTGTGTGAGTATTTTTTGGAGGCCTTTAACTGTTTCAGCTGTTTTGTGTGGTTATATCACCACACCAACCATGTCTGATCTCGTCAGTTTTTTAACTTGTCTGATCATCCTTGATTTTCCATATTTCTTCATTTTCAAAGTAATTGGAAAGTCTTTGCTTTAGTGTATGATACCAGCTTGCCTTCTAGTCTTGATGGGTCTAGAATTTATCAATATATCTCTTTTGATTTTATTGCTTTTGTGTCACTTCTGCAGAGAGAATCAGCCAGGCACAGGATTCAAATTTTGGATCTATGAAACAGCAGCATTTACCACTGTGTCACTTTGAGTGGAGCTGTATACTGTGAATAAAGATTGATTGAATAAGGTTTCATAGATTTTGATCTGAACATCTTTGGTTCAAAATGAGTGTTTGTTTTTTTCACTTTTCTTACCTTGAAATTAGTTTTACTTGCCATAACTGAAAGCTTTCTTGATTTGATTGGAGAAGTGGATACTGATGTGGCCAATTTAGGCTCTAGCCCGACAACCCTAAGCATAATAGATGGATTGAAAGCTGAAGATGTGGGAGGCTAAAGAATGTGTTGGGGGGATTCCAAAGATGAATAATAAATGGCCACAGGCGGATGTGCAGCATCATTAAATTAATAAACATTGGCATTTGCCATCCTGACAAGCCATTGTTCCATTTAATAAAATACTGCCGTGTACTCATGATGACTTAATTCTTATTTAGTGTTTAAATTCCTGAGTCCATCAATCTAATTCTTGAATAAACAATGGAGATGGGCATTGATTCACAGCTCAGAGCCATCAGAGTAACATTCTTCAGCTGATGTGATTTGAATACAATTATACCATATGTATCTTTTATTTTCACGTGGTTTCAAACCAGAGATATCTATCTATCTATCTATCTATCTCGATTCTGGTTAGAGACAGTTACAGGAATCCTGCATAGTTTGCTTTCCCTCCTGAGAACAAAATTGTTTTGGAACACAGGGGATGATGCTAATAACAGTACTGGGAACTTGGCATGCCTTGGAGCCAGATCTGCTCTGTTTTCAGTGGGAATTCAATTTTGTCATTTAAGACTCCCAGAAGAGTCACTAAATGTGCCAGGGAATCAGCCCAGAAAAAAAATAACTTTCTAATGAAACTGAAAGTGAAGTGCTGCCCTGTTCCTTCACAAGCTAAAGAACAGCGCATGAGAACCTGCTTCAGTACAGTTATTCCAGTTAAATGTGAACCGATACATGTTACTTAAATCACCTTCCATGTGCAAAGTTTCAAAATAAAAGCAATTGCATTGGGAAAAGCACCTGTCACTTGAAGCTCAATATCTACCTATCTATCGTGGCCAGAAGGGGGAGTAGTAGGACCCCAAACTCCAGACACAATTGCACAGACCTGATTTCCTGTACAAGTGAAGGCTTTTTATTAACACAATTTATTAAAGCAATCTGTCTACAATGCTTATAAAATGTATTGACCCCCTTGGAAGTTTTCACATTTTGTCTTTATCTATTGAAACACAGTGGATTTAATTTAGTAATTTTGACACTGTTCAAGACTCACTAATTGCAAAATGAAAACAGATCTAAATCAATTACAAATATTAAACACAAAATAATTGATCACATAACTATTCACCCCTTTTCATTAGGACGCACCCAAATCAGAAGTCACAGAATTAGTTCAACGGAGATCATCTGCCTGAGGCTTCAGTTAACTGTAGTTTAAATGCACCTCATCTGGAAGGTTCATCTTGTGCAGAATCAGAATCATAGACTAACCTTACAAGATAAAGACAAAAAAACAGGACTGAAATGTCCAAGTCAGGGGATGGAGACAAGAAAATATCCAAGTCACTGAATATTCTTTAGAGTCCTTTAGAGTTTTATCAATCATGAAAAAATGGAAAGAGTATGGCACTGCTGGATATTTGCTAGAGTGGGACATTCATAAAAAATGGAGTGATCGTGCAAGAAGAAGACGAATGAGGGAAGCCACCCAGAGAAATATGAGAACGCTAAAGGAATCACAAGCTACAGCAACTCAGATTGTAGAGACTGTGCAGACAACAAGTGTTGCTTGGGTGCTTCACCCATTGTTGCATTATGGAAGAGTGGCAAAGAGAAAGCTGCTGTTAAAAAGGTACACATGACATTTACTTTAGAGTCTGCCATAAGTCAAATGGGATGTTCTGAACTCAGCTGGAAAATAGTTGTCTGGTCTGATGAGACCAAAAGTGAGCTTTTTTGGGCGTCACATTAACCATCACATTTTGGCTTATCCAAACACTGCACATTAACAAAAATACGTACCAGCCCTACCATGAAGCATAATGGTGAGGTATCATTCTGTCAGGATGTTTCCCTGCAGCAGGGCCTAGGATGCTTGTGAGGGTAAAATGAATACTGCAAAGCACAGAGAAATCCTGGAAAAAAACCTGACTCAGTCTGTAGAAAAACTTAACTTTCGGAAAATATTTGTTTTCCTGCAAGACAATGATCTCAAGCATAAAGCAAAGCTACAAAGAGATGGCTTCAAAACAACATTGTTAATGTCTTGGAGTGGCAGAGTCCAGATTTCGAGTGTCTGTTTAAGAATTTGTGGCTGGACTTAATAAAGGCTGATCATTTAGGATCTCCATGCTGGCAGTGTGCAGATATGTAAAGCTGATGGAGAAAGACCTGTGCACAGACTGAAGGCTGTCACGGCTGTCAAAGGCACATCTGCTAAATATTGTCTTGAAATGGGGAAAACTTATAAAGTCTAATATTTTTGATTTATATTTGTAATTAATTTTGGACACTTGGCAGAGATCTGCTATTTCTTTGACATTTAAAAGTCCTTTTCCGTCAATCAGTGTAAAAAAAGCCAAATTAAATCCACAGTGGTTCAGCTATGCATAAAATAATAAAATGTGGAAACCTCCAAGGGAATTAATATTTTTTTATAGGCGCTGTATGTATCATATAGTGCCTTTCATATGTATCTAATTTCTAAATTGAATAGAATCAGAATTTGATTCAAAGTTGTGAAGAATGGTGGGAAAAAATAAACTGTCAGACCGTCTCCAGATATCCCAGCATGCAATGACTATAACTGATCAAATGAACCTTCACAAAACAAGCAATTAACTGTGTGTTGTCACCCATTGAATTTTAACAAGACAGCTCATATTTTAAATGTCAAAGCAGCTGTTTCAGACCTGTCTTTGATTTTGTTCTTATCCTTCTTAATAGGTGAAAGTCAGTGGTGTTGGCATCTGCAAATGATTTTGAAGTTCTGATGGATGACTGAAGTTGATCTACAAGGATTATTCAAAGACCTACAAACCTTTGCCCTCTTTCATGGAACATACAATGAGAGAAGTGACAGACGATGATAACAAAACCAGTTATCAGTTATCTTTGTTCCCTGGCATAGAGGTGCAGGGGTCAAATTTTAGAACGTACTGTATAGCCTTCTGGGTTTGAATTCTGCAGCTGGTCAATGTTTAGAGTCTGAACTTTCTTTGTGTGTCTAAGTGTTTTTTTCTCTGAGTATTCCATTTTTCTTCTCATATTTCTAAGACTTGTCAGATTAAATTGGCCTTGTTTGAGTGAGACAGTGTGTGTATTAGTGAGTATATGAATGGACCTTGTGAATAGACTGGCGTCCTGTCCAGTGATGTCAGTAAACCCAAAACTTTAAATTCACTTCCAGAGGTTTGAGAGAGTTAAGTTACATTATTAATAATTGTGGCATGGAGGCACATAAGGTACTGTTGCTTTCTCCTAGGGGTTCATTCCTTGTAATGTCTAAATACCTACTTTAGCATTGTGCTGGTTTCCCCTAATAAGACTTACTCTTAGGTTGTTAGCCATATCAGAATTGGTAACATGTCTGTTTGAAAAACAAATGCTCTGCTTTGAGTTTTATCAACAACAACATTTATTTATATAGCACATTTTCATACAAATAATGTAGCTCAAAGTGCTTTACATGATGAAGAAAAGAGAAATAAAAGACAAAGTAAGAATTAGAATAAGACAGCACTGATTAACATAGAATAAGAGTAAGGTCTGATGGCCAGGGAGGACAGAAAAAAAACAAACAAAAAAAAAACTCCAGACGGCTGGAGAGAAAAAATAAAATCTGCAGGGGTTCCAGGCCACAGGACCCCCCAGCCCCCTCTGGGCATTCTACCTAACATAAATGAAACAGTCCTCTTTGTATTTAGGGTTCTCTTGGAAGGACTCGATGATGGTGGTCATGTAGACTTCTGGCTTTTAATCCATCAATGTAGGACATCACGGTGCTTTGATTAGGTGGTGATGGCACAGATCACCACCACAGAAAACTGGGAAAAGAAACAGAAGAGAGAGTAGGGGTCAGTATGGATTTTAAAGCCACCATGAATAGTTATTATAATGAATTGAATATACAGAGTATCAGGATTAAATGAAGGTGAAGTTATCAGAAAGCCATGTTAAAGTAATGTGTTTTTAGCAGTTTTCATGTTTTACATTTCCGTTAGCAGGAAATCCAGCGGATTCAGAAAGTTTTCAGACCCCTTGACTTTATGTACACTTTGCTGTGCTGTAGATTTAACTTATTAACAGATTAATTTGCCATAATGACAAAGTGAAAACATGTTTTCAGTAAGGTTTGCAAATTTGTTAAAAGCCAAAAACAGCAAGCTCTCATTCATATAAGTATTTAGACCCTTATTCCAGTACTTTCTTGAAGTCTTTTTGGCAGCAATTACAGCTTTGAGTCTTCCAGGGTAAACCTTTACGAGCTTTACATACCCAGATTTGGGCAGTCTTTCCCATTGTTCCTGGCAGATCCTCTCAAGATTTGTTAGACCGGATAGGAAGCGTCCGTATGCTGCCATCTTCAGGTCTCTGCACAGATGTTCTAAGGGTTTTAAGTGAGGGACTTGACTGGGTCACTCAAGGGCAGTCAGAGCCACACCAGTGTTGTCTTGGCTCGGTTTATTGTCATACAGAAATCTGAACTGTCACCCCAGTCTGGGGTCACATGCACTCTGGAGCAGGTTCACTCTAAGGACCTCTCTGCGTTTGACTGCATTCATCCTTTCCTCAATTTTGACCAGTCTCCATGATGGTGCGGGTCCAACTTCATGCTCCCTCTTCTCATTTGGGAGCCTCTTAAACCCGACACCGTCGATAGTCATGACCGGGATGAGCTATACAAATGAGGACACCACATGTAGCAAGAGGAAGGTGAAAAGTGCTCAGTGCTTTTATTAAAAACATTTAAACAAAAACAAGTGTTCAAGTGTTCAAAAAGAAAGTGCAGTGCTTCAAAATTCATAAACAAAAAATCCATAAAAACAGGTGAAAAGGTGGAGGTTCAAACAATCCCAATAAATAAATCCATTAAAGGCGAGGTTAAAATTGACTGACAGGATGGGTTCTTTTTTAAAAATACTGGCGGCTCCCCTGCTTATCCTGTGCGGGCCTTATAGCAGAGGAGTCGCCATAACAGCAGACACAACTGACCTTCCTCTGGTCTGGTTACCTGCCCTCCCATGGCTACAGACAGGTTCCTTCACCAGACCAAGGCTTGGGTCCCCAATGGCCAGGGCACTCAAGCTGGGGCTCTCCTCGACTCCTGCCGCCTTCCCAGTCTTATACGGCAAGTCGCTCCTTTTGCGTACATTGCTCTGGCTCCCCGAGTTGCTCAGTAAGGGCGATCACTCCTTCAGCCCCCAGACGTCAACCTTTTGCGCCACTCAAGGGGGCTCTCCTTCCCAGCTGCCTGTCTTTTCTCCCTCAAGCCTGTTCCCTTAAGCTCACTCACACTGGCTCACCATTGCTCCTTCCACCTCTTGCCCTCTCCTTCTTTCTCCCTTTAACATCTGTCATTGCTTCTTTCTTGATTCTTCTTTTCTTTTTTTTTCCCTTTCACTCGTGCTTCCCCTTTTAAAATTGGGATGTGGCACAGCTGTGTTGATTAGCAGCTCCTGCCACCAGTTTGGGTCATGGATGATCCTACACCTTAATGTAGGGACGTCCGCTCCCGTATCGTGCCCAGGAACCACTCTCACCACGCTACCACACCCCCTCCTACCAAGAAGCAAGTGCGGTGATTATTTATTTAAAAAGATGCCAATCAGCCGTGGACCTTGCTTTACCACAGTGTCTCTGCCCCTGCTGCTTAAAAGTACCCTCATAGCACAATGGTGCCACTACCATGCATCACTACAGAAGTGGTATTAGGCAGATAATGAGCAGTGCTTGAAGTTCTGCCCAAACAGTTTATTTTTGTCCCATTAGAGCAGAGAATCATTTTCCTCTGGCTCTCAGCATCCTTTATATGTCTTATACTCAAGAGTGACTTCTTTCTAGTCACTCTACCATAAACGCCTGATTGTCGGAGTGCTGATTAAATAATCGTCCTTCCAAAAGGTTCTTCCTTTTCAAGCAATTAGAGTAACTATTCGGTCCTTGGGCCCAGTGTGGGCCAGATGGCCTTTGTTAGCTCTGCAGATTTTGTTTTTTTCTTCATCATTTTATGTCTGTTCTTCCAGTCAACTGACCTTATCATCATACTCATCTTTAGAGAGTAGAATATGATACTATATACAGTATAAGGACTCATGTACTACATACCTATTCTTATGCAAGTATGTACTGATTTAATTTTTGTTATTATTTTTAACTGATTTCATTTTTCTTTTCTTGTAATTTTTCCTGTGCTCATTCTGTAAAGCTATGTGTATAAAAATGTGCTATAGTAATAACTGTTGTTGTTGTTTTAGGTTATCTCCCTGACCAAGACTCTTCTTGCCCAGTTCTTCAGTTTGGCCAGACAGCCAACTCTAGGAAAAGTCCTGATTGTTTCAAACTTCTTCCATTTCATAATTACAGAGGCTACTGTGCTCCTGGGGACACACAAAACTTCATAAATGGTTTTATACCATAGCCCTAATTTGTGCTTCACCACAACTTGATCATGGAGTTCTAATAATCCATTCATCCATTATCCAACCCGCTATATCCTAACTACAGGGTCACGGGGGTCTGCTGGAGCCAATCCCAGCCAACACAGGGTGCAAGGCAGGAAAATAAACCCCAGGCAGGGTGCTAGCCCACGCACACACTAGGGACAATTTAGGATCACTAATGCTCCTAACCAGCATGTCTTTGGACTGTGGGAGGAAACTGGAGTACCCAGAGTAAACCCACACAGACACAGGGAGAACATGCAAACTCCACACAGGGAAAACCCAGGAAGCGAACCCCGGTCTCCTAACTGCGAGACAGCAGCGCTACCCACTGCGCCACCACTTCTAATAATACATTTTATTTATTTATAGGCGCTTTCCTAAACACTCAAGGACACCGAACAATAGATAAAATACAGATTATAAACAAAAGTAAAATACAAAAATTAAAGTCAGAAAGAGCAATTGTAGTCAATGAGAAAAAGCAGTCTTAAACAAATGAGTTTTAAGTTTAGATTTGAAAAGTGAAAATGATTCAATATTTCTAAGCTCAGATGGTAGTGAGTTCCATTCAGTTGCTCTGCTCCCCATAGTGGTAAGACGGATGAAGTGGACAGTCAAGTGGATGGAGGAAGAGGATCTGAGGGTTCAGGAGGGAATGGCAACATAGAGGAGGGGAGACAGATTTGGAGGGGCAAGGTTGTGGATAGCCTTAAAAGTTAGTAGGAGAATTTTGAATTGAATTTGGAACTGAACTGGAAGCCAGTGAAGCTGCTGCAAAACGGGAGTGATATGGTGAATAGAGGGGGTTCTCGTAATGATGTGGGCAGCTGAATTCTGGACCAGTTGAAGCTTATAAAGAGATCTGTGAGAAACACCAAAGAAAAGGGAATTGCAATAATCCAGATGAGAAGTGACAAGGCTATGAACAACGATAGCAGTGGTGTGGGGGAGTGAGGGAGGGACTTCCCTTTGGACTTCATGGCAGTTCTGGAGTCAATACAACACCAATAAAATCCCACACCCCCCAGCCCACCACTCTTTGAAAAAAAATATTTGTGTAACATCGTTCTTAAAAAATAAAGGGGGCAGCTCAGTTCAACAGATATAAAGCAATTACTTTCAAGATTCCAAAGTTTGGGCATGACATTTTCACCTTCACCTTGGGCAGCAGAAAAGTCTGAGTGTAGATTGATAGGCAAAAATGGCAAATTTAACCATTTATAATTAAATCGACAAAAGTGATAAGGTCAAAATATTTTTTGAATTCACTGCCCATTCAGGAAATGAATGATATAAAGAAGACAGTGGGGAATGAGATCACTCAAGGAATTATTGATGGAACATGTCTCCCAGTTTCTTTCTTTCCTTATGTGCTCTAAGTGCACTTTTAAAGGAAATCAGACTCTTCATCCACTTGTCTCACCCCACGCACATTTCTGTCTTTTCATTATCCTTGAAATAAATGTAGAAGAAATAGAGAATCGTTTCCACTTTTGATAAGTGAGCTTTCCGTTCATGGTGCCCTTAAGCAATGTGGGAGCATTAGCTTATAAGAGGTCCATAAATAAGTGATTGTGTCTGAATCTTCAGCTATAAGGTTTGCTTAAAGAGTGTTGGACAAGTTCATAACAGAATGTTTTTTCTATCCTTTTGTTTTTTTATGAACCACCCCCTCACTATTTTAAAAATAAAATCCATGTATTGATTTAAGAGGGCTTGTGCCCATTTTGTTTATGTGCCATTATGTAGATACTGTTTGCTTTCCTTTGTTCTCTGCTCCCCCGCAATATGACATATTCTTTCTATTTGAAAGCTGTCTTTCTGCTGGCAGATAAACAAGATGTTCTTAGCTGATCATAAGAAGTGTTTAAAAAGGCTGAAGACACTGAGATCACATCAGGGTGATTGAGTCTCACATTGCCTATAAAATGTATTCACCCCCTTGGAATTTTTCACATTTTATAATAATACAACATTGAATCACAGTGGATTTAATGTGCCTTTTTTGACATTGATTAGCATAAACATAGTGAACACAGATCTCTGCAAAGTAATCTAAATTAATTACAAATAAAAGATAATCGATTTTGTAAGCACTCATCCTCTTGAAGTCAGTATTTAGCAGATGTACCTTTAGCAGCCATGACAGTCTTGATTCTATGTGCACAGGTCTCTCTGTCCCTCTCTATCAGTTTTGCACATCTGGACGCTGCTCAAGCTCTGTCAGGTTGCATGCGGATCGTCAGTAAACAGCCTTCGTCAATTGAGCATCAGCTGAAACAGACATTCGCATTGTTGTTTGGAGGCTGTTCCTGTGTAGCTTTAGCTTTATGCTTGGGTTCTTAGTCTTGCTGGAAAGCAGATCTTCTGTTAAGGCTCAGGTTTCTTGCAGACTGCATCAGGTTTTCCCTCAGGATTTTTTTGTATTTTGTGTCATTCATTTTAACCTCACAAGCTTTTCGGGAGCTGCTGCAGAGAAGCATCCCCTCAGCACGATTCTCCCACCACCATATTTCACAGAGGGGATGGTGTGTTTTTGATGATGTGCAGTGTTTACACCCAACATGATAGCCAAAATGCTTAATTCTATTCTCATCAGATCATCAAACTTTTTCCTAGCAAACCTCAAAGCCTCTTAAAGGCTTTCTGGAAAAGTCTAGCCAAGATTTCATTTTTTTTAATTTTTATTTTTAACAGCAGCTTTCTCTTTGTGACTCTTTCATAAGGAAGTGACTGGTGAAGCGCCCATGAAGCAACAGTTGCTCTCAGTACGTGTCTCTGTCATCTCTCTTAACCTGCTTGATATCCTTCCAGGGCATTCATTGTCAGCTTTCAGGGTATTCAGAAGTATCTTGATGGCCTCTCTCACTCGTCTTCTTGCATGATCACTTAGTGCTTCTTTGTGGCCTGCTCTAGACAAATTTATAGCTGTGCCATACTTTTTCTATGTTTAATGACTGATTTAACTGGAGTTTAAGTGATTTCAATGACTTGGCTATTTTCTTGTTTTCATTCCCAACTTGTCCTTTTCAATCACTTTTTGTTTTGAGTGTTCTTTTGTCTTCATTGTGTAGGTTAGGCCAACATACCGATTCACCACAAGGTAGACCTTCCAAATCAGGTGAATGTTTTCAACAATCAATTGAAACCTTAGGCAATTGACCTTAATTGATCTAATTCTGGGACTTCTAAAACCAACTGTGCCACAGATGATTTAGATCTGGCATATTAAAGGGGCAGAATACTTACATAATCAAATGTTTTGTTTTTTATTTTCAATTAATTTAGACCTCTTTGTGGAGATCTGTTTTTACTTTTACATTAAATAGTCTCCTTCTGTTGATCAGATAAGCCAAAGGAAATCCATTGTGATTTAATTTTGTATAATAATAAAGTATATTTGCCATTATACAGCATTATCAATGCATTTCTTCAAAGATAGAATGGGAATCTCACACGTGATGTGACACATGAGCCAGCTGGCCAGAACACCAATGAGGAAGCATCTCTGAAGTTCCCATAGGTGTCACTTGAGGCATGTAGAAGCCATGTGTGAAACAGTATGTACACCTCTGCTTCCTCCATATCACTTAAGAGTATAATTAGAGCCAAAGCAATTACTCAGGTTCCCTTGATTAGTCAATGATCACTGAGTGCTGCCATAACGATGTAAAAATAGAAGCTTTGGAAGTTCAATCTGGAACATTCAGGCTTATGGTAATGCCATGAGAAGGACAGAAGATATTGTAGTGACTTTCACTATTTACCTTTCAGAGGGTTAAGGGTTATTAAGGCCATTTCCAGAATTGTGGAGTTTTTTATTCTATAGTGTGCTTTATGGTTGTCCTGGGTTTGAATTTTACACCCATTTTTTACCCATGGGTAAGTTTCATGTTCTGTTTCATGTGAATTACTGGGCCCAACTATTGCTGCTTCCTGAATTGCTCCTAGAGGTGTTGGTGAAGATTCCAGCTCTTAGTGGGTTGTATGGTGATATGCTAGGTTCTAATCCTGTACCCATGTTATCCATAGGGAAGTTTCATGTTCTGTTTTGTGTGAATGACTGGGCCCTGTGGCAAACTGGCCTGTTGGTGTAGACTCCAGCTCTCCATGAATGGGATTATGTGGGTTTGGGGATGTTATGTTATTAAACAGTGAGCAGGAGTTTCATTGAGGAACATTCAAGAGAAAATGAGAACTTCCCAAGAAAATATTCCAAAGATCAGATTCGCTGTTGTTTCCCAAAATCACAAACAACACAAAAGCATAGTGTAGTTATGTTTTCAGAGATGGGTTCTACATATTGTTGCATAAATACTAACAAAGCAAAACCGGCGATATGTTGTTTGTCACCTGAGGGTGGATTTACCTCATTTTAAGATATGGAGAAGAATAGATGATTGGCAGTTATGTTCTGATGTATAAAACCACAGAAATGAATGAGTCTATACTTACTCTTTTAACCGCCTGATTTTATTTTGTTTTATTGTTTTTATATAATTTAAAGGATGCTCTCTATTCTTATGTAAGGAGTTCATCATCGATCACATTCACAAAGATGAGGGCTCTGTGCTACAGGGTAAGATGGGGCTCATTTGACCTGAGCACAAATGGACAAGCATCAAAATTGTTTGCTAGTCTTAATATTACAGAAAAGTGTGTGCCTTCTGGCAAACCAAGCTCTCTTTACAGTAGTAAAAGGACACTTGACTTTATTGCACAGCAAATATTGCAATTGCCCTCACTGAGCCCCAGCAGGAGTGATTTATAGATAACAAGTTCAGAACTAGACAACTTTAAAAGCACAGATTCGTTTGAAAGTATTGAGCTACGGTCTTGTAATGATATAAATGAAAAATAAACTTTCATATTTTAGAAGAGCAAATATACAGTATACAGTGTACAGGGTATACTGTATCTCTGTATACTGTGTATTGTAAGACCAAACAGAAGGCCCCTGATGGTCTTGAATGAATGTGGAAATCACTAATTATTATGTAGAATTAGATCAAAAATCAGAAACATAAATCAGCACAAGCAGAATCTGAAGCCAACAGGGTGCAGCAAAAAATCTGGGAGCAAACAGTAGACTAGGATGGTACTAAACTTAAAGACAAAAATACAAAGTCTCAATGGCCAGCTATAAAGTGGGATTAGGAATGCCCTGGAAGGAAATTCTCAAATTACATTAGATTAAGAGAGATGCTACAGACATGTTAACTTTATTACTCCTCCCGTGCTCTAGATGGCAGCACATTGTTTTGTTCTGCTACATGAACACTCTGAGCAGTTAATGGTCTTTAAATTTAAGTGCAGCAAAATCACAATGCACAATAGGGCATTGTATTCTGGTTGTTCTTGGATATTATATTTTGCACACAATATACGTACTAATACTACCTGCCAATGCTATTGCTCCTCCATGTTCTGTCAAAACAGCTCTGACCTACCGAGCCAAGGACTCTACAAGACCTCTGAAGGTTTCCTGTGGTATCTGGAACCAGGATGTTAGCAGCAGAACCTCCACCTTCTGTAAATTGTGAGGTGGAGTCACTGCTTATATCAGACTTGTTGTTGCAACACATCTCACAGATGCTTGACTGGATTGAGATCTGGGAAAGTTGGAGATCAGGGAAACATCATTTTTTACTTAAACCATTCTGAATGATTCATCCAGTGTGGCCAGAATGCGATTTCCTGCTGTAAGATGCCACGTCTACTGGAATATAACTTTGCCATGAAGTGGTTTACCTTAAGTATATGGTACAATTAATGCCCAGATCCAGGGTATCACTGTGAAATGTTGCCCAAAGCATCACACTCCTGCTGGATTGTCTTTTTCCCACATTGCATCCTCATGCCATCTCATCCCCAGGTAAATGACACACACATACATGATGCAAAAATGGCATTTATAGGACCAGGCAACCTTCTTCCGTTGATCAAAGGTTCGGTTTTGCTGCTCATGTGCCCATTGTAGGTGCTTTTCGTAGTGGACAGGGGTTAGCATGGACCTTCTGACTGGTTATATAGGATAGTGCAGCTGCAGGCCATTCATTAAAATTATCTGCAATTTGTGCAGTAGTAGCCCTTCTGTTGGTTTGTGCCATGATGGAATTACATTTGTTGACATCTTACATTGGTGAGTCTTAGCAGCTGGTGATTTTTCTCTCCTCAGACAGGAGGAGGTAGGATGGTAGGTATCTACCATGGCTGATTGGGAGCACCCCACAAGCCCTACCATTTTGGAATTGCTCTAATCCTAATCTAAGCCACCTGGCCCTATTTGTCCCTGATCAAAGTCACTAAAGTCTTTACACCTGCACATATCTTTGGCACTCAACATGTCAACTATGAGTATCAAATGTCAGCTTGCCATCTAATATATCCCTGAACTTGACATGTGCCATTCTTATGAAACAGTTGACATCACTTGCTTCATATGGGAGTGACCATAATGTTTGCTCTCATCAGATTATAATCAGGCAGTGGCCAAAAAGTAGGAAAGGCAGGAAAACCACTTGGTAGCTACTTACATTTACTTATTAGGCTGACTTTATCCAAGGCATCTTACAACATTTATGATAGAATTGGTTTTCCAATTGGAGCACAGAAAGGTCAAGTGACTTGCTCACGGTCACAAAGTAGTGGGATTTGAAACCACAACCTCAGGGCTTAAAGTGGAAAGCCTTACCCCACTACACCACACTGCCTACCTAGAATACTAGTGACACTAGAGTAACAGTGTGTTATGTTTTCTGTTGACTGTTTTTTTTCTGTTTTGTGAGTTATTTTTTTAAAGTTGGACCCTATAGCTTAAATTAAAACGTAAAGTTAAACTTTTCACACCAACAATCGCATGTTGATTCAGAGTCTAACAGACATATCCATTGATCCATTTCAGTCAGGATTATTACTAAAATCAAAATACACGATCAGTAAAATGAGACACAATCCCACCAAGCAATCCTAATTCTAATTAGCATTTATTTTTGTAAGTCATACTAAACTCTAACTTGTTTCTTTCCCCTGCACAGCTGAGTTCAAAAGAAGAAGCTTATCATAAAATAGTGAGCATTATATTGTACAACAACATTTATTTATATAGCACATTTTTATATAAACAAGTGCTTTACAAAATGCCAAAGAGAAAGTTACAAGAAAAGCAAAACAAATAAGAATATTAAATAATAAGAACCAATACAAAAACAAATAAATCTATACAATCTTACAAAACACATATATAACTAGTGGAAGAGCAGTGTTCTTATGTACAATATCATCACGTAAGTCACTAAAGATGAGTAGAGTAATAAGGTCAGATAGCGGTGCAGATAGAAAAAACAAACAAACAAACAAAAAACCTCCAGTTTAGCTAGAGAAAAAACGAAAATACAAAATCTGCAGGGGTTTCAAGGCCAAAAGACCATCCAGCCCCCATTGGGTATTCTACCTAACACAAATGTCCTTAAGTCATCATGGAAATCTATATTTTTGTTCGTATATTGATCTGGCAAAATTTTACACCAGATGCCCTTCCTGACGTAATCCTCCCCATCGGCACAAAGAAACACACTGGTTTGTTCATCTCATGTGGTTGGGTCGAAGAAGAAGTGGGATAGTCTGAGATGCAAAAAGTAGCATGCAGTACAACGAGATAAAGTGTAAGATGAAGAGAGAGGTGGCTAAAGATAAAGAAAAGGTGTATGGTGAGTTGTATGAGAGGTTGGACACTAAGGAGGGAGAAAAGGACATGTACTGATTGGCTAGACAGAGGGACTAAGCTGGGAAAGATGTGCAGCAGGTTAGGGTGATCAAGGATAAAGATGGAAACATGCTCACAAGTGAGGAGAGTGTGTTGAGCAGATAGAAAGAGTACTTTGAGAAGCTGATGAATGAAAAGAATGAGAGAGAGAGAAGGTTGGATGATGGGGAGAAAGTGAATCAGGAAATGCAACAGATTAACAAGGATGAAGTAAGGACAGCTAAGAAGAGGATGAAGAATGGAAAGGCCATTGTTCCAGATGTCACACCTGGACTTGGAGGTGTTTAGGAGAGATGGCAGTGGAGTTTAATGCAATCTTGGAAAGTGAGAGAATGCCTAAGGAGTGGAGAAGAAGTGTACTGGTACTGATTTTTAAGAATAAGGGGGATGTGCAGAGCTGTAGTAACTGTAGTAACTACAGGGGGATAAAATTGATGAGCCACAGCATGAACTTATGGGAAACAGTAGTGGAAGCTAGGTTAAGAAGGGAGGTGATGATTAGTGAGCAGCAGTAGGGTTTCATGTCAGGAAAAAACACTACAGATGTGATGTTTGCTCTGAGGGTGTTGATGGAGAAATATAGAGAAGACCAGAAGGAGTTGCATTGCGTCTTTGTGGACCTGGAGAAAGCATATGACAGGGTGCCTTGAGAGGAGTTGTGGTATTGTATGAGGAAGTTGGGAGTAGCAGAGAAGTATATAAGAGTTATACGGGATATGTACGAGGGAAGTGTGACAGTGGTGAAGTCTGCATTAAGAGTTACAGATGCATTCAACATGGAGATGGGATTACATCAAGGATCGGCTCTGAGCCCTTTCTTATTTGCAATGGTAATGGACAGGTTGACAGACAAGATTAGACAGGAGTCCCCGTGGACTATGAAGTTTGCTGTTGACATTGTGATCTGTAGTGAGAGTAGGGAGCAGGTCGACGAGACCCTGGAGAGTTGGAGGTTTGTTCTAGAGATGAGAGAAATGAAGGTCAGTAAGAACAAAACAGAATACATGTATGCGAATGAGAGAGAGGCCAGAGGAATGGTGAGGATGAAGGTAGTAGAGTTGGTGGATGAGTTTAAATACTTGGGATCAACATTACAGAGTAATGGGGGTTTGGAAGAGAGGTGAAAAAGAGAGTGCAGGAAGGGTGGAATGGGCGGAGAAAAGTGTCAGGAGTGATTTGTGACAGATGGTTATCAGCAAGAGTGAAAGGGAAGATCTACAGAGCGGTAGTGAGATCAGCTATGTTAGAGTATATGGGTTGGAGAGGATGGCACTGACCAAAACACAGGGAAAAGAGCTGAAGGTGGCAGAGTTAAAGATGTTAAGAATTTCATTTGGTTTGACAAGGATGGAAAAAATCAAAAATGAGTACAATGGAGGGTCAGCTCAGGTTGGATGGTTGGAAGACAAAGTCAGAGAGGCGAGATTGCATTAGTTTGTACATGTGCAGAAAACAGATGCTGGGTATATTGTGAGAAGGATGGTAATGATGGAGCTGCCATTTAAGAGTAAAAGAGGAAGGCTTAAGAGAAAGTTTATGGATATAGTGAGAGAAGACATGCAGGTGATAGGTGTAACAAAGCAAGATGGAGAGGACAGAAAGATATGTAAAAATATGATCCACTGTGGCGGCCCCTAACTGGAGCAGCCAAAAGAAGAAGAAGAAGGTCTCTTGGACAGCTGGGGCATCCATCACAGGTGGCTACATGGTGCCTTGATCGGGTGGTGGTGGTGGAGATTGCACCAAAGAAAAACTGTAAAAGACAGCAGAGAAAAGAAGTGATTAGCAAAGATTGCAAATTCCTGATGAATATGATAATTCTATGCCTATGTAGTCTATTAGGTGTACAACTAAAATATAGCTATGAAGAAAACAAATTAAAATAATGGGTTTATTCCACAGCATTAGACTGGTGAATTTTTGCTGATAAGTATTCCAACAAAAGACCTTCTCACAACTTCTTTTAAGCCTGGCTTTTGGAATAATAAGAACATCTAATGTTACGACTTGGAGTGTTGAAGGACAGGCATTGCAAAATATAGGAAGGGATGAGATTATTTAATGCTTTATACACAATTAGAATTATTTTAAAGTCAGTTCTCAATAACATGGGTAACCAATATAACAACAGTAAAACTGGTGACTGTGCTCAGATTTTCTTTTTCTGGTTAAGATTCTGGCTGCTGCATTCTGTATGAATTACAACTGATTGATGTCTTTTTTAGATAGTCCTGTTAGGAGTGCATTACAGTAACCTAGTCCAGTGTTTCTTATCTTATCTGATTGTGGGTAATTTGGACAAAGCATATAATTCAGAAGCCCACTAGCCCCTTTCATAACTCAAAAAATATGCTATATTTTACCGCTAGTGGTGAGTCTACAAATGTAAAATGTAAAAGTGTGTAATGTAAAATTGTGGGGATCACATTTATTGGTATCTCTGAACTGATTCCAAATAAACATGAAGTTGAATGAAAATTGGAAAATGGGATAAACTGTGAATAATACCAAGAACTGATACAGTATAATAGTAAAGTATATAAATATTTATTCACTATGATTTATTCTAAAAAATGTTATTCTTTTTGATAAAAAATGCAAAAATACCATAAGAAGATCTCATTGGATTTTGAATCTATTCAACAAAATACATCAATGAAAGGTTGGACTGGTCTTGGAACACAGAATAACTATATAAGAAAGGGCAGAGCAGGCTCTTCCTCCTTAGGAGACTGTGTTCCTTTAATGTGGGTAATGACATCCTTCACATCTGCAAATCTGTGATGGCCAGTGCAGTTTTCTATGCTGCGGTGTGCTGTGCTGGTAACATCACTTCAAGGGAAGCCCACTGAATCAACAAGCAAATTAAAAGGGCAGAATCAGTTATGAGACACACTCTATACACCCTGGAGGTAGTAACAAATGATAGAAATAAAACAAAACTGAGTGCCATCATGAACACTTCTATCTATGAAGACCTTTGAGAGACTGGTCATGGACTATATGAGTCCTCTTATTGTGGACCACCTGGACCCACTGCAGTTTGCTTATCAAAAATTGGATTGGATGCAATTGACTATCTACCTGGACATAGCTGGCAGCACTGTGAGGATTATGTTTTTTGGTTCCTTAATAGACTTCCATACCAACCACCCTTGTCCCAGACAGTCTGCAGTTTATGAGACTTTCTAATGTGGATGTGAGCAACACTGCAGCATCACAAAGAACAGTCCTGTCTGCTTTTCTCTTCACTCTGTACACCTCAGACTGGAAATATAACACCAGGTCATGTCACTTGCAGAAATTCTCAGATAATTCCACACTTATGGGGTGCAGTGATAAAGGTGGGGTAAGGCAGAGCACATGAGTCAGGTGGAAAACTTTGTTTCTTGGTGCAAAGAGAATTGTCTGCAGCTTAACATCAGCAAAACCAAGGAACTGCATATTGACTTTCACTACATCAAAGAGTCTCTATGTCCAGTCAGTATTCAAGGAGTGGATGTAGAGGTGGTCCACTCCTACAAGTACTGAACTTGGTGGTCCACATATAATGGCAGGTTAGACTGGTCTTCTTAAAATAGAGGAACTATATAAGAAAGGGCACAGCAGGCTCTTCTTTCTTAGACGGCTGTGTTTCTTTAAAGTGGGAAGTGACATCCTTCACATTTCCTACAACTGTGTGATAGCTAATGTGATTTTTGATGCTGTGGTGTGCTGGGCTGGTAACATCACTTCAAGAGAGGCCCACCGAATCAACAAGCTAGATGGAAGGGCAAGCTCAGTTATGGGATGCATGCTGGACCACCTGGAGGTAGTAGGAATGGAGAGAATAAAAACGAAACTGAGTGCCATTATGAACAATGCTGTACATCCTCTCTCTGACACACTAACACTGAGGACTTTCAGCCAACAAACACTATGGGTAAATGCTACAGGGGATCCTTTACACCAATTGTAATACATCTGTATAATGCCTCACTATGACTGTGACTGCCAAGTCAGAAGTTTTCGTTTCTCTTCCTTTTTAAATTTTTCTTCTTTTTAGTCATTCTGGTGTGTGTTCAGACCATAGTGTGTGTGTATACACATTTATTTAACTATCTATTTATATATTTATTTATGAGCTTCTGTAAAAAGCTAAATAAAATTCTATCTATCTATCTAAAGAATTTCAATTATTGTTTTCTGCCTCTTTTTTTTTTACTGTTGTGCTTTCAACATGCAGTTTTCAGTATCATTTGTTGCTATGATGCTGAAGGTTCTTAAAGGCGGGACTATGTGTACATGGGGCGTGGTCATGTATGTGGGGGCGTGGCTATACACTGGGAGTCATGGCAGCCATCTTTGTAAGGCCAAGCTGCCTTGAGCTTTTTGAACAATGTCTTTCCTGCTTTGTACAATTTTGTTTCTTGCCTTTTTTTTTTTTTTTTGGTCATGATGTTAAAAGTTTTCTTTGGCCCTTTGGTTTTGGTCACTGATTTTTATTACGTTAACCTTTACCTGCTGCATTTGACAATTTTCTTTGTTCATCTTTTAAGAAAAAAGATCACTGCAACTTTAGTGACAGTTTTCCTCTGCAGATTCATGCACAGTAAGGAGTGATCCTGATGGATACAGCATGAGTTATGATGGCAGATTATTATGTGAATGAGAAGTGGTACTGAAAGGCAACATTTGTATTATTTGTTTGTTTTTGTGTTTACCGCTTAGGCACCCTCTTCATTTTCCCCTTTCTCTCTCAGCAGTACATCTTAAAGTTTTCAGAGATAATTTTAAAAACTATACACTCACTTGACACAGCTAAGAGGAAACACATGTGTCAGACTATGCCGGAGGTGATAAAATGATTTGTTGGGAGCAGTTCATTGCTTGGCACTGCCGAAGAACTTTCATTCAAGATAGCATATAGACATAACACTAAGCTCTCAGATTTTATTTTTATTACACCTCGAATCTGTCTATACAGTGTGAAATATAAGAGAGATGACAGATTATTCTCTTTCAACATAATCTCTCAGTAAGAAGAAAAAACAATGTGGAATTTACATTACAAAGTGTTTTTAAAAGTTCTGTTTGTAGACCTGGCTACTCAGCCGGCTGATATTTTGATTACTAGTGCTTTGGCTGCCAGCTCACAGGAACTAAAGGAAAAATGCATAATTTATTTTAAGACTTTTTTATGTGTATGTTATGTGTTGTTGTAAAAGAAGGGATGGAAACAAAATAAGTAATTTATATGGCCGATAATATAAGTAAATCCCCTCTGGGGCCAATAAAATACTTTTCCATTTATCACAGTAGCCTCAATAACAATATTATGGATATTTTCATTTATTAATCTTATGCCACTACAGGAGACATACCGTAGAATAAATACTTTCTTATTTAAGAATACTGTATGTTACAGCAACTGTGAAACTTGAAAAGAGTACAGAAGTTTCGAAGGATCGCAAAGGTCTCATCTACCACATTATGATTTATATTCTTTTGAAATCTTTCGAGTTTTCATACAATAGATTAGCTCAGATTGGTACTAATTGTGTTTTGGCTTATTTATGTAAAAGACTTGCATTATAAAAAGTAATACACTGTATGCATTTATTTTCTTTAAAATATGGTGTAAAGATATCAAAAGTAAAGCAATATACTGTTATGAAAACATACGGAACTTGCCAATTTTGGGTTTATACATTATTTTAATGGCTGAAGCCCGCTGTAGCATACGGCGGTGTAAGAATAGGAACAAAAAACGGTGAGAAAGAAATTCAGTATAACAAAGGCTTAGGAAACCACCATCGCAGTATAACGAAAATAGCAAGGAGCGAAACCAATGCCAATGGTCGAGAGAGTACCTTCCTGTAGCAGGCTACAGAAAACATAGACATATATAGATAGACGCCGCATTCACTGTGTTGCCCAGTCAACACGATAAGTCAGCGCGTCCGCCCTATTGCGAGTGGTAAAAGTGCCATTTAAACTAATACAGGTAGACGTGGAAACTGGGTTTTCTGATGAAAAAACAATAATGTTTTAAACAGTATCGTTTACATACAACAGATTTTGACGAATCGTTTACATGCAATTATTTATATCCATTTATACACTAATAATGGCAATTATTAAAAAATAATGTTTTTTATTATTATTAAATAATTCCTCCTGTATAAGTAACATTTCTCAGACTGCTTTCTTCCATCTCCGAAACATTTCTAGACTTCGCCCTGTTCTTACGCAACACAGTACTAAAGTATTGGTTAATGCCCGAGTCACCTCACGTATAGATTACTGCAATGCTGTTCTATCTGTCATCTCACGAAAACGTATCCATCGCTTATAATTTATTCAAAATTCTGCTGCCAGGATAATAACCTGCTGTTCTAAATCCACTGAACATACTACACCTATTCTATCTCAACTTCACTGGCTCCCTGTTAACTACAGAATACAATACTAAATACCGCTCTTAACATTTAAAGCTCTCCAAACCTCACTGATCTGCTACAGACTGACACTCGTCTCGCTCACTCTGATTCTCATCTGCAGCTGTACCACACATCAAACTCTGTGCTATGGGAGCTCGAGCGTCTCTCATAGTGCTCCTCAACTCGGGAATTCTCTTCTCTCTCATATACATCAGCTTGATTCAATAACACATTTTAAAACTATCCTCAAAACTTATATTTTCAAACTGGCATACCAATTGTGAATTTTGCACTGTTACTGCCAGTTATCTTTGTTTGTTTGCTAATTATTGTTGTTTGATTTAGCCTTCTCTTTAGCCTCGAGAGCGACAGTGGACGCGGAAGGAGGATTAGAGATGGTGGGCGGAGCTCTGTCGTGCGTTCCCCATGACGCGAGAGGAGGGTTAGAGTGGGCGGGCGGGGCTCTGTCGTGCGTACCCCATGGTCGGACGACTTGGTCGATTATATATATAGAAAAGCAGCCGGTATCGAAAAGAACAATGAAAAGTCAACGTAGCTCTGAGGATCATATGGACTGTAGCAGAGACGAAAGTGACTGAGGCTGTGTTTGGTGAGGTGTTCCATGCGGGCACATGAGCAGACTGTACGTATGCCTCAAGAGCGAGGGTGGACACGGCAGAAGAGTTAGAGTTGGCGGGCGGGGCTCTGTCGTGCGTATCCCATGGTCTTAGCATTGGTGGGCGGGGCTCTGTGAGTTGGTGGGCGTGGCTCTCTGTCTTGCATGCCCTTAGTGAATTATATATTTAGATGATAATAAATACATTTCTTACATTCATTTAAATATAGAAAAATTTATCCTTGACAAATATTTAAAGGAAAAAATGATGATTTCATAAGTTTATTGTTTTTCTTTATTAATTATTACTAAAATACATGTTGATGGCCAGATTCATTTTAAAATATAATATTAACGATTTGCATAAATTTGAATTCTCAGTGAACCTTGGTGTTTAGCTACCCATGCAATTTCTGCCATTGACACAAGAAGAAAGGCTTTAGTTCCTATCTTTAAGTGTGTTTATGCATTGATGGCGCAAGTGTCTGTTTGTCACCTTGTATTTAAATAAAGACTTATAGTAAAAAAAAAAAATAATTACCTGACACATTTCTTGTCATGTGTAGGGATTTTATTGAGCTGCCAGATGTATTCTGTTAGTATGATCCAGACTGTGGCAATTATGATTTCGGTGAACGCAATCCTAAAAATGCATCCAGAGACAAAAAATAAACTCGAGGTTCCATGGCACTTGGAGTGTGCACATCCTGAACTTCCTGTGCAGGAATCAAGAAACAGGTAAGGGTAGTTGCTAGGTAATGACAGTAGCGAAGGCGGGGACAGGTCTGATGTAACTTCCTGTGTAATGGGATTTTCTTTGAAGAAAAGAGAGTAATGAGCACAATGGTGTGTCTCCCTATGAAAAATATTTACTTAGGCACATTAGTGAAAAATGCACTACAGTTTTCTGTAGTTATGTGAACGGGTGACATAAATGGAATTGATTTTACTGGTATACTACAGATAACAATCTTTACGCCGCTGTGATAAAGAACACATGTACACAGAAGTGTGAACACAGCTTTTGGGAGCAATATTTCATGTTTCCACTTTAAAACCTGAAAACACCTGTTTTTGTGAGTTTCGTGCTTTATCTATGAAACAAATGTAAGTATCACTTTTGGGAAACTGTGTGTGAATCAAAATTTGCCTGTTTCGCTTATCTCTCCTGTCATACAGATGTATAGACAAGATGTACCCGGTTGAACTCTTTGTGCCTTAATTAACAACTTAGAAGATCATTGTAACACTGACTCTAATGGTTCACATTTATGTCCATTTGCTGGTCTTTGTAGTTCACCATTTTGAATACAATTAAACTGAACCATCCATATTCTTCTATCTATCTATCTAGACCTTTGAGAGACTGGTCATGGACTATATGAGTCCTCTTATGGTGGACCACCTGGACCCACTGCAGTTTGCTTATCAAAGATTGGAGTGGAGGATGCAATTGACTATTTACCTGGACAAAGATAGGCTATATTTTACCACCAGATGTGAGCCTACAAATGTAAAATGTAAAATTGTGTAATGTAAAATTGTGCAGATCACATTTATTGGTATCTCTGAACTGATTCCAAATAAAAATTAAGTTGAATGAAAATTGGAAATTGGGATATACTGTAAATAATATCAAGAACTGATACAGTATAATAGTAAAGTATATAATTATTTATTCACTATGATTTGTTCTAAAACATGTTATTCTGTTTGATAAAAAAATGCAAAACACCATAACAATATCTCGTTGGATTTTGAAAATATTCAACAAATTACATCAATGAAAGGTTGCACTGGTCTTGGAACACAGAACAACTGTATAAGAAAGGGCAGAGCAGGCTCTTCTTCCTTAGAAGACTGCGTTCCTTTAATGTGGGTAGTGACGTCCTTCACAAATTTCCTATAACTCTGTGATGACCAGTGTGATTTTTGATGCTGTGATGTGCTGGGCTGGTAACATCACTTCAAGAGAGGCCCACCAAATCAACAAGCTAGATGTAAGGGCAAGCTCAGTTATGAGATGCACTCTGGACCCCCTGGAGGCAGTAGGAAAGAAAAGAATAAAAGCAAAACTGAGTGCCATTATGAACAATGCTGTACATCCTCTCTCTGACACACTAACACTGAGGACTTTCAGCCTGTTATTATTATTCAGCAGAATTGTGTCAAAAAATGCTACGGGGCTCCTTTATACCAACAGCAATACGCCTGTATAAAGCCTCACTGTGACTGTGACAGCCAAGTGAAAACTTTTCTTTCTTTTTAAATTTAGTTTTTTAGTTATTCTGGTGTGTTCAAACTGTAGTGTGTACATACATTTAATAATGCACTTAATTATTTAAACAGCTTCTGTAAAAAGCCAAATTTCCTCCTTGGGACAAAAAAAATTCTATCTGTCTGTCTGTCTGAATTGTGAATTTCCCCTTGGGATTTGTGAATTTCCCCTTGGGATTAATAAAGTATCTATCTATCTATCTATCTGTCTGTCTGTCTGTCTGTCTAACTGAGTTTTCTTCTATGAGCCTATGTTTTTGCTTAATTCCCCTGAGCACCTAATAGGGTTAGTGGATGCCTTGTTTTTTTCAGTGACAGTCCCATTTTTAAGCATTGTATTCCATAATTTAACAAAATGTCTCTTTTTTAATTGGTTGGTCATTTAATAAATGCTCACAAACCACTAAGTCCCCCGCCCCCTGCTTTTTGATTTTGTATACATTTTTAAAATTGAGCACATAATCCAAGTGGGAACCGTCTTCAGACCACTCTTCTAATTAATTTACGTCTTCTACATTCACTGAATGAATGAGATGTGTCTCTTTTTATAACTATGTAAATCTAGTCGGCCTACAATGTGTACAAACTGAGTTCCATCTAACACATAGTGGCCATTGTCTCTATGGAATTAGCGTATGTGAATTTATAAAAAAAATAAAAAATGCCACTTTTTTATATTTTGGCTGATTACAAAAGTGCATTTTACTATTAAACCTAGGAAGTCTGCAATGCTTCTGATTAACAGCCTTATTTGTTTTGTTATGCCTGAGTATTGCCTCCTATTCCTTATTTCAAAAGAAAGATGTTGCTGAAGGGCATAAATGGACGGCATTGAAGTTTACTGACACACAGAGATATGCAGCTTGGATAAATTCAATCAGAACACAAAACAGCAAAATCTTAGTCAGAAATAGGCCATTGTTAAAACCGGGAAAGAAATAAAAATAAAACATCAAAGTTTAAACAAAAGTCAAAGTCAAAAAACATTCCCTAGAGTACTGTTTTCATAAAGTGTTTTTGAATCAATCATTTTGAAATGATGTAAACATCACAAAAGTTTGTTTTAGTACAATCCAAAATCCAGGAATGCATTGCCATCTTAAATAGGGTCCAGAAGATGATGTCATGACACTCAAGTTCCTGTTGTCATCTGTTAGTAGTGGAGATGTGTTCCTGTGCACAAAATGACTGCCAGGCCTGAGACTACCACAAAATGTTAGCGCTCATAAAAGACAAAATGGTGGTGAAAAAATTACAAACAGAATAGAAAATAAAAACAAGAAGAAGAAAATAATAATGTATTAAGAACAGATGCAAAAATGAAAACTATTTACACTAATTACACAAAGCTGTAATTCTGACATCAAAGGGTTGCCCTGTTATATTTGAGGGTTATGTATAGACTGATATTCCAGCCCATTATCTAAAAAAGTTCAAAAATCAGGTAGTGAGAGTGATATACGAGCCAAAGCAAACAAATGAAAAAATACGATCATCAGAATAGCATCATTTTCAAAAGGTTCAAAAATGAGAGGGTCATGATATGAATTAAGTTTGACATTTTTTAGCCTTTTCATTGACCGAGGGGTTGTCTTGCTTCTCTTATAGTCTGGAAGTACTAGGAAGTCGTGAGGACGGGAGCCCCGAAGTACTTCCGGGCTGATTAAAGAACTTTAATTCTCTGTCTGAACTGGAAGTGCTGACAAGTCACGTGGGCAGAAGAGCAGAAGCACCTCATTGAATTGTAAAAGTAAGATAGTTTTTTTTAATTTAGGGTTAGGGTTAGGGTTAGGGATGTTTTTGAAGACATTATTTTTGAAATACGTCTTCCCGTAATATCATTTTGCTCTTATTATGGGCACTTCCACTGTTTGCTGTTTGTGATTCAAGGTAGCCAGGGGGTACTAGACAGGATGACCAGGAGTGAGCAACACGTGACATCTTTAACACAAATGTATAAAGGTCAGCGTCGCATACTTCCAGACTGTCCAATTTTATGGATAAACCAAAGCAAAAAACCACACCGTGCATTATTATTGATAATGATATTTCTGGTTACTCATTATGTACTATTATTTGTCTTTGATTTATGTCTTACATTTTGGCTTAGGTCCATGTGAAATATTCTGGCTACTGACACTTTTGCTACTATTGAGAATTAATTTTATTTTAATTTTTCTTGGCATCTATTCAGTGCTTTTTACTGCTTTCTGTATATAGTTTGAACTTTTGAATTATGGGGATTCTGTTTAACTGGTCTATATTTTATATTCAAGCTTTAATTAAAGGTGGCAAAATAATTTTGTTTCTGACGCCATTTTATTTCTCCGTGGATGCTACCGTTTTGTTTTCGTCAGTTTGACTCAAGTTCCTGTTACCAGGAGTTTTGTTCTGTCGGGGTATTGGAAGATAAACTTTTTTAGCAAAAAACATGAAGTGTGTGTAAAAAACAAAAAAAAATGTATAAAGTGAAATAAAACCAAAGCCGTGGTTGAGAGAACAAGAGGGTCAAAACTGAAAGCAGAGAATAAAGATTGAAGAGAAAAAGATTAACTTTGAATTCTTTAGAATTGCGCTCATAGCCGTTCTTTTAACCCATCATATAGATTGCTCTTTGATCCTGACTTCAGAAGCCACACCCCTAGCAATGCCTCAAGCAGGCCTAGCATCGGAATTAAACACTGGTGGTCTTTAAAGACCCAAAATCATACCAAATCACGACACAACTTGAGGGGTCACTTAGCTTGAGAGTGTTAAAGGTCGTCTGCATTTGAGTTTGTGGATAACAACTTATAAAGCCTTTTCCCTGGGATTTCTTTGATATTTTTGAGTAACAAACTTTTCCTTACATATTTTTCAATTCTCTTGTTTTGGGCTAAATAAAAGAGCGGTTTGATTTCTCGGTTTTCACCCTTGTTTTGAAATTCTGTCTCCCCAAATTGAGGTGGTAGAGTGACGTATCTCAGTCTATGATTTTGTCCCACATCCTGCCTTTGCTTATTTGAATCCTGCCCTCCCAATTATGAGCTTACCGTTTTATTGCATTTACAATCCATCTTCTGATTCCATCTTACATTAAACTGCTCCGGCTCCCTATGCAGTTAGTACAGAGGGTCTTTCGCTGATCACGCTATGCCAGTTGGACACATTAAAAAAGGTTTTGCAGCATAGGCACAAGTGTCCCTCTGCATTCACGTAAACCACATTGAGTTATTCAAATTAAACAACAGCAAATGTAATTTTTATTTTATTTTGTTTTGCTCTATTACACCATGAGTATTGCACTGTAAAATAAATCACTTCATGCCAGTTGCAAACTTGTTGGAATTTTACTGCCTCTGGATGGGTTTTCACGTGATTTATAACATTTTTCTCTGGGTTATTTTAATTTTTTGTGCTTGTTTCCTACACCTTTTGAAGTTTGTGTTCAGAACATCTTTGAGGATTATGAGGGAAGCTACAATTATGCCTTATATGCTGACAGCAGCTGACTTGTATTTTTGCCAACCGGCCAGCTTTGTTTCTGCTCAGACCCTATGGGAGGCTGGCTGCCTGTTTAAGAGGAGCCTTTCTGTAGCCATCTGACCTTTGTGGACACCAACTGCTTGTGTAGACAACATGCCTATTCAAGCAATGGCACTGACAATGCCTTGAGTTTTTGATTTTAATCTTGATTTGCTTGCAATTTCACTTTATATAAGATGCCATTATTTGTAGCTGGAATTTCTGGCTCCCAGTCTCCAGATACTGACTGGACATTTTCTCAAAAGTATTTTTGGTTATTAATCACATGCTCTATTCCTGACCACTGTTTTTTGAGTGCTTATGAAATTAACTGATCATAATCAGAAATATATCAGTCATGTTAAGAATTAGGCTTTCTATCCATGCACAGCCTGATTTTGATAGTGTAGTTATTATGCCCATAACAGTCTTAAATTACTTCCCTTACAGTTGAAATATAATTTTAGTTAAATTTAAAATATTTCAATACTTACATGAATTAATCATTTTTCCTTTGGAACTTACCTCCAGTAAATCAATAAATTATCAAAGAAAAAAAATGAATCCTCTAGCGCTGCTGACATTACAACTGTAGAGTGATTGTGCTAATTGTGAACTGGTTAGCTACACTTGTGTGGTATGATAAGCTGGAAGAGGTGGCAAAACTATCAGCTGCTATACCATACTAGTTATTTGTACTCCTAAACTTCCAGAACAATTACAAATTTAGAGCTGCTCTGGGCATGTCCCACTGGGAGAAGACGCCACAGCAGACCCAGGAAATACCAGAGGTATCTGTGAAATGCCTTGAGCATGGGAAAGGCGCTATATAAATAAAATGTATTATTATTATTATATCTCTTGGCTGGTTTGGGAACACCTGGGAATTGCATAGAAATTGTAAGTATTAGAAATCAGCTTATTCATTAACCAAAATGATGTAATTTAATTGAAAGTAATGAAAACTGACCTTCACTTTGGCTTACTGTTCGAAGGAGTGACATGAAGTATTTTGTAGCTTCAATGAATGAATTAGTAACACCTTCTATCAAGTGCATCAAATAGCCAATTAGATTAAAAGATCAAATGCAGCATTCTTTATTCTGCATTTCACAGAATTGTGTGTTTAGTTAATTGGCGTCTCTAAAATGGTTCCTTATTAATGAGTGGGTGTGTGTCTGTGAGTGTGACCTGTGGTGGCATGGCACTCCGACAATGGGGGATCCAAAGCCTTCTATCTGATTCTGCTGGGATAACTTCCAGCATCTATGACCCTAAACTAGTGAAAAGAAAACAAATATAACAAACAAACAACAACAACAATGATAATAATAATAGATTCGTTGCATATAGAAAACATGGGTACTTCTTGCCCATGATAATTTATTAGGAAATCTCTCAGTCTTATTTTATAACACCTTTAATTGTTAACATGTTTAAAACCACACACCAGTCCTTGAATCACTGATTACACTGAAGAATAGTTTTGCTTCTTGAATCTTTCTTGGTGGGTTTCATGGACTTTTGCCTCCTGATCACAAAAATCACCTTTAGATTGTCCTCTCATATACCATTTTATTGTAATCATCCATTTTTGTGATTTCCACTCAAATTATTAATATGCATATACAATATATTTTCTTGGAAAAAAAGTGGATTGCTCTCTCTCCTGGCAAGAAGAGAACAACTGGCCTTAGTGGAGGTGTTCAAGTATCTTGCAATCTTGTTCACGAGTGAAGGAAAAAGGAAACATGACATTGACAAGAGGACTGGAGTGGTTATTCTGTGGGGGCTGTACTGGTCTGTGGTGGTTGAAGCAGGGGCAGAGTGTAAAGATCAAATTCTTAGTTTACCGTTGATGTACATGCCTGACCTCACTTATGGTCATGAGCTCTGGGTAATGACTAAAAGAATAAAATTGAAAGTACAGACAGTAGAAATGAGGTTTCTTTGCAGGGTGACTGGAGTGACACTCCGTGATAGCGTGAGAAGCTCAGCGATTTAGGAGAACCTCAGAATACAGTCACTGCTCCTCTGGATCAAGAGGAGTCATTTGAGGAGGTTTAGGCATGTCATAAGGATGGCCCCCATAGAGCTGCTCTAGGCACCACCCACTGGGTGGAGCCCACTAGAGCTGCTCTGGGCATGTCCCACTGGATGGATACCCACACTGCAGAATCAGGATCTGCTGGAGGGATTAGATAGATAGATACTTCATTATCTATCTATCTATCTCTTGGCTGGCTTAGTGAATGACTGGAAAGACAAGTTGGAATCTGTAGCTGGGGACAGGGAGGTCTGGGATGACCTGCTTGGACTGCTGCTATTACAACCCTCACCAAGAAAAGCAGCTTCATAAACTGAAATGATATATACAATGCAACCACTAGCACTAGAAGATCTGCAATGGTCAAAACGCAGTAGCACTTGTAAGAGACAGCCAGCAGCTCAACCAGACACCCCTGAGATGAAAGGACGGGGGAAGACAGCTTTTGTAGGACGCTGCCTTCCCCAAGATGCTAGATGGCAGCTCCCCCGGAGTATAGCGGTGCCCTGGATTCCCACAGGGATTTCACTATCTCAGCCCTAAAGGGTGCCGTGGGTGCAACCAGGGGATGCTGTGGAAGGACCAGGGGTTGTCTTGCTTCTCTTATAGCCCAGAAGTACTAGGAAGTCATGAGGACAGGAGCCCCAAAGTACTTTCGGGCTGATTAAAGAACTTTAATTCTCTGTCTGACCTGGAAGTGCAAGCCAAAGTCTAGTGGAGGTGGATGAAGCTTGCTGGGCAGTTTGGAGGAGAAGAGAATTGTATTTATTATTGAAAATTGTGAATTACTTGCTTGTTTGGTGTGGCTGTGGTGCTTGGAGGCACTGTTTATAGAAGAAGAAAGACTTAAAGATCTTCTTAGTGCTTTTACCCTGTGCCCTGTGCATCTGCCTGTTGGGTTTAAAGGGGCAACAGTGCCACCTAGCGTTCACACACTGCATACTGGGAATGCAGCTCATATATTCCAAATACTGTTACTTTGTTTGTGAACTGGGATAACCATGCTAAAGAGTCTCATTACTTCGAGACGAACTGGTAGCTTCCAAGAGAGAAAAGTGGGGCACATAAGCAACAAAAATACTTTTGCCTCCTCTTCATAAAGAAACTTGGGATTGATGAAATTTTCTGTGAAAGAGATATGTGAGATAGATGTTTCCACAAATAAGCAATGACAAGAATAAAGAAGACACTTTTATTGGTCTACAAATTAGAAACATCATCAATGACAAGCAGTTCAAAGATCTCCTAGTGGGGCCAGAGGCAAACACATGGAATGCATCCAAGGATGTTGTTGAGAATTTTATTGGCAACTAGAGAGCACCAAACTACATCCAGCTGGTTTACAACAACATACTTCAAACATATAACACAAAACGTAGCTAAAGATGAATTGTCTGCATTCACACTTGGACTTCATTGCTGCTACCCTTTGTGCGGTCAGAGATGAAGATGACTAAAAGTTTCACCAGGACATTGCAACAATGGGCAAGTGGAATCAGGGTCTAGAGGAATTCATCAATGCTGGCTGGCTGTTGTTGGGCACTGAAACAATGTACATCAGATGATAAGTCTAATTGAAAATAAACTAATGCAATATTGTCAGCATCAATAAATTATTAAACAAGTTAAATGCAATAAAAGTTCATTTCATGTTTCTCCAAATGTCTATGTGATATAATCAAAGTGATGTTCAGCTTAAAGCTGTCCATCAGAAGCATCTAAAACTGTTCAGGAAGTAAAACTTCTGTAGTGCAGTGTTACACATGCAGTATTCTCTGTTTCCACTTTGCACTCTTACAAAAATGATCTGTTTGACGTGTATAACCATGACCATCGAAAACTGTCTTCAATTTGGAAGAGCGGCAGAAATCTCCATGCTTGTTTTAAATCATGTATCAGGAGGATCATCAGAAAAGCAGAGTTTGTTACAGTAAAATCGGTGATTGGTGACCAAAGTCCACATAGTAGTGGAGTCCACTCAACTAAACTTTGTCACACACATGCGATTAGGGGACAGTCAGCAGGCTCTATCATGTGTGAAACTACAAGAAATGGGGATCTGGACCATGGTATTAATACTCTTCCCTCCTTTTCATCTACAGAAAGACAGCTGAATAAAAAGCCTGTACCTCAACGAATGTTCCGGCCCATGGAATCACCTCACTTCCGGTCCCGTCCTGATGACTTCAGTTCCGTCCCTCCGCTTCTAACGTCATCTTTGTCACATCCGTTATTTTGATTTCTCCCTCTATGACCCCAGTGTTTTTTGTCAAATGTATCTAACTTTTTGTTGTGATTTTGACCTTGTTGCTAACGACTGGAACCTGCAACCAGTATACAGGGCACCCCCAAATCCTTAATCTGTTTCATTTGCTTTATTTATCACAACTTGTTAATCAAAGTCAAAACCTTATTGATAAAACTAAAGAGGTTATGCTTAAACAATGATTCTCTTGCACATTCTCCCCTTTATTTTCACAAAGATGGAACATTCTCAATAACATAAGACAATCCAACATAATACAAAGTGTATATTATATACCTAGTGACTTGTAGAGTCATAATGATCAGAACATCACAAATAGGCAGCACACATAAAAACAAACAAACAAGATGGTGGTTATTGTGTGTCACCATCATAAAGGTAAAAAAAATCTGAATAACAATAAAAATGACAAGTACCAAATTCACTTACGTGATCCTGACATTTATTGATTGGTAAAATGTAGAAACTATAACATTTTTTAGAGTATTGAAACCTGGGAATTCAGAAAAAAACGGTTTTAATTAAAAGAAACGGGCATATGCTATTGTTTAGTGAAAAATTATTTCTATCACATCCTGGGAGGAAATCAGCTTGTTTCAGAATAGCTTGTCATCTTGTGTTGCCAGGAGGCCCATTCTAAAGGGAAGCTGTTATTTTTCAGTGCAAGTTGAAGACAGCAAATTTAAAGGTAATTCTATGGGGATATAAAAGGCTTTCTGTCTTAAAATAACTGCCATTTAATTTTGCTCTTAAAACGTTAAGCCAGATAAAAAGGCTATCAATATTAATTGTTTGCCTGCTTCAAACTATTGAAATGCCATTATATTTTTTAAACTATAATTATATCTAATATTGCAATTGTTAGTCTTTCTAGGCACATGATTGGCTTGCTCTCTGTGGGAGCATTAGGTTGTGGCAGAAAAGCTAATGTTGTTGCTTTTCCTCAGATAATGAACCTATGGCCATTGTTTCAGATTTCAGCCAGAAAGACTCCGGCATTGGTAAAGAATGAGGCTAAGATGTCAAATAAATGATGCTCTGGGCTTACCAGTGAGAAATTAGGGAGAAAGAGCCTTCTAGAAAAAAGGGTCAATTAGTGTTTTATTCCAAGAGGATTTAAAACTGGCTCGGCAGCAGAAGTTTAAACATGCATCTCTAAGTCCTGAAAGGAAATAAATGTGACACTTAGTGATGCAGTGTGCTTCATGTTTAGTTAAATGTGAATATATCAAAATTAAAGCAGAACACTGGAATTAGGAGGAAAAATCTTTGCTTCTTCACATATATTGGAAGAGTGATATTCACTACACCAGACAACTGTACTCAAGCAAGCAGACTCTAAATGTGCACCCAGGGAGTGTGGCTGTACCTTAGGTGCTACGCTTAAATAGACAGAATGATATGAAAGGCATGATAAGCTCACTGGACACAAAAGCTAATCAGCCCTGGCTAAATCTTATCAAATAAAGTGAAATTCTTCCTTATGATCAAAGAACAGCTAAAATTCTGTCATGCATGGGCACCACAAGTTTGTCGAGGTGGGCAACATCAATTTTTATACATTCTTAGACCAAATATCAAAGTGTAATATGATTGGTCACATGACTTTGCCAGTTCTAAATAGTCCCACAGACTTTCTATAGAATTTAGTTCTGTACATTTTATGGACCAGTTGAGATGCGAGAATGCTTTAGAATGATATCTGTGCCAATCACACACAGTATGATGTAACATGTGACACGGCGACTCTGTAGATGAAACACACAAGATAACACATGGTCATCCAGAAGACCAATGTAGCTCTTCTGGTTCAAGTGCATCATCACCTCAACCTAAGCACCCATTTCCTCATAACTGAAACACCATCTACTGCTTGAACAGCACCTTGTGCACAGAACTTATGAAAGGCTTCATGCAGATTATGATTTACCCGTTGTCTCGCATCATTTGAGTACAAGCAAAAATGCGACTCATCAGACCAGATAATACACTTCCAAGCATCAGCAGTCCAGTGTTTGTGGCTCTGCTCCCTACTGTAACCATGCAGCTTTGTGAATAGAAGTTAGAAAGGGTACTTTGTCTGCAGAAATTCTTGCATGATGACAAATTGGTCTGCTGTCATAATGTGTGACACATGATGATGGTCCCTATCTGGGGTCACCATCTTTTGACTGAAGTTCAGGAAATGATTAGTGGTTAACTATGATATACACCACTGCTGGAAGACCCTTTGGAAAGAACACTTTGACACACCTCGAAAGTCAGCAATTTCCTTTACATTATGCTCTTTGGCAATGCTGAACCCAATAACCACTTTTTGCCAATTATTCACATTCATAATGCCACCCATTTTTCATGGAGAAATCCAAATATACATGGCACATCGCTTCTCCTCATCACTCTAGAAACCCCACTGCACTTGACACAGCTATTTGTAACACATTAGGCATACTGGGGTGCCCTCTGTTGATGTCTAAGTTATAGGTCGCTTCTTATATGAGGGGTGACTAGTTGTCCAGTGAGCATATAAAAGAGACAGATAGGTAAAGGCACTATATAATAGATAGATAGATAGATAGAATAATTTACTTATTTCAAATAAGAGCCAAAAGAAGGACACACACCTGACAATAAACTTGATTTCATGGGGGTCTTTCCTGGCCTAGTGAGATTGCATATAGGAATTGGAAGTACACATTCTTCTGGTAAGGAAATGTAAAATGAGGAAAGTAGCCAGGAAGGATACTTCATCTTCAGCCACCCATACGGAAGGACATCCTCTTTGACCTGCAATGCATACCATTTCTTTGGCAAAAGAGTTCTGTCCTGTTAACTACCGAACATGCAACTGCACATCCTAGAAACACCAAGAACTGAGGGCAATATTTATGAGGAACATATCTCTAACAACTGGATAGATGCAAGACTGTGAACATAAGAAATCTGACAAATGAGAGGAGGCCATTCACTTCAACAAGCCCGTTTATTTAGCTAATAGCTAAAATGCCCCAATATGTCATCCAGATTCTTCTTAAAGGTTGTCAAGGTTTCTGCTTCAACTCCATGTCTCAGTAGTTTGTTCCAGAGTCCCACAACTCTTTCCATAAAGAAATGCTGTGTGGCTTTAGTTTTAAATGCACTTCCCCTTAATTTCCACTGATGTCAAGTAAGTGATTCACTCTTAAGCCAAAAGAATGTTGCTGGATCTATTCTATCAATGCCTTTGGGGATTTCTAATACCTGGATTAGGTCCCTTCACAGTCTCCTCTGCTCAAGACTAAACAGGTTTAATTCTCTGAGTCTGTCATAGTAGAACATGTCCTTAAGTCCTGGGATGCACTTGGTTGCTCTCCTCTGCACAGCTTCAAGTTCTATTATGTCTTTCTTGTACCATGGTGACCGGAACTGTGCATAATACTCCAGATGTGCTCTTACTAGTGCATTATATAGTTTGAACATAACATCCCTTGACCTAAATTTAACAGTATTTATGATATAACCTAACATTTTATTTGCCTTTTAGATTGCTTCTGTACATTGCTTAGACAATTAATATGTTGCATCAACATATACCCCCAAATCCTTTTTAGAAGTTGATTTCTGTATGACAGTGTCCCCATCTTGTATTTATATCGGATGTTCCTTTTGCCCATTTGTAACACTTTTCATTTTTCTACATTAAACTGCATTTCCTAGCTGGTTGCCCAATTTTGAAGGTTGTCCAAGTAATTTTGAATTCATTTTGTTATCACCTCAGTGTTTGCCATTCCTCCAATTTTAGCATCACCTGTGAATTTCTCAAGTTAACTAACTAACAGAATCAAAGTCATCAATATAAATCAGAAAAAGCAATGCTTCAAGGACAGACCCCTGAGGGACTCCACTGATGACCTTGCTCCATGTGAAGCATTCTCCTCTTATTTGTACTCTTTGCTTCTTTGATGGTGTATAAAATCTACTAATTATTCTCTATATTTTATTATATTTTGCTCAAACCCAACAAGATGAATTCAGATGCAGGACACTTGTATAGGCATTATAATAAAAAAGGCATGTCCTCTTCCCTTACACCTCACTTTTATAACAGTTGTTCACCGCATAGTGCTAAATTGGTTTTACAGCCTGGGAGAGGAAGAAATGCCGATACCTCAGGATATTGATTACTTTATGGATGGACATCTGGGACAACAATTTGGTTTACAGCCTGGGAAAGGAAGACCAGCCGATACCTAAAGCAACAACAAAAACCTTTATTATTTGGGGAGCAAAATTCATCCATCATATTGACAGCCAGCCAATCAGATGCATGCAACAATCAACTGTTGTGAAACCACGGCATGAAATTTATAATAAATATGCCTCATTTGAAAGCAACGTCAGAAGAGAAACAGCAACGACAGAAGAGCGACGTCAGAAAAGAAAACAAAGACACATTTGAGCAGCTTTCATCTGATCGTCAGTTAACAGCATTTTCATGAACATCAATTGCTAAATCAAACGCCGCCCTGGGACATTCATCCTTCAGTAATCTTTTTAAAGACTTTTTATGCAGACTTTACTATCGGTCTTATTTTCTATTACTTATTATTGTTCTTTAATAAATATTAACTTGTTTTCATCTTTTTATGCTTTGTTTTAATGTCTAGAGTGACTGAAGTAATAAGGTAGATTTCTCTGAGCACCTGCTGCAGCTGGAGGTTTGCCATTACTTTTGTGCGGCGAGGTTTATTAAGGCTGCAGGTGAGAGCGCCACCCAAAAGTAGGGAGTACATAAAGTAAGGCATTCTTGGCTGATAAATGACTTATAGTCAAGGATGCTGAGCCATTTTATGTTTGAATGTTTTCCTGGAGACCAAAATTAATATTTAGGTCTGAGATATATTTAAAACATCGTATGTTGTTCGTGCAGATAATAAGTAAATCTCATGAAGTGTTAGGAAAGTGAAAAGGTGTGTTATTCATAAGGCACTTGTGTGGTTTTAAGTGCTAGTGATTAACCAGCTGTTTGTTTGTTATTCATAGGGCACTGTTATGGTTAGGGTCTGAATGTATGCATATATCTACAGTGCATCCGGAAAGTATTCACAGCGCATCACTTTTTCCACATTTTGTTATGTTACGGCCTTATTCCAAAATGGAATAAATTCATTTTTTTCCTCAGAATTCTACACACAACACCCAATAATGACAATGTAAAAAAGTTTACTTGAGAGTTTTGCAAATTTATTACAAATAAAAAAATTGAGAAAGCACATGTACATAAGTATTTATAGCCTTTGCCATGAAGCTCAAAATTGAGCTCAGGTGCATCCTGTTTCCCCTGATCATCCTTGAGATGTTTCTGCAGCTTAATTGGAGTCCACCTGTGGTAAATTTAGTTGATTGGACATGATTTGGAAAGGCACACACCTGTCAATATAAGGTCCCACAGTTGACAGTTCATGTCAGAGCACAAACCAAGCATGAAGTCAAATGATTTGTCTGTAGACCTCCGAGATAGGATCGTCTCGAGGCACAAATCTGGGGAAGGTTACAGAAAAATTTCTGCTGCTTTGAAGGTCCCAATGAGCACAGTGGCCTCCATCATCCGTAAGTGGAAGAAGTTCGAAACCACCAGGACTCTTCCTAGAGCTGGCCGGCCATCTAAGCTGAGCGATCGGGGGAGAAGGGCCTTTGTCAGGGAGGTGACCAAGAACCTGATGGTCACTCTTTCAGAGCTCCAGAGGTCCTCTGTGGAAAGAGGAGAACCTTCCAGAAGGACAACATTCTCTGCAGCAATCCACCAATCAGGCCTGTATGGTAGAATGGCCAGAAGGAAGCTACTCCTTAGTAAAAGGCACATGGCAGCCCGCCTGGAGTTTGCCCAAAGGCACCTGAAGGACTCTCAGACCATTAGAAACAAAATTCTCTGGTCTGATGAGTCAAAGATTGAACTCTTTGGTGTTAATGCCAGGAGGCACGTTTGGAGGAAACCAGGCACCGCTCATCACCAGGCCAATACCATCCCTACAGTGAAGCATGGTGGTGGCAGCATCAAGCTGTGGGGATGTTTTTCAGTGGCAGGAACTGGGAGACTAGTCAGGATAAAGGGAAAGATGACTGCAGCAATGTACAGAGACATCCTGGATGAAAACCTGCTCCAGAGCACTCTTGACCTCAGACTGGGGTGACGGTTCATCTTTCAGCAGGACAACGACCCTAAGCACACAGCCAAGATATCAAAGGTGTGGCTTCAGGACAACTCTGTGAATGTCCTTGAGTGGCCCAGCCAGAGCCCATACTTGAATTTCGATTGAACATCTCTGGAGAGATCTTAACATGGCTGTGCACCGACGCTTCCCATCCAACCTGATGCAGCTTGAGAGGTGCTGCAAAGAGGAATGGGCAAAACTGGCCAAGGATAGGTGTGCCAAGCTTGTGGCATCATATTTAAAAAGACTTGAGGCTGTAATTGCTGCCAAAGGTGCATCGACAAAGTATTGAGCAAAGGCTGTGAATACTTATGTACATGTGATTTCTCAGTTTTTTTATTTTTAATAAATTTGCAAAAACCTCAAGTAAACTTTTTTCATGTTGTCATTATGGGGTGTTGTGTGTAGAATTCTGAGGAAAAAAATGAATTTAATCCACTTTGGAATAAGGCTGTAACATAACAAAATGTGGAAAAAGTGATGCGCTTTGAATACTTTCCAGATGCACTGTATGTATGTGTTTTATTATTTAGGGTGCAGGAGTAGACCAATCCAATCACGAACTTGACAAGTGTAATGGGTAAACAGACGATAACACAGCTTCCCATCGGTTAACTTTTTTAGATCCATTTTTGTCAGTTACTTCTGACGCCTACTTCTTCCTGTTTCAGAATTAACCTTTGGCGTGGGACTGTATCAAAGGTGTTTTGAAAGTCTAAGTAAATTATGCTGTATGCTTTGGTTTTGTCAATTATTTGGTTGCTTCTTTAAAAAAAATCTAACAGATTTGTTTGGCAGGGCATTCCACTCATAAACCCAAGCTGGCTGCTACTTAGAATATTATTTTTGCTTAGGTCATTTTTTAATTTATTTCTTATTATAGTTTCCACAATTTTGCATTGCAAAAGAACTAAGAATAACTGATCTATAATTACTAGGATCCATTTTGTCTTCCTTCTTGGAGATTGGAGTCACATTTGAAACTTTCCAATCCTCAGGTACTTCTACTGTGAATTTACTTGATGTTTCTTTTGCATCTTTGCTGAAGAAGAAGAGAATTTTCCTGTGTGCTCCTCCTGTTTTCAGATATGTAGACATTTTTCATAATGCCAGTGAAAATGTGTAAAACCCATTTAGTTCCAAGCACACACCAGGGCTGTCCCTGAAAGTGCCCATCCATTCCCTAGTATAAATCTATTTGACACTGACCTTTGTCAGGCTTGTTAAAGGCTTTCAGTAAGTTGTCTGTAAAAGATTTTTTAAATATGGCTGAAAGGAACCATCAAAGTAACTTTTTTTTATTTATGCATTGTTATTTAAAAATGACTGTTTTCATCTTTGTGAAAGGTGGTGGTGCAAGAAAAAAATACGTTAATGCCTCTGTGACCCATTTGAATTCTTTTTACTGACACTTTCTTCTCTCTGAGTCAAGTTCTCACTTATTCCACTTATTTTATTTTTTCTTTCACTCTTTTCTGTGCCACTCCAATTACCAGTTTGGTGTGGTGTCCCTGTCCCTGGTGTACCCAATATATAAAAGTTACCGTGTTGCAGACTGGCTGCAGTAAATGCTAATGCCCTGAATTGCATGTGGATCATTACAGTCTATTAAAGATAAATTCACGAAGGAGATTAAACCATCTGCTTGCTTCAGCATCTTACTGAAAATCTATTTAGGAATGAGTGGAACATAAAATTCAAGGTACAGAGCAGCACTTTTTTTGAATCCGACATGAATACATTAGTCTCAACTACAACTGATCTATGGTACTCATGAACTTTTAACTGCTTTATGTACAAATTCTGCAGTTTGGTTGGCACTTCTGGGAAATACTTGTATGCTTAGGCATATGTGGTTTACTACTACAACAGCCTTAACTCTTATGGTTGCTTTCTTTTTTCAATAAATTCTTGCTTTGCCTAAGTAAAAGATGTAACTGATTTGCCTAAATAAGAAATGCCAGCCATGACCTACAGTCGATTCAGAAAACAGTCAGACCCCTTCATTTTCTGCACATTTGATTGTGTTGTTGATTTAATTTTAAATGGATAACTGTGCCATTCTTGCCCATCAATCCAAATTCAATAACCCATAATGACAAATGGAAAGTATGTTTTCAGAAGAATTTTCAAATTTATTAAAAATTAAAAAACTGTAATCTCTCATTGATATCAGTATGCAGACCCTATTTAGTGGCACTGTAGAGTGTAGTGAGGTTTGCTTTAAATAAGTTTGAGATTTGTCAAGAACTTGATTAGGATCCACCTGGGGCACAATGAATTGAATGGACATCGGTTAAAAAAGGAGTATACCTGTGTATATAAAGTCCCTCAATTTATAGTGCATGTCAGAACATAAAACAAGCCACGAAACTCTCTGTAGACCTATGTGATCAAACTGTGATGAGGCATATATCAGGTGAAAGGGCATCAAACATTTCTAAGGTTTTCACTGTTCACAAGAGCGCAGTGGCCTCTAAAATTATGAAATGGAAACAGTTTGGAACCACTTGGATTCTTCCTAGAATTAAACTGAGTAACTTTGCAAAGGAGGACCTTGGCCAGAGTTGTGACCAAGAACTTAATGTCACCCTAACAGAGCTTCAGAAGACCTTTGTTCAAATTAAAGAACATGTCTCAAGGATGACCATCTCAGCACCACTTCATCAATCAGGCATTTATGGTACAGTAGCTAACTCCAGCTTGGAATTCTCTAACCTGAAGAAACAAAAATCAAACTGTTTAGACAGAATTCCAAGCAATATTGCTGGTAAAGACCAGGCACTGCTTGTCACCTTCCTAATACCATCCCTTCAGTAGCAGCATCATGTTATGGGGTGCTTCTCACTAGCAAGGATAGAGAGACTGGTTAGAATTGAAGGAAAGGAAGAATGCATCCAAATACAGAGAGACCCTTGAAGAAAACCTGCTCCAGAGCAAACATGGCCTCACACTGGGGTGATGATTCACCTTTCAGCATTTTAGATAGATAGATAGATAGAGTGAGTTGTGACCAAAGGTTTTGAGAATGGCACAAATATTGTTTTTTACAAAGTTTGCTGCTTCAGTGTTTTAGATTTTTTTGTCAGATGTTTCTATGATATACTGAAGTATAATTACAAGCATTTCATAAGTTTCAAATTCTTTTATTGACAATTACATTAAGTTTATCCAGTGGTGCCCCGATCCCGAACCATGAACAAAGAATGGTACCAATACATCCTCTGACAGCAACTTCCTTAAACCATCCAAGAACAGTTTGGTGATGAACAATGCCTTTTCCAGTATGATGGAGCACCGGCCCATAAGGCAAAAGTGATAACTAAGTGACTCAGGGAACAAAATATCGAAATTTTGGGTCCATGCCCAGGAAACTCCCCAGACCTTAATCCCATTGAGAACTTGTGGTGCATTGATTATGCAAGAATGGGCTGCCATCAGTCAGGATTTGACCAAGAAGTTAATAGACAGCATGCCAGGGCGAATTGCAGAGGTCTTGAAAAAGAAGGGCCAACACTGCAAATATTGACTCTTTGCATAAACTTAATGTAATTGTCAATAAAAGTCTTTGAAACTTATGAAATAATTGCAATTATACTTCAGTATACCATAGAAACATCTGATTAAAAGATCTAAAAACATTGAAGCAGCACACTTTGTGAAAACTAATGCTTGTGTCATTCTCAAAACATGTTTTTCAGTCGGTCGCTGCTCTGTAGCAGACCTCTCAGTGCATCTCTCCGTGATTTGTACCTACTTTTTAACCTTTGGCCACTACTGTATATAGATAGATAGATAGAAAATTTGTCCCCAGGGGGAAATTAAGCTTTTTACAGAAGCTCTTTAAATAAATAATAGATTAATAAATATATACAGTGCATCCGGAAAGTATTCACAACGCATCACTTTTTCCACATTTTGTTATGTTACAGCCTTATTCCAAAATGGATTAAATTCATTTTTTTTCCTCAGAATTCTACACACAACAGCCCATAATGACAACGTGAAAAAAGTTTACTTGAGATTTTTGCAAAGTTATTAAAAATAAAAAAATTGAGAAAGCACTTGTACATAAGTATTCACAGCCTTTGCCATGAAGCTCAAAATTGAGCTCAGGTGCATCCTGTTTCCCCTGATCATCCTTGAGATGTTTCTGCAGCTTAATTGGAGTCCACCTGTGGTAAGTTCAGTTGATTGGACATGATTTGGAAAGGCACACACCTGTTTATATAAGGTCCCACAGTTGACAGTTCATGTCAGAGCACAAACCAAGCATGAAGTCAAAGGAATTGTCTGTAGACCTCCGAGACAGGATTGTCTCGAGGCACAAATCTGGGGAAGGTTACAGGAAAATTTCTGCTGCTTTGAAGGTCCCAGTGAGCACAGTGGCCTCCATCATCCATAAGTGGAAGAAGTTCGAAACCACCAGGACTCTTCCTAGAGCTGGCCGGCCATCTAAACTGAGTGTTCGGGAGAGAAGGGCCTTAGTCAGGGAGGTGACCAAGAACCCGATGGTCACTCTGTCAGAGCTCCAGAGGTCCTCTGTGGAGAGAGGAGGACCTTCCAGAAGGACAACCATCTCTGCAGCAATCCACCAATCAGTCCTGTATGGTAGAGTGGCCAGACGGAAGCCATTCCTTAGTAAAAGGCACATGGCAGCCCGCCTGGAGTTTGCCAAAAGGCACCTGAAGGACTCTCAGACCATGAGAAACAAAATTCTCTGGTCTGATGAGACAAAAATTGAACTCTTTGGTGTGAATGCCATGCGTCACGTTTGGAGGAAACCAGGCACCGCTCATCACCAGACCAATACCATCCCTACAGTGAAGCATGGAGGTGGCAGCATCATGCTGTGGGGATGTTTTTCAGCGGCAGGAACTGGGAGACTAGTCAGGATAAAGGGAAAGATGACTGCAGCAATGTACAGAGACATCCTGGATGAAAACCTGCTCCAGAGCGCTCTTGACCTCAGACTGGGCCGACGGTTCATCTTTCAGCAGGACAACGACCCTAAGCACATAGCCAAGATATCAAAGGAGTGGCTTCAGGACAACTCTGTGAATGTCCTTGAGTGGCCCAGCCAGAGCCCAGACTTGAATCTGATTGAACATCTCTGGAGAGATCTTAAAATGGCTGTGCACCGACGCTTCCCATCCAACCTGATGGAGCTTGAGAGGTGCTGCAAAGAGGAATGGGCGAAACTGGCCAAGGATAGGTGTGCCAAGCTTGTGGCATCATATTTAAAAAGACTTGAGGCTGTAATTGCTGCCAAAGGTGCATTAACAAAGTATTGAGCAAAGGCTGTGAATACTTATGTACATGTGATTTCTCAGTTTTTTTATTTTTAATAAATTTGCAAAAACCTCAAGTAAATTTGTTTCATATTGTCATTATGGGGTGTTGTGTGTAGAATTCTGAGGAAAAAAATGAATTTAATCCACTTTGGAATAAAGCTGTAACATAACAAAATGTGGAAAAAGTGATGCACTGTGAATACTTTCCGGATGCACTGTATACACACACTACAGTCTGAACAAACACCAGAATGACAATAAGAACTAAAAATTAAAAAGTAAGAAAGTTTGTGAGTTGGCGTCACAGTCACAGTGAGGCATTATACTGATGTATAATGAAGGAAGGGTGAATGCTGCCAAATATAGAAAGGTACTTGAAGAAAACCTGCTGCAGAGCAAACATGACCTCAGACTGGGGTGACGGTTCTCTGGTGTATTTGCTATAAAGAAGCCACCAGTAGCATTTCCTGATGCACTTCTGCTGAAAATCCTCAGTGTTAGTGGCACAGAGAGAGGATGTACAGTATTGTTAATAATGGCAATCATTTTGTTTTAATTCTCACCCTTGCTTCGACCTCCAGGGGATCCACGGTGTGTCCTATAACAGAGCCTGCCCTTTTAATTAGCTTGGTAATTTGGCAGGCCTCTCTTGAAGTGATGTTACCAGCCCAGCACACCACAGAATAGAAAATTACACTGACCATCACAGAGTTATAGAAGATGTGAAGGATGTCAGTACTCACAATTAAAGGATCATAGTCTCCTAAGGAAGAAGAGCCTGCTCTTCCCTTTCTTATGTAGTTCCTCTGTGTTACAAGACAAGTCCAAACTGTTATTAATGTGGATCCTGAAGTCCTTGTAGGAGTGTCCCACCTCTACATCCACTCCCTTAATACAGAATGGATAGAGTGTGATGAAATTCCATAATCAATTCTTTGGTTTCGCTGATGTTAAGTTACAGACAGTTCTTTTTGCAGCAACAAACAACATTCTCCATCTGACTCCTGTACTCTGTCATGAAATTGACTCAAAGCATACATCCAGGGCAACATTGGAGTGACTTTTGGGCAAGTCATAAAGTAATGTTTTAAGTGTCTGAATTAATTGGCCCACCAAACACACTACTTTTGAAAAGCATTAACATAACATTTTGAAACCATGTAATTGTATTATTCACTAACTATGCATTAATGTTTAAAAGGCTAGAAACACAATCACATTAAGGTTTGATCTGTGTATACTTAAATAAAAGTTCCAAATTTTCATGAAGTGGGAATTGAATTAATGAACCTATGGCTTTCTCAGCTTCAGGAGACATTTTAAATGTCAGATCTGTCTCTGTTTGCATGGTGATTTCACATTCTCCCTGTGTCTGGGTGGGTTTTGCTTGAAGACTCCAGTTTTCCTCCTACATTCTAAACAAACGTTCATTAATTGAATTGTCAAGTTCAGATTTGCCTAGTGTATGTGAGTGGGCCTTGCCCTGGATGGCCTCTTGATAGAAAAGTGAGATTAGAAAATGCAACTTCAAGGAGAAAAATTGGAAAAAAATACATCATGAAATAAATATTAAGTAAAATCTAAGTATTCATAATATGACAGAGGTCCTATTATATAACTTGATGAATACAAAATAGCTGGTATTGTTTTGCTAGAAGTGAAGCAGGCTAAAGGCACAGACATTTCATTTTTTACGTACAATGTATTCAAATATCAGGAGGCGTGAAAAAAAACTTTCAAATAAAACATTTGTTCAATGTCTTAAATAATTAATGTTAGAAAGACACAAAGTGTAAATGGAAAGTAAAGGAGAGCAAGGAGGTTACAATAGAAAGATGCCATATTGAGAGAGATTGCAGAGATTTCATTCTGTCCAGTTCTGTGGTGGCGGCAAGAAAGGAAGAACTGAAAAATAAAAATCAAAAACCGAGGACTGCACATCACGCTTCACTGGGCACCCACTCTACTTCTGCCAGTCTAATTAAGATTCTGGCTGTGTCTGCGCTGGCATGGAGCTTGAGGGTCTAGAAACCCTTTGGACCTGGCTGTTGGCAGGACCGGGGCAGTAGACAAGCTATTGCTTTACCTAAAATGGATTTTTTTGTCTATTACAATTTCTTATTAATTTATATTTTTTAACTGTTGGCTATCCAATGATTGTGAACCTGTGTGTGACTGTGCATATATATATATATATATATATATTGCATGGGGCAGCCACTAGCTATTATGCCCTGGCTGCAAATGGGTAAATTTATTGAGATGTTCACAGGTCAGAGTCCAAAAGAGAACTGATAGATCTGTCAAAATGGTGGTTTAAAAAGGCGCAGGCTGTCATCGGCACTGGAAGTGACATCATCATTGGTGCCAGAACTGGAAATGACATCATCGAGGGCACCAGAACTGGATGAGATTTCCTGTGAATGGTCTGCAGAGGATCAAGAGAAAAAGTCAGTGCACCTTGCCACCCCCTGGTCTGGCGTGGAACTATCATTATTCAGACTCTTGAACTGCCTCCCATGTGCATATGAATGACTATATATATATATATATATATATATATATATATATACATACAGTATATATTGTAGTGGATGGCCGTGGATCATGCCCTACTGGGAGACCTGGAGGGGCAGCAGACCAGGAGAAGGGTAAGTTATACCCCGGGACATGAGAGGGCAGTCCCTACTGAATACACTACCTGTCAAAAGTTTTACAACACCTTAGTTTTTTCCAGTTATTCTTCAAATATGATCAGTTGAAATGCAAAGAATGACCTGAAATGGTGAAAAGTTAAGCAGTAAACTGCATGTGGTTTGAATTTAAAGTTTAGGTTAGCAAAAACTGAAAAAAAGGAAAATTCTAAATATTAGTAATTAAAGTACATTAAGCCTTGAAAGTTGAAACAATTTACACAGGTGTCCAAACTTCTGTTGATTACTTAACAACCTTCCGTTTGTCTTAAAGCAGAGTTGGAACAAACTGTGTTACTACACCCTCTGAAGTACTACTTGGACAATACTACACTGTAGAAAGTTATAAATTCCAGTGATAATGGCAAGAAAATGACACCTCAGAAATATAAATATATATATATATATATATATATATATATACTGTATACAATTTCTGACATATGGTAATAAAAACACTGCTTTCGATTTCTAGACTAAATTTGTTTTCAATGAAAGCACACTTCTATTCAAACACTAATCAGTAAGTTGCAGAATTGTCTGCATGCTAACTGCCTTAACACTTAGCTTTCATAAATCACAGTAAAACAAGTCTTAAAAACAGGTCTGGTCCATAGGAATTTGTTGGGCTTTATTTTGGGCTTCATGGCATACCCCTAATGTTTCAGAAAATGATGGACTCAGATGCTACACCTTCACTCTGAATATTCCTGTGCATATCTTGATGATGTTACAATCTTTAGTAATGGCTGGTGTTCTCATTTAAAACACCTCCAGGCAGTGCAAGACAGTTTGAATAATGCTGGTTTGACTGCTAATCCAAAAAATGTAAATTAGATATGACAGAAACTCATTATCTAGGTTACTCCATGGGTAAAGTTCTAATTAAGCCACAAATGAAAAAATCAGTGAGGTTCCCGAAAAGACCGAAATAGGTTTGTGATTTCTTAAGATTTGCTGGTTATTACAGGTGATTTGTACCTAATTCTGCTGCTCGTGCTTTACTGATTTGACAAAGGTTTGAAAGAATCACTCTACTGTTTGAACTGATGTTTGTGAAAAAAGCTTTTGCAGATTAAAAAATGCCCTAGTTTCTTACCTTGTACCCAGGAACCCAGACTTCTCCAAGAATTAGATTTTGCAGATGCATGCCAATGCAATTCAATTGGCATCTGTGTTGCCCGATCAACAATAATGTCCAATTATTTATTTAAGTCATAAAAAGATGCCCAATTATTCAGCTGTTCACAAATCATTTCTGTCAATAAAATGGGTGATTGAAACACTCCATCGTTACATTTGAAGATGTGGGTTTATCAATCGGTTATCGATCATGCTCTGCTACAATGGCTCTGAAGACAGAAGGCTCACTAGACTGTTTATTTCATTGCAGACATTGGCATTTTTAATTCAACGCCATCACAAAAGCAGTATGTTAACGCAGATGACTTTTCATGACTTGCAGAACCTATACCAGGACGTCGCTTCATTAAACAAGTTACAAAACTGATTTTTAATAAATTTGCAAACCTTTCTGAAAACATTTTTTCACTTCATAATTGTGGTTTTTTGAGGGTAGACTGATGGGTAAAAATTGCAAATGTATCTATTTCAAATTAAATCTTCAGCAAAATAAAGTATGCGGAAATGTGAAGGGATATGAATACTTTCTGAATTCACTGTGTGTAACTTATGTGTGTGTATGCTCGTGTGTATTTACTTACAAAACCCATTAGTTTGTCCATCCATCATTAAACCTGTTTAATCCAATTTCGGTGCCGAGAGGAGCTGCAGCCTAATCCTGTTTGTATATTTATGAATAGTTTCATTTGAGCGTCCCATGGGTTTGTCTGTCAGATCTCATGCGTTGCAATTGGTATTCTTGCAGCACTATATATTCATTCTGTGGCACATTACTCTGCCGCTACCTTATCTAAGCTCATTTTCACATTAACCTGTAGTGTAGTCTTAATTACTTTGAAAATATAGATTGCAAAAGTGTTCTCCGAAAGGCAATCTAATAAGCATGGATGACTGAACAACATGTCACTTGTCACCTGTCACTTGTTTACACCCTATTATGGTATGTCTCTGTTTACAGTGGTTAGTTTTTAAACCTATTCTCCTCTTTTGCCCCTTTTCACATTTGCCTGTGATTGGCTGGTATCCTTTTCAGTGATGATCTCTACAATGTTTCTGATGTGGCTGGGATGGGCCCTGTACATTCCTGGTGAGAACTAATTTGATTTTTAAAGGAATATATGGACGAATAATACTACTGCAGGAGTAGAGCCTTTAGTTACAGCGCTGCCATCCTCTGAAATTATCTGCCTGCCAATATTAGAAAGTCCAAGTATTTGAGTGAAGGTAACAGACTAACAAGTTAGCCTTGCATCTTACAGGTAGAGCTGCTCCTGAGATTTTTCAACGATGAAACAACTGGCACGACTGGCTGTGACTAATCCTTTCCAATTTTTGTTTCCTTCTCAGTGTCCTGCTTTGAAACCAGAAGACATTGTCATTTTGTTCAAGTTTTCATTTGTAGCCTTGAGACGAAACCTTTGGGTGGATATACCATTGCCATTGATGGAACTTTTAATCAACAATGTTGGTTGTATTTTTTTTTAATTTGATAGACTTTGATAATCTCCAAGGGGAAATTGTCCTTTTGGGGTCTGTGTGCAGGGTCAGCCATTGTATAGTGCCCCTGGAGCAATTTTTCAGGTTTAGGGCCTTGCTCTTCTGGCAGCTGAACCCGCCAGGGAAGCCCCTGAGATAGAAGGATGTGGGAAGGCAGCTACTTATGCACACTGCCTCCCTCAAAAAGCTAGATGCCATTGTAGCGGATCCCTGGATTCCAACAGGGCATCCTGGGACTTGGAGTTCGGCTTCTCAGCCCTATTGGGTGCCGCCAGAGGGTGCTGTGAAAGGACCTGGGGAGTCATGCTTCCCTTATAGCCTGGAAGTACTAGAAAGTCACGAGTACTTCCGGGCTGATTAAAGAACTTTAATTCTCCGTCTGACCTGGAAGTGGTGGAAAGTCATGTAGACGGAAGAGCAAAAGCACTTCTGGGTCAAGGACTATTTAAACGACTGCTGAAGACCCTGCAAGGGAGCCAGAGTTGGGTGGAGGTGGACAAAGCTTGCTGGGAGGTGTGCAGGAGAGAATTGTGTTTATAGATCCTCAGAAATTAACGTGACATGTGCACGGTTTGCAGTACCAGCAAAAAGTCGGGGAGCACTTGGTGTGCTAAAAGTTGTAACGTCAGAGTCTCCGGTTACTATCTACATGTGACAGAAAGCCGCTTTGCGGATCCTACGAGACTGGTGTGTGTGCTTCAATGTTTGATGAATGGTTCGATGTGGTGAAGCAAAATGCCGACATACAGATGCATTCGTGGTGCTTTTATATTCAAGCATCGCATATTCCCGATCGTAATGACACGATACATTTTAAAAGTCTCACGTACCATCTTCTGTGCCATCTTTTTTTCTGGGGCTTCCTCCTGACCTGACAGCAGTGGCAAACAGCAATAGATCACCACACAAAGCACATTAAATGTATGATATTCCAACTCTCTGAACATTTAGAATCCTTAGATTTATACTTGATACCACTTTCATGATGAAATGCATTGAAGTATGTATGTGACATTTTACAGATAAATTGGTAATTTCGTTTAAATAATGAATACTGTTAATAACTACACACATCAACAACAACAACATCATTTATTTATATAGCACATTTTCATACAAAAAGTAGCTCAAAGTGCTTTGCATAATGAAGAATAGAAAAATAAAAGACACAGTAAGAAAATAAAATACACATGGGGGTGACATGGTGGTGGAGCATTAGAGCTGCTTTCTTGCAGGGAGTCACATCACTGATAGTCCCTGCCTGGAGTTTACATGTTTTCCTGCTGGGTTTCCACAGTGTGCTCCAGTTTCCTTCCAAAGATATGCAGATTTTGTTACACTGACGCTAGTGTATGTGAGTGCTTGTATTCACCTTGCGATGAGCTGATGCCTCGTCCAGGGATTGTTTCTGCCTTGTGCCCAATGCTAGCTGAAATGGACAAATCCCTGGACTGATGGATTTAATCATTAAACATCCTTTTCAGAGATATTGCGGTAAGATGTCATCGGAATTTAATCGGTGTTCCAGGCAATTCACAACACAGCGAAGCCGAACCTGTTCTCACTGTGATAATATCTCACACTGCCACCTGGTGGATTCCTCCAGATTTGCATAAAGTACGTGTGCAAGCATAAACAGTACAATGCTTGCGTAGCAGCAGCGTCCGCTGCAGTATGCGCCGCGTGAAGTATAAACCCGACCTTAGGAGCACTTCCGGGCTATGGATGAGGTATGGCTCCTCTGGTCCTCTCACAGCTCCTGCTGGCGGCACCCACGGTACCCAACAGGGCTGTGACACTGCAGTCCAAGTCCCAGGATGCCCTGCAGGCAGTGTCCTAGAAAAACTGCCTTCCCCCATCCTTCCATCTAAGGGGTGTCCAGGTCGGGTTGAGCTGCTGGCCGTCTCTTACAGTGTATATATGTAATTGTTTCCCATATTTGTTTGCTTTTATTAATAATACCACAAAGCATATAATTGACAAAAAATGAAAAATGAGACAAGAGAAATTTTTGATGATAGCAGGAAAGAAATTCTGATTTCACTGACAAAGCACAATACTAAGCTATTGTATTTACAGACCATTCCATTGCAGGATAATTTAGAAAGTAAAATTCAAATATAATTTGTGTTGTTTTTTTGTAAAGAGTGCGAAACAGAGAGCACACTGAGGGAGAATTGTCATTAATCAACCTAAAATGCTGTTTAATATTCATCACAGTAAAAGATTAATCAGGTAATGTACTTAAAAATAGATAAGAGAAGTAAAGTTAATCGATTCAACAATGATTTTTAACACTTTTCATAATAATTACTTTCTAGGGGTGGGCTTTACCCAGCAAATGTCAGTATTACATTACATGATGAAATAATCAATACATTGACTAAATTTACAGACTACTTTAGACAATGAAGTCTGAGAATTCATTTGGTTTTATTTACAATGTTATCTGCCATAAAATTTACATTACAAAGTAAAGGAGAATAGACTTTCGTAAGCTTGATTCCAAAAATGAACTAATAGCAAAAATACATATTTGTTTTTTTTTTCTCTGTGTATAATTGATTTAGACAAAGCTGTAAACTTATTTTTGTTACTTTGACATTAGAGATTTTCCTTACTGTTTTTATATATAGTAAATCAAGGGAATGGTAAACTCTTGTTGTCAATTTGACAATGTAGACTTTTTTGCATTGATCAATGGTACAAAATCTCAAATACTGTCTTGAAACCCAAAAAATCAATCATAAAATCAGACCCAGACTTATACGCCCATTCAAAAATGAAACACTTAATTTTTTTTTAACATCTTCTTGCCTCCTCCAATCTCACATCAGTTTCTCAGAGGCATCAAATTTTTTTGCAGAAGCGCAGTTATCAATTTCTTTCGCTATTTCAACGACATTTAACTTAAAACCAGCTTCATATTTTCTTTTGATCAAACGCTCCATCGTAGATAAGGGATGCTCTTACGATAAAGGTGTATGAGGGTGTGAGATACAAAAAGCACAAATCAGTGCAAACGTTTCTTCAGAATAGTTTGGGTATTACCGTGTGGTTATATAGGCAAAATAGAGAGAGAAAGAGAGAGGTGAGGAGCACGCACTGATACAGCACATTGCTGCACCTACATAGAAAAAAAGGCAGTGCGCTCCGTGGTTACTCTCACAGGTGGGCATTAGCATATCATAATTCCTTGTACCAATAGCATGAGTTTTCCACATTCGACTTATACAGCCAACATTATAAAATACCGGAAATTATACAGTTAAAACAAGTCCCGACTTATCCATGGGAGAACTTATCCGCGAGTATATACGGTAAATGCATTACAATTTTGCATTATTTAATAAAATTTTATCTTAAAAGCAGTTTTACACTTATAAACTCAAAATATCAAAGTCAAATGTTAATAAAACTTAGTTAAATGAAAGGCATTTTCACACCCGTAGTCTGATTTGTGCTGAGATTCATTCCAATCCCCAGTTAGTTTGGTTACGTTACACAAAACAAACGTGCAGGCAAACAACAAATAAAAATAAATGTTCTTTGGGTGTGTCCCAAGCAGAGATTAGTGAGTAGAATGTCTTTTATCTGGTAAGAAGAGGAGAACATGAAAATGCATTATATTGCATGCTATGTAAAAGGGCAGATTTCATCTAGACAATTGTATGACCAGTTCTACTGAGGGTGTGCAACAATGTGCCTTAACTTCATTTAGACAATAGATGTTGGTAAATTTCATTTCACTGTATGATTTTGCATATTTTCTCTCCAATATTCGGAACGTAACCACAGATCACATGTCCGCTGTCTAGGCCTGTAAATATTTATGAATAATATTCACTTGCCAATGTTTACTAAATGGTATCAAAGTTAATGCACCACATTTTTCCATCATACTGGGAGGACACTCCACCTCTGCACGTCACTTTTGTGATGTCACATTAGTTGGTTTGATCTCCATTCACAAAGGACATTCATTTCACACCAACTCCACATTTGGTCAGTTTGATCTACCCAATCACAAATGAATGGATACCATTTTTTTTAAATTGGTCAACCTTTTATTTGTTCTGTGAGAGATAAAATGAGGTTGTGAGGCTGAATCGAGTGCAGGATTGATATGATTGACTGGTACTTGTGCAAGTTATTTTATGTGAACTTATGTGCATGTGTGGATTTATTGTTATACTGAACTTGCCTAATTACCAGTAGAAATGTTTCCCTGTAATGCAGAGTATTTCCTGTAGTTAAATCAATTCCATGTCGGATAACATTTCTATCTTGCTACTGCACTGAGACCAACATTTCCTAAGGGTGTTGGTATGATTGTTTTGATCAGCACCAGAGTGTGATTGGCATGTACACATCTACCTCAATGAATCTGACTATGGCGACACATGCCTCAGAGTTATAAAAAAAATTTAAATGAACTAGTTATGAAGTTGTTGTCTTGAGTCTTCAGCCTGGATTTAAAATCTGAGACTGAAGGGGCATCTCTTATATCAGCACACAAAACATTCCACAGCATAAGGGCCCTGTAACTAAAAGCTCAAGCTTAATCCTTGAAATATTAAGTATGCCAGCATATTGAGTTGTTAATATGTGCTGTGGTTTGTTAAGTAACCAAAAGTTCAAATTAGTAAACTGGAGCGTGGCCATTTAAGGCTTTATATGTTAAAAGGAGGATTTTGAAATTCTCATTAAGTTTAACTGAAAACCAGTGTAAGTACTTGGATCAGGAGTTATGTGTTCATACTTTCTAGTTCTTGTAATAATTCTAGCAGCAACATTTTGAATTAACCAAATCTGCATAAAGAGCAATTTGAATAGCCAGTGAATAACTCATTGCAGTAGTCAATCCTACTAGAAATACATTCCTCAGTATTCTGAATATTTAAAAAAAACTTTGTAATTTTCCAACACTTTTAAGATGTAAAAAATGAATTTTGGATAGCTTTGTAATGTGAGCTTTAAATAACATGCAAGCATCAAAGATAATGCCTAAATTGCTCACTGAGTCAGTAAAACTAAAACTGATGATTCTGAGTGACAGAATGTTGATGCAGTCTGCATCATTCCTTTCAATAAATAACATTTCTCTTTTTTTCTGTATTCAGAGACATACAGCTCTTCATATATCCATTCCTTTAACTCACTGACACAATTAATTAAGGATAGCATTGGAGAAATGTCATTTGGTCTTAAAGATGTCATCTGCATATGAGTTAAATTTAATGTTATGTTTTCTAATGATTGTTCCCAATGGAAGCAGAGTGAAAGTAGAGTGAAAACAGTAATGGCCTCAATACTGAGCCCTGTGGGACAACATAACAGATATTACATTTTTAGAAGTATAACAAATGAGCAGAACAATATTATAAAACATAATGGAAAGCAATCTACTATTTAATAAAATGCCACTGTGTGTGTGTGTGGTCAGTCCTTTCGAGCAATGTGATTGGACAGTTTTGCTTTGGTGACATGATCGACAGAGGAAGTGCCATGCAAGAGACGTTAAGACACACAAGGAAGAGTAAAAGCGTAGAAGGCACCCTGACAGTCACCTTCAAAAACAGGAGGTATTTGCAAGAATACAAATAATGTTTTTTCAGCTTTTAGGTGGTCCACCTACCATTGGTGGTGGTCAAAAGCACCTCAGAATGACAGAGACTAAGAACCAGGAATGGATTACAAGAATGTAATTTAGAGGGGAGCTGCCTGGCAAGAAAGGTTGAAACAAGCAAGAATACAAGGAATGCTGAGCATACATGTAGGACATTTCTTCCTTTACGATGACAAACTTCAGACATGAGTGAATGTACGTTGCCATTTTTTATTGCCGCAAATAATGACATTGCAGATCAAAACTTGTTTGTTCCTATTTATTCTTCCTTTTTGTTGATTTTTCATTATTTTTTTCATGAGTTTATTGTTAAATTTTTCTTAATATTATAGATATATTATATATAAATATATATTATATATATATTATTATACTTTATATATTGTGTAATTAAGATGTGTATTATCTAAAATTTAGTGTTCATGTATCGTGTAATTTTCTTATGTTCCTTTTGTAGGTGGTACCCCAGGAGGCAGGGCCACCTTGATTTCATTATGAAGTGCAAAATATGCCAAATGAGACCAAATGTGTTGAGCAAAGAGAAAAAAGAAAGAAAAAAATACTACTTTTAATTTTACAACAATTTGTTCTTCAGTTCCAAAGCATTAATTGAATGTTATTAAAAAGAAAGGTGACGTAACACAGTGGTAAACCCACTTGTGTGCTAATGAGTGTTTATATACCTAAATAAATGAAGCTGAATAGTTTAAACTTTATATATCTTGTCTTTTTAGTTTTTTCAATTAAATATGGCTGAAAGAACATTTACATATCACTGCCTGCTGTTTTTTTTTACATTTGCATTTTACATCCTGTTCCAGCTTTTTTGGATATGAGGTTGTAGATACTGAGAAAATGTGTGAACTCAGACAACGAGGAGGCATGGAATTCAAGCACATAATGCCAGGTTTGTGAAGGAGCTTTGCAAAGCAGTGCATTGTGCCACCCCTTTCACTGTACATACTCTCTCTTCTTCTAGACTGCACACCCACTCAAACACATAACCAAACAGGATATTTATGCATTTTAATGTATTTTTTGCAAACAATTTAAATTAAAACAGGAATAATATGTCGAGGTTTTCTTTTTTTTTCAAGTAGTAATTTACCGTGATATCTAACATTGGTGTACTTATAGGAGTATTTAATGTAAAAAATATATTACGTTTTTTTTCTCCTGTGATTTGTGTGGTTAATAATGTATAAGGCTTTATTAATCTCAACAGATGTCATAACCTCAGCACTGTGGATGGAACAGCAAGGTTGTAGTATCGGTCCAGATAATACAGGTTTATGCATTATTGAATACATTTTTTCTTACACTAAATAATGGTGAAGTTATTTTTATGGTTGTGCTACATTACCAGTGGTGTATAATATTAAACTAAATGCCTGCTTCCCTTAGCTGCTATTTAATAAACTAAAATATAACCTTTATTGGTCAAAATATTGGGTGTCTTTTTCATTGAAATCCATGTAGTGTTAAAATCTAGGAAAAGTAAGTCTGTATGATTAAACAAGCTTCAAGAGGAAGAAAAGTTTTGCAGTAGCTGAAAGCTCCAATAGGCAGTGGTGACTACCGAAGCCATATATTTCTAAATGGTGCCCTGTCACTGGGATAAGATTCAGTTCAAAGGGGCAGCTTTGAAAGATCCAAGAGATGATTGTATTTCAGGTCATTTTTGTAGCATTTCACTTAAAACACACGTTCAGATAGACTTCAGGCAGGGTGAAATTTAAAAGCCACAGACACTGACTGGGACTCTCTTTTAATCACCGCTCACCCTTTATCCTTTTATACTTAACAGTTCCTCAGACACCTGACGCCTCTAGTGGGATCGGGTTTATAACCTTCTACAGAGATGGGTCACCTCTGCTCCCGCCTAACCTCACATTGTCCTTCTAGATATAAAAAAGGCTCCTGGATCAAAAGATCTGCCAAAAAAGACTCTTTGGATTCTCTTTTATTACTTTCCCACATTCTGATTATTTCAGTAATCTTGGTTGTTATAAAGTACCAGGAGCGAGTATGCTGCAGGCTAAACAACCTATAAGGCTGCAATCTCCTTTGCTCTCATAAAATAAGAAAGACAAATAAAAAAGCACTAATTGCTCATACAATGTTAGGACCCTGTATGTCTGCTGCACTGAACAAAAAGTTGTCAAACACAAGAGCAGCTTTATCTGTCATAAAACAGTCTGATGTTATTACAATACAATACAATACAATTTATTTTTGTATAGCCCAAAATCACACAGGAAGTGCCGCAATGGGCTTTAACAGGCCCTGCCTCTTGACAGCCCCCCAGCCTTGACTCTCTAAGAAGACAAGGAAAAATTCCCAAAAAAAACCTTGTAGGGAAAAATGGAAGAAACCTTGGGAAAGGCAGTTCAAAGAGAGACCCCTTTTCAGGTTGGTTGGGCGTGCAGTGGGTGTCAAAAGAAGGGGGTCAATACAATACAATACACAGAACAGAACAAATAATTAATAAAGCATAATAATACAAATTTTAGAAGCACGGAGCAGAATTTAACTGTAGATGATATCCCATAATAAGATTTTGATATTTTTAGAGTGCTGGAGACCTCATCCGTCAAGCTGCCTCCCCATTTGGCCATTCCACGGCTGAAACGTTGCTCGGCCAGCCAATCCGATGAAAGGACCCCTTTTTCCCATGATTCCTGTGATCCTCCATCAGGGATGACTTTACCATAGGCAGGCAACAACTTGGCAGGTGGGTCGTGGCACCAATTGCCACATTTGAGTACCGAGAACAGAAACAGAATAGGTGAGGGTTAGTAACAAATTATAACAATCATGTTACTTATGTTTTAGTGTTAATGACTAACAACAGAGATGCAGTATGTACAGTTAATCAGCAGCTCTAGTCAGAATATGCTGAACTGAAGTAGTGAGTCTTCAGCCCAGATTTAAAGGCTGAGAACGAGGGGGCATCTCTTATAGAAGCAGGAAGACCATTCCACAATTTAGGGGCCCTGTAACTAAAGGCTCGACCTCCCACTGTTATTTTATTAATCCTTGGAATCATAAGCAGACCGGCATCTTGAGATCTTAATGTGTGCTCAGATTTGTAAGTCAGTTATTGTAAGTTATTCATCCTCTTGCACCTTTGCTTCACATAAGATTGCATCAGTTGGCTCTAGAAGCCTCTGCCGCATTTGCACTTTGGCAACATTGGTGGTATCAGGACCATAAAAGGACCATTGATTTCTTCTATGTCAGTACTACTATTTCATTTCTTGGGCACTCATCGATGCCACTAACGTCTTCTGCATCTCCACACTGTCCCGGCTGCTTCTTCCCAGTGCCAGCAGATACACGCTACCAACCTCACCTGACACTACTCACCCAGCGTCAGAGGAAACCTGACTGCCACATGTTTTCCCTGGCTTCATTTGCTGACCCAAAGCCACAGTCCAAACCTAACACTCACCAGTAGCAATGCATGTTAGGCTGATATGCTTCTTGCAGAGCTGTATCTATATCACCTCTCTTCACTCAAAGGAGCTGTTTTAATTTCCAGCTTCTTCAGGTAGCCTTGCCCATTCTGACTGTCCTTGGCCACCTGGGGAATGTGTCCTTCAAAGGTTCATACCAAGGGTATTACATTATGTTCCTACAGATTAAAAAAGTGTGATGAAATAAGACAGCTTCCACAACGGAAAAGAGTTGGGGACCATCCCCATATAATATAAAATGGACAAAAAATGCAAAAAGGCAAAATTAGTTGATCAAAATACTTTTTACAGCAGTTGATAAATGTAAATGACAAAGATGGCGTTTATATAAAGTAACAAAATGGCGGGCGGAGTTGATTTGGCAGGAGATGACATTGTGACTGGCAGACGAAAGTGACGTCATCAGAAGATGCTGGATGTGATGTTAAAGTGGAAGTGACGTCATCTTCGGGAGAATGGATGTGACGTCATTAAGATGGAGCTGGAAGTGACATCATTGCAATGGAGCCAGAACTACATCATCAGAGGGAGCTGGATGCGGAAGTAACATTTGGTGGCTATCTTGGGAACCTGGAAGCATGGAAGCTGTGTTATTTTTATTCTTTCTGTCTGGTGAAAAAGAGAGAGAGGCGTTAGTAACCACAAATCAAACCCTTGTCTTGCGATATTTCACTTACCTCAGGGCTTGTTGACTGCCTGCTAATCGCGCGTGTGTGACAAAAGCTACAGTCACACTACAAGTAAAAGTCAATCAGTTATGATATTTGGCTTATATCTTATTTCTTTATTTCACTATTCAAATTCATTTTGCAAGTGATTCAAATCTGATACGACTGTGTATCATATCTATCCTAAATTAGAAAAATAATTAATAGAAATAAATTCTTCAAACAGATGCAACCTAATAGACAACAATGAATACCTCACTACATGAAGACTGCTAATTACTTACAGTGGAGAATGTCTGTGAATCTGTCAACTTACATTGGCAAGAACAGTAATTTGCATATTGTATAATCTTTTTTAGAATATAGTTGACCTAGGAAAGTTGGAAGTTGAACATAAAACCAACCACTTTATGTATGTCTATATTTATATATATATATATATACTATATATATATATATATATAGTATATATATATATATATATATAGTATATATATACAGTATACATATATATATATATATTCTAGCCATCCCTCGCGGCTTTGGCCGCGTATTAGTGAAACAGGACAGTGAGGAGAGCCCCGCCCAGCTCTCTACTCCTGACGTCACTCTTCCCCCTCCCCTCGGCCCACAGCCTCTGTCTCGGATTAGCATGAGTATATCGCTCCTGCAAGAGAACTATGATTGTTAGCACAATGAGAGAAGTCACAAAATCAACTGTAATGTTCAAGCAAATTGCAGAAAAAAAAAGATCTAAATCCGTTAAGTTGTTCTCTCATTCGCTAAGTAATCGGAGTTAAGGTTACACCCGGATGCAGACACGTGAGTGAGGAGGGCCCCATTGCTTGATGAGTCTCTCATGGATTTGCGCTAATAAATTGGTACCGCAAGTGAACTATGATATTTAGCACAATGAGCGAAGTCGCAAAATCAACAGAATGATCATGCAAATTATAGAAAAAAACCTGATCTAAATCCATTAAGTAATTCTCTCATGAAAAGCAGACAGACATACAAACAAGTCTAAAAAACTATAAGAAATTTCACTCTTGGACCCCGAAATTTTTTAACCGTTTCTTAGCAAGCACATATGGGCCAAGAGTAACATACATTCCAAATTTCAAGTCCCAAGTCCTCATGGTTCGGGAGATTTTGTGATGAGTGAGTCAGTGGTATTTGGCTTTTCTATTCTAATAAAAGGCAAAGCCCTCACTGACTGACTGATTAACTGACTCATCACTCATTCTCCAACTTCCTGTGTAGGTAGAAGGCAGAAATTTGGCAGGCTCATTCCTTACAGCTTACTTACAAAAGTCAAGCAGATTTCATTTCGAAATTCTACACGTAACGGTCATAACTGAATCCTACTTACGTACATATATACATCCATAGCCTGCAGCTCGGTCGCCGTGTGAGGCAACGTTGCATCCTCCATCATCACGCCTCCCACATAATTGACTGCCTTCCCATATAAGGCCGTCTGTTGCTCCGGTCTCTTCATTCCTTTCTTTGGCTGCCTGCCTGCCTATATTGCATCCTCCATCCCCACGCCTCCCACGTAATTGACTGCCTGCCCATATAAGGCCGTCCTTTGCTGCGGTCTCTTCATTCCTTTCCTTGGTTCGCCACGGAATTCACATCTCCCTGCTGATAACTGCAGCCTTTTTATTTAATCCACGGCTTCTCCGCTGTTTTATTGTTCGTTCATTGTTCACCATGCCTCCCGCGTAATTGACTGCCTGCCCATATAAGGCTGTCCGTCGCTCCGGTTTCTTCATTCCCTTCTTTGGCTGCCTGCCTGCCTATATTGCATCCTCCATGCCCATGCCTTCCACGTAATTGACTGCCTGCCCATATAAGGCCATTCTTTGCTGCGGTCTCTTCATTCCTTTCCTTGGTTCACCACGGAATTCCAAGCTTCCTGCTGATAACTGCACCCTTTTTATTTAATCCACGGCTTCTCCGCTGTTTTATTGTTCGTTTATTACGATTCTAGTTATTGTGTTGGTATTTTAGACTTAGTTTACTGTTCAGGTACCCATTTCCTTTATTTAATCCACGGCTTCTCCACTGTTTTATTGTTCGTTTATTACGATTATAGTTATTGTGTAGGTATTTTAGACTTAGTTTATTGTTCAGGTACCCATTTCCTTTATTGTTCCAACCGTACCCCCATTAACATGTCTATCGAGGTGATCACCATCGATCAAAGAACTGTCACTTACCGAGTGGTTTCCATGCCCGGAGATGGCGCCTGCCTTTTCCATTCTCTGTGTTACATATTGCATGGACATATCAGGCTCACTCTTGATATCTGGAGGGACATTGTGTCTTATGTATTGAATGACTGGGACTGGTTCAAGGTGTGGACTGATGACGGTACAGGAGATAATTATACTACACAGGGGCACTATAAGAGTGAAATGCTTAAGCCCTTCACCTATGGTTCTGCATGTGAGTTGATGGCTGCCACTGAATTGTTCGGTTGTCGCTTTCAAGTGTACCGAAATGGCCAAATATTTTACACCTTTGGAGAACCATCAATGCCTCTTAAACATCTTAGATTCACAGGTGACAATTTGAGTAGTGGACACTTTCATGTTTATGAATGTTTCAACTCTCAAAAGCTGGATGCGAAGTTATCGATGAAGCCGATTGTATGCTTACATTGCTTCACAGATGCCAAATGTCACTTCAACACAAGTCCAACTCAAACCGATTATGACAGCAGCAATCCAAGCTGTGAGAAAACAGTAAAAAGGAGGAGTGTCAGACGTCGTGGTACATTTTCTGATGCAGCTAGACGGAAACAACTTCGTGCAGCTGCTGCCAAATGCTTGCAGAAAAATCCACAAGTTAATAGACACGCTGTCGCTAAATACTCGCAGGCAAATACACAAGTTCATAGAGATGCTGTCGCTAAATACTCGCAGACAAATCCACAAGTTCATAGAGACGCTGTCGCTAAATACTCGCAAGGAAATCCACAAGTTCATAGAGACGCTGTCGCTAAATACTCACAAGCAAATCCACAAGTTCATAGAGACGCTGTCGCTAAATACTCGCAAGCAAATCCACAAGTTTATAGAGACACGGTCACTAAATACTCGCAGAGAAATCCACAAGTTCATAGAGACGCTGTTGCTAAATATTCGGAGGCAAATCCACAAGTTAATAGAGCTTCTGTTTCTAGGTACGATCCCAATAATGAAAAGCGGCTCATACGAAAACAACAGGTTTGGCTCAAAAAAGCCGATTGTGGACTGGCGTACGACCCAAACATACATTATGAATTTGACAAAACAGTACACACTGGATCTATGGATGTTCACTGTGACTATTATCAAGTTCATAGGTGGAAATTCGAGTCTCCTGGTTTGTGCTGTAACGGTGGTAAAGTCTCTCTCAGTCCTTTACATAAGCTTCCTGACCTTCTTGAGGTCCTGTTAAATGGCGAACATCCTCAAAGTGAGCATTTCTTGAACAACATTCGAAAGTACAACAGCGCATTTCAAATGACGTCATTTGGTGCTAACCAAATCGTTGGGGGAAATTTTATGCCTTCATTTAAAGTTCAGGGACAAGTCTATTACTTGATTGGCAGTCTTTTACCCATGCCGACTGAGAAAGACAAATTTTTGCAAATTTATTTTGTCGGGGACGATGAAAAGGAAGCACAAATGCGCTGCGCTAATGTTTCTGGAGTTAACATACCCCTGGTGCAGCAATTACAAAAAATGCTGCATGATTGTAACACTTACATCCAGGACTTCCACTCCGCAATGGACAGTATTTCAGATGAAGACAAAGACTTCAAAGTTGTCATTCACGCCGACAAAAAACCATTACTGTACATGCACACAAAGGCAGGTTTAATAAACCTACAGTACGTCAAATTGGTGTTGTCATCGTTGGGCAGACGTTCGACAATAGGGATATTGTCTTGAAAACCAGAGACAATAAACTGCAACACATTAAGGAAACCCACAGATCATATGATGCAGTTCAATATCCCCTCATGTTCTGCTATGGTGAAGATGGCTATTCTGTGTCTATACCACAAGTTCATGCTGCCAGTAAGTTACCTATGAAGAAAACCGTCTCTGCAGCAAACTTCTATTCATACCGGCTTATGATCAGACAACATCATGATAATACTATCCTTTTCTTCCGAACTTTATTAAATCAGTTTTTAGTTGATATGTACGCAAAAATTGAATCCAAAAGACTAAATTATATTAGACTAAATCAGAAAAAACTACGAGCTGAAAATTACGTTCACTTGAAAGATGCTATTGACAAAAACAACACTAATTTAAGAGAACTTGGTCAAGCTGTGATATTACCATTGTCGTTCACTGGAGGACCTCGCTATATGCACAAGCGTACACAAGACGCAATGACATACGTACGTCATTATGGCTGCCCAGACTTATTCATCACATTTACTTGCAATCCTAAATGGACTGACATCACTGAAGTTCTCCTTCCACGTCAAAAACCTCACGATCGCCATGACCTTATCAGTCGTGTATTTCATCTCAAGATTCACATAAAAAATAATAGACTTACTCACGAAGAGTAACATTTTCGGCTCTACAAATTGCTACATGTACACCATAGAGTGGCAAAGCGAGGTATTCCCCATGCACACATTCTGTTGTGGCTAAAGGATAGGATTAAACCAGCTGTCATCGATCAAGTCATATGTCCGGAAATTCCTGATCCACAGTCTGACCCTGCCTTCCACAAAATAGTAAAATCCACCATGATTCACGGCCCATGTGGACCTCATAATATCAACTCACCCTGCATGATCAACAGAATATGCAGTAAGAAGTACCCGCGTCTGTTCATCTCAGAAACTCAGACCAGAGAAGATAGCTACCTTCAGTACCGCCGGCACGCACCTGCTGATGGAGGTCATACAATTAACATCAAAGGAGTAGATATCGACAACAGATGGGTGGTCCCTTATAGTCCTGTGCTGTCCCGGTTTTTCAATGCTCACATCAATGTCGAATTTTGCAATTCAGTAAAATCGATCAAATACATCTGCAAGTATGTTAACAAGGGAAGTGACCAGGCAGTATTTACAATACATAATCAAAATGACGAAGTATCTCGATACAAAGTTGGTCATTACATTAGTAGCTCTGAAGCAGCCTGGCGCATCTTCTGTTTTCCCAATCAAGAACGTTACCCTCCGGTCGTTTATCTTGCTGTGCATCTTGAGAACGGACAAAGAATTTATTTCACAGAAGGCAATGTTGCCGATCAAGTACACAATCCACCACAGACGACCCTTTTAGTGTTCTTTGACCTTTGCAACCATGATGATTTTGCAAAACAACTTCATTATAATGAAATTCCATCATATTATGTGTGGGCAAACAACATGTTTCATTGGAGGAAACAGGGCAACCCTGTACCAGGACATTTGGGAGTGAAAAAAGATAATGTGCTGGGATGAGTCTACACTGTGCACCCGAATAACTCTGAATGCTACCATCTTCAACTGCTGCTCAACAAAATCACAGGTCCCACGTCTTTCACATCTCTCAGAACAGCTGATGGTGTACTATCTGACCTATAAGTTGGCCTGTAGGGCACTTGGTTTTTTACACGACAATATCAACTGGGACGAGACTCTACAGGAAGCTGCTCTGTCTCGGTCACCTCAAAAGATCCGTGAACTCTTTGCTGTCATGCTGGTGTTCTGCCAAATGGAAAACCCCTTAAACCTATGGGAAAAACATAAAGACAGCATAGCAGAAGATGTTACGAGACAGACTGAAAGAGATTATATACGAACAGAAGTCCACCAGTGGTTACATTTGATCTATAACAAGTGTCTACAGTTGCTTGAAAACTACGTAACTGCTATTGGAGATCAATCTCTTGATCATTACGGTTTGCCTTCACCTTTCAGAGAACTGGCAGAACTTACGTCAAATCCCGAGTACTTGAAAGAGACATCTTACAACAACTCGCAATTGGCCAATATAGTCACAAATAACAAGCTGTTGCTAAATAGTGACCAAAAGTCAGTTTATGAGCAAGTCATGAGGAGCGTTGTCTCGGCCACTGGCACGGTGTTTTTCCTTGATGCTCCAGGAGGAACTGGTAAGACATTCCTAATAAACCTTCTCCTTGCAAAAATCCGAGCAAAACGTAACATTGCCATAGCTGTGGCTTCTTCTGGCATTGCTGCAACTCTTCTTGAGGGTGGCAGAACTGCTCATTCAGCTTTCAAGCTGCCTCTGAATCTCAGCCGTACTGAATCCCCCATGTGTAACATATCAAAGCAGAGCAACATGGCTGAAGTGCTGCGACATTGTCAGCTTATTGTCTGGGATGAATGCACTATGGCACACAGAGGAGGTGTTGAGGCTTTAGACAGGACCCTCCAAGACATCCGAAACACCAACAAACTTATGGGAGGCTTGACAGTGTTGCTGGCTGGAGACTTCCAGCAAACCCTACCAGTCGTGCACAGAAGAACACGCGCTCACGAAGTTAAAGCATCTCTAAAGTCTTCATACCTATGGCCACAAATCAATGTTTACTTTAAAAATAAACATGAGAGTTCATTTGAAAGGCGACAAAAAAGCCGGGGAGTTCTCTGCTCTTCTGATGACTATAGGTGATGGCACCTTTATTCAAGAAAATCGTAAAATAAATATTCCTACAAATCTCTGTCTCCTCGTGAATACCTTACAAAGCCTTCTACAAAATGTTTACCCCGATCTACGAAATATCCACCAAAACGACTTGTCATGGTTGAGACAGAGAGCTATCCTGACACCATGACTACGACTATAAATCACATTTTACTTCAAGAACTACCTTCACAACCGAAAACATATCAGTCTGTGGATTCAGTTGTAGAAGTGGAAGACACGGTGCACTATCCGGTAGAGTTTCTCAACACTCTGAATCCTCTAAGAACTCCTGAGCATAATCTCATTTTGAAGGTTGGGGTACCAATAATGTTACTGAGAAACTTACAGCCACCATAACGGCACAAGACTTCAGGTCACGTGTCTGCAAAAGAACCTAATTGAAGCAACTATTTTTACTGGCAGTAGCTCAAGTGAGAGAGTTTTTATTCCTTGCATCCCCGTTATACCCTCTGATCTCCCATTTCAATTCAAATGCCTCCAATTTCCAGTAAGGCTCTGCATCGCAATGACAATTAATAAGTCTCAGGGACAAACACTACAAAAGGTTGGCATTGATTTGAGACAGGATTGCTTTTCACATGGCCAACTGTATGTTGCATGCTCAAGAGTAGGCTCAGCGCACAGCTTGGTCATATTACAACCGGAGGGCCGAACTGACAATGTGGTATACAAAGAGATCCTGAACAAATAATTATTTGTATATTTTTCCTTAGTTTAAAAATATTTACTTTTTTTCTTAATAAAAATTTTAAGGCAGTACTTCGCCGCTGCGAAGCGCGGATATTTTGCTAGTATATATATATATATTTTGCTATTTGTGTATTTACATTTTGCTATATATTTGTGTGTCACCTCATTTGTGTGTTTATTTGTCATTATTGTATAAAGTGCTGGACACATAAGTGGGAGAACACTTATTAAGAAAAAATTAAATTGAATTGAATTCTGAATACTGCAAAGCGTCCAGGTGCAAAATGGTGTCACTATAGAAACCAAATTGCAGGGAGTATTGCCCATAGATTGAGGATTAACATAAATCTGAAAACACAAAGTACCCAGGAGCAAAGTGGGACACTAATGAAAACCAAACTGCAGCTGCCATGCAAGCGTGAAATGGCAATCATCAGAAAACAACTGTAAGCTTATGAAATGGCGATGAAGAAAAACGTTAGAAATTGAATCCAAATTAAAGGCCAATGTGTAGAATAAACTTTCTGGGGATAAAGAAACCAGAAATGATATGAAAAAGAGGTTGCAGTTGAATGACTCAAAACCTGCAGTAGCCAGACATGAAGTGCAGGTTGTGACATAATGCAGTATCATGAAGGTTACCAAAGCAAAATACTGAAGTATAGGGGCAATTAAAATATAAGAGCTTAAGTGAGACATAACTTAAATCCATATGATGTTTAGCCAGCACCATCTATAATATTTCAGTGCCAGATGTCTGTGTGATGAAAAAAAACAGGTTTTAGCTATAATTTATTCAATATGGAGCTGTCCTTGGTTCTGAAAAGCCTTTGTCATTTATCAGGTCACTAGCAGAATACCCGCGCTTCGCAGTGGAGAAGTAGTGTGTTA